>JAPMOQ010067067.1:83151-170800 GCA_026543055.1 Argiope trifasciata | reverse complement strand
ATCTAAATGCCTCGATACATAGATTTCCACTAGTTACAAACATTTAAGGAGATAACAGAATTGTTATTGTTATGCAATATTTTATTAGTATATTATACAATAAAATTAAACCAAACGATAAAAAAGTATCTGCAAAATAATTCGGCAATAATTTTAGTCGATTTTTGATCCAATCGATATAAGTTTAGTCAATCAATAACATATATTCTCAATAACATAATTAATAACATACACAACACAATCAATAACATATATTATATAGGCAAAAGGTAATTGCAAAGGTTTTCAAAACAAATGATTATCTGTGAATAAAGATACAGCAAATGGATACTTTTTAGACAAACCACAACTTCTTAATTGTCTGCCAAAAATTTTAAACAGTGTTTTCTCAAACTTGAATTGCTTTTTTCCGGATATTGAGATACTTCTATTGAAATAAAAATACATATTTGTTACATTAAATAAAATTCCACATCTATCTCAATTTAAAAAGTTAATGGAGAATATCTTTTCAATGCTAAACCATATTCTTCCATCATGTAATACAGTTTCAGAACATTAGAATAATGAATTCTCTTAAAAAATAGACGAAATTCGAACTTCTATTTCATGAATTATGACGTAATTTTTCTCAATTATAAAAATTTGTTTAATATAATTTAATAATAAGAATTTGTTATGTTTTTAATACTTAATATAAGTGCCAGTTTTACAATACTTTCAGTAAAAAATAATCGTTTTACCCTTTGAAAATAGGTTTGAAAAAGTTTTAAAAAATTCTAGAACTCCGTCACAACTGATTGACTCAATAACTTTCAACAATCAATTGAAAAGTTGGGGAAAATAAAATACACTGTAAAAGCTTTAGCATCAATCTTAAAAGTCTACTCCCTGCAAACCATGCAAACTGACTAAGTATTAAATGATACCAGCGGGTGACCGAGCTCCGCTCGGAGAAAACAGGTATCGAAGCTAACTCGAAGATTTAAATTTTCAATTGTGATTTATCAAAACAATACATGCCATAAGAAAATTTGTGAAACCATTGGTGAAAAGATAACCGGTTAAACCTCGGCTTTTCATCGTCCACCAGCGATGTCATGTTTTGATGTTCCATTGGAAATCCCCATCTGCACTGGTCTCTTCTATGTTTGCTGACCATGCACGGAGCGCTTGGGTTCATATCACCATACGGGTTATGGATCATCCATTTCGAGATCAGTTCCGGATCATTTTCTGGAAACTTTATTAGTTCGCCATATTGGCTATAGATGGCAGCACGTTACCGCTTGAAACCTATTAGCCATTATGGCGAACTAATAAAGTTTGAAAATATCTTATCTGTAACTCCGAACTGCTCTACCGTAGCGCTTCAAAACCAGCGCCAATCGATTCCTCGTGGCCAAAAACCTCAGACCCCCAAGTTTATCGGAGTTTATTAATTCTGGGGCAATTTTCGACTTGGCAACCATTCTTCGTATTATAGTATAAGATTAAAGGAAAGTAGCATGGTCATATTTCCTGTACTCTGAATTCTTTTTCTTACAGGAAAAAGATCCAAAATCCATTCTCTTAAGTTTCCGGTAAAACGGGGCTTATAAAGTAAAAATGCAAAACATGTTAATGATTTATTTCGGTAAGAAAAATTTAAACAACGTAAATTCTTTACTTTTTCAAGTGCATTTTCACTGGATGGATATTTACACAAGAATTTTTCCTTATATTTATCGCACCATTTTCTGCACAGTATCTTGAATCAACTCATATTTCACTTTCAAATCCTACTTCCATTTCGAAAACGATTGATATTTATTTTTTAAACCATTCTCTCCTCTTTACAATTGCAAATGCAGGGTTCGATGAAATAAGTAAACTGCTCCTTTTAGTTTCAGTATATAAAATGATATTATTTAGCTCTTCGATAGGTTCAAAAACTGGTCAGTATTTTCTTGAGAAAAGAATAAGATTTTAGGGAAATGAAATCAATAGTCTAGTGGATTTATGTACGATTTTTTTAAAAATAGACTATTTACATGCCTAAGATTTTGTTAAATATTAAGCTCTTGCATGTATTTTAATCAGCGACATCTGTTGGTAAACATTAGAAATATCTAAATAAACAACAATGGTTTTGAGGGGTCACCAGCTTACTGCTATTTTATTGTTATCATTTTGAAAGAATTCCATTTAGTGTTATTGAGTTATTCAGCGTATGAATACCCAATCATGAAATGTTCCAAATTACATTATCGACATTCATTGTTTTCTGTTTGATGGATTGATTTGAAGAAATGTGATGTCAGAATCCATCAGACACTTTTAGAAACTTAGTGACGCTTCTCCGTCAAATCCAATGTCGGCTTTGGTTTCAACGACGTTAGCGAGGCGATTTCGATATCAGACAAAAAACAGAATGGAGAATCAAAAAAATCTAAAACCAAGCGAAAATTGGAAAATTTGCAGAAAATAAATTTACTGATATATGGCGTGCCTATTTTTCCCAATAAATGTATTTTTAAAGTGAAAAAATGATCAAAATATATGCCAGCACCTAATATATAAGAAGTGTATAGTCAGCATGCGCATATACTGAAAAATAGAATTTATGGACAAAAATATCCCAAAAGATGTATCGTCATGATAAATATATAATATTATATGTTGGAAAAAGGAGAAAAAATCTCAAAATTCCTCTATGATGCAATAATTTTTATGACTTAATATCATTTAAATAACTGAACAAAGAGGTATAAATCATTCAAGAAATCTTTTTTCGGTTGATTATAAAATGTCCACTCTATTTTTATTAAAAATAAATCACCCATAAAAATATTAATGAAGAATGAGTTTTGAAAAACAGAAACATATAAGATATACCTTTTAGAAGTAAATAAAATTTACGAAAGAATATGTTTACAAGAAAATAATCATCCTCTTGGAGAAAATATTTCGTTAAAATGTTTATTTAAAATGAGAGTTCCACATGTTTTCTATGTCTGCCGTTTGAATATTTATTTGAAACATTGTGTTTTATTAATTTATTTTTAAGAAATGACTTTTAATACAGTATAGTGAAAAACAGTAAGTATACACTAAGTTATATTTTGGTCGATTAAAACCAAAACTTAAGTAAGGCTGCAATTTTGGTTCCAAATTTTATTTATCTAAGTCATTGCGATTTTCGGTTACTATGTTTACAAGGTTGGTTGGTTGGTTTGTGAACTTTCGTGGAGCGAGAGCCAACCTTGGCTAAACTGCGCCAGTCGTATGGTTAAACTATTAAACACTTGTGACAATGTTTACAAGGAGTTGAACATAGAAACCGATAGATTGACAGATTTTCTTTAAAATCTGATGCACATTTACATATTTGATGTTAAAACAATGCCCCAAATAATATATTTCTGGTGTCTTTAGTTATTTTATTCACATGATTTTACACACATACTTGATTTCAAAATATTTCATTCAAAATTCGACAAAACCTCTGCTGTTGTGGTTTTTCTTAAACTTTTAAATATACTTTGTAATATATACATTACCCCCTCCCTCTCACATACCTTTGTAAAACGCCATAAACGCTACAAATTCTCTGTATTTGATTTTCACTATAGAATGGAAAAAAATGTGTATTTTGAACATCTTTGACTAATTGCAACCAAAATATGATAAAGAACAGTAATTTTATTGTCAAAATCACAAAAGATAGTTTACTAAAGTAAACACGTTTTTGACTTATACCTGTATATACTTGCAAACGTACAAATTCATATACTATCAATATTTTGATGTATTTGATTCAAAATTTGATAAAGTTGGACACTTTAAATGATAAAACTACGCATTAGATTTCATCTTAATAAATTGTTACATTTTTCGGTTATCACGTTTGCATGCACGGGCAAATAAAAGTTAACAGAATCAACCCTTGACGAATCTGTTTCGAAATTCGATACGTAGTTACACTTTAAAACCTGTTTGACAAATTTTATTCATTTAGTTCTTCGAGTTCAATAATTTTCAAAATCCCTCGAACAGTTAAAAGGACAATTATTCTCTGAATAGATTCCATCTGCAATTTATTAGAATTCTACGAGTTAAATGTAAAGACTATTTGCAAAATTGACAAGGCGACCTGGCATAAGGGTAGCGTGTCATCCCCGTGATCTGGGCGTCCCGGGTTCGAATCCCTGTTCGGGCATGGTTGTTCTATGTTCTATCCGTGAGATGTATGAATGTGCCCTCCTGTAAAACGGGGCTGTGCAAGCGAATGTGTGTGTCACCTTCATTTGAGCTAGAAGTCAGACTTCTGCCCTCTGGGTACTCAGGGGTTTTTACCCTCAGAAGCTACTGCACCCTCTTTCCGTGGAAACACAGACACATCATCATCATTTGCAAAATTTCATATGTGTTTTTGGGTTACTCTGTCCAATTGTATTCACAAAGAGACATACTTCTATAAATATTTTTTTCATAAACAAAGGAACTTAAAACTTGAACATTCATCTAAATTCTATCTCGAATCCTCTTAATAATTACGATTTTTTTCTTTGTCTGCTTGACATACAAGAATATATGAAAGGATTTCAAGAGATGCGTTGACTGGGCTTTGTCCCATATTCCACTCATTCTATACAGCGTGTGGGCATCAATATCACTAACAAGTTAGTATCATATCAATCCTAATGTAATAGGATCAATTTACGCTCAGGTATAAATTATCGAGCAGCCTGAACGACATTTTTGCGCAATCCCAATTATCTGTCAATAACAGTAAGGCATATTTACTTTGGTCCTATCGTGAAATGACTTAACAGTATGATTGTTAAGAGAATCTGATTTTGTGATTTTTTTTTGTTCCATTATCCCGAAATGATATAACTAGAATAATATAGAAATTAAAAGTTCTAATTTTCAAATGAATTTAAGTTTCCTTTCTCAGCAGAGTCGGTTTTTTTTGGTGTTGTTTTTTCAGTTTGACTAACCATTTAGAGTGTTAAATCTGAATTACAGTAATATTTCAGGAATAAATATATTGAAAGCTAAAATTAAAATACATTTTAAAAATTAGTTTGCATTGATTTATTCATTCATCATTTATGAGTTTATATACAAGTGCTCTGCAAAAAAACTATTCAGCTTCATCTGATAATCTTATCAAGTCAGGAAAGAATTATTTGATAATAAGAAATGAATAAATTTAATTTCAATAGTAAATTATTTTTATTTAATAAATGAACTGAATTAAATTTACAGAGCATATAGTCATGTATTATTCTGTTTTTATAATTGAGAAAAATTTTAAGTTACCTTTATTACAGCTTTTATACGTAATAATTAAATTTACTACTGAAAATCTTTACAAATATAAAACAGCATAACGTATTCTGTTTAACAAAAACACATTAACGCAATGCGGTTAATTTCATATTATCTTAATTTATTGTTAAACACTACAAATTTATGAGTATTAATTATATAATTTTAATGTTTTTTTAAAACTGATTATGCTAAAAATTATTATGAATCAAATAAAGAATTTTCGGAATAAAGTGATAACCAAACAAAGGAAAATGAAATAAATATTGTTACTTATATAAATAAGAACTTAAAAATTGATATTTTCAAAATATGCTCTAATATTATAATTGAAAATCTTAATTTTAAATGCATTTAATATCTAAAAACAGTTGAAATTTATAAAATTCTCATAAACAAAGTGCATTATAGTTTAAATAGATACTGTGAAAAAATTTATACTAATACTAACAAGTAAAACGAAAAACTCATCCAATCTAAAAAGTAAATTTTATACCGATCCAAAGAGTAAAATGAGTTATTATATTATGCATAAATCAAAATTTTCTCAACTAAAGAGTGCAACATTTTGCTGAACAAAAATTACTAGATTTTAAGCATTTTAAAATTTTTAGATTATATTTCAATCGATTAAAAAATTAAAAAATAAAGAAGATATTCAAAACATAAAGAAAGTCTACCACTATAAAAAAACTTAGAGTAGCTGAAATAACAGAAATGGGTTCAACTTTATCTCATTAGGAAAGAAGAACTTCCCCAATTAAAATTAGAAATGCTCAAAAAGAGGGAAATGCCTTTAAATGGCAGAAATCATTAACAATGAAACAGGAAAAGTGAAACGAAACAGCAGTTTCTTGTACTTGAGTATCAGGAGCAATTTCTCCCTCATAAGAATCCCGAGCTTGCTCATTTCCGAACCCAAACACCGCTGTCAGAACGGTAGCCCTCTTGAAATGGATACAAGTAACTCACACAGTTTCCAATTTCCTGATTCTTTCAAGGAGGAAAGCGAGCTGCAGGAAATCAAAAGGGGAAAAGAGGATGAGCGAACGAAAAGCTTTATTGCCCTCTATTTTAAACATTTCCCTCGGGATTTTGAGACAAATTTAGTGATATTTTGTGGTTGGTGTCATGGTTTAGAAATATGTCATGACTTTTTATGTGCATTTTTTTTGCTTTCTATATTTTATATATTAAATGTTTGGCTCCTTTTTACGTATGTACAATTAATTTTTTAAAAGCCATGACTATTGAAATGAATAATGAAATGATACAACAAAGAATTTTGCTTTAATTTCAAACTGAAATCCTGTTCTTATTTGATTAAAAGCTTTAATGCAAGGACTCTTTTTGCATTGAAAATATGCATTGAATGGAATGACCATAACTTTGAAGGAATCGGTTGAAAATAGTTATTTATCTCAATATAATAATTATATCTGGTTATTGGAAGTACCTTTAGGGTCATATGTCTGCAGTTTATAAATTAAATTAATCTAGATTTGCGCCGTTTAATAAATATTGTTTTGTTTGGAAATATATAAGACTGAGTTCAATTGTCGCAAATATTGGAGAGGTAACTGCAATAATTACCACATCTTTTCTTACCACTCAAGGTTTTTTCGACTAAATTCAAGCTTTTTGTCTATGTCTCTTTGTCTGTCTATGATATCAGTAGAAAGTTTTAGGAACATATTTTTACTAAACAATCTTAATAAAATTAATAATGAATAGTATCTATTAAATCTTTTCCTATATTGACAAGAAATTCGTAAGAGTTCCGCATCCCAGATATTACTTCTTTTCCTAAAGAACAAGATATGTTGTCAATGTCTTCTGTCTCTCCTACGTTCTCCCTTCTCAGCTGTCTGAATTTTAATTGGGAAGACTTAACCTCCCTAATGAAATGAAGTTAGATCAAAGTCTACCTATTTTCAAGAATTTTGACTAGTTCCGAAATATCTGTTCAAAATGGCTTTCGTAGAACTTTTATTTCTAAATTATTTATTTTTTAGGTAAATCGTGTTCTTAATGAGTTTATAATGGAGAAAGTTAATGATAAACAGTTAAGATAGATTCCAATAAAATATAAATAATTAGGTTTTAGCACTTTGAATTCGATTTTGACATATGATTAAAAAAATTTCGAGAGAAAGATTTGATTTTATCTATAACATTGATTTCATCGATAAACTTGTAAATCATTTGTGTTCTTTTGACATCAAATTACATAGACTTAACGCCAAAGAAAACCGGATTGTTTTTGTTGATGGATAAAGTATTAGTCCCGCAACAGAATTAAAATCGAATCTCACAAAGTTGGATTCATCGATCTAGCTCGCATGAATCGAAAAAGATTATTTCTCTAAACAGTTGACTAAATTTGAAAATAAAGTGTCAACAATAATCTATACCGAGTTATTCTTAACTTTGAAAGAAAAATCAACTCGAAACGAAATTTATCATTCTTTTTTTAAAAAAGCCATTAATTTATAAAACAACAGGTCATTTTTTTTATCTTCAAGTGAATCTCATGTAGAATAAACTTATGATCCCGATTACCTGACTTGTAAAATATGTCATTTTTACTTAAAGTTTCTCATTTGATAAAATTCTCCATAAATTTCTTAATGTGAACATCATTATTAAAATCAGTACCCCATATAGAGAAACACAATAGCTATATTTTTGAACTTATCTTTAATGGCGCATAGGAAGTCATTTTTCAAACCGCATCCACTGAAACTATAAATAATTTGTTCAGATATTTTATATTAACATATAATTGGTAGTAGTGCAATCAAGCTAACAATATTTCAATAAACTTCACTTACCTTGAAGATGAACAGCTAAATAAGCAATTCTTGCTAATCGAGTTCTGAAAAACCTCCATAAAGATAAACAATGCTAGTCTTGTAAAAACAAGAGAACACCAAAAATTCTAAAGACTCTTAGAGTAAAACGTTCCAAACGAGAAAAAAGTCCAAAATCCAGGGGCAAAGAAAGGAAAAAAAAACCTTCAACCTCTCAGAAGTTGGACAGATAGAATTCAGGTATTGCCAATAATCTTTTAATTGGTTTTCTTTTCGATTCACTTTATATACAAACAGTTAAAAAAACAAAAGAAAGACGATAGAATCTTTTAATCACTAATACGAAAGACAACATAGATGGACGGTACAATCCATTGGAAATTATTTAAACGATGCCATTTTTCAAGAATAAGTGCAAAATACAGAATGATGAGACTTAAAATTAAAGCCATCGTCGTTCAAATTCACAGACATCAAGATTTTAACAGAATAATCAGGATTCTAATAACTCCAGGCATCCGCATATAGAATTTCTTAGGTACCCATTGCAAGGTAGACCAAGATTTGAATTTAAGAATAACAGTTGACAAAGGGTTTTATTATAGGGACAATTATTTGCCACTGTCCCATTGCAGTCATGTGATTCTCCTGAAGTAGGCGTGCTTCCCATTGCGCTCAATAATTGACCTAGTGTGAGCCCTGTTTTAGAAATCCTATCAATAGGATTTAGGCTCTGCCAGTAATCTTTAATTTGTTTTCTTTTCAGTTTATTTTACTTACAAAGGTCAAAAATCGTCAAAATAAAGAGGATAGAAGCGTTTAATTACTACTTCAAAGGGCATTACATTATAGGTGAACAAATCACCCTTTGGAATCAGTCCTTTTGCCATACATTTTTTTACTCATCAGAAATGAGTTCAAAATGCAGAATAATATCATTTCAAATCAAAATGTTAGTGGTTTAAATTCACAGAGATCAAGATTATATCACGATGATTAGGATTCGAAACAGGCTTCAGGCATCCGCAGATAAAATTTCTCAAGTAGGCTCTACAAGCTAGAGCAACTCTGGAATTTAAGAATAATAGTTGATAGGGATTCTGCCTCTTCTATAAAAAGTTTCATTAAAACATTTTAACGCTGATATCATACGAAATAATCTTTAAGTTTCAAACAATAACTTATTTGAAAAACAAATTTGGCAACAATTTAATAAAATATATCTATACAAATATCAAATAAGAGTAATATTAGTTAAATGAAACCAAGATAAGCATCCACCTTTTGGAAAAATCTTAAGCCTTTGCAGTATGCTTGTAACTGTAAATATTAATACTTTGGTTAAACGATGCATTTTAGAACCAGTGATTTATTGAAATGTTTTAGTAGATTCACATATATGATGGTAAACGTACTTTTAATCCTAAAATAAGGTGAAGAAGTCAATGTTTTGTAGAATCCTTATGACACAGGATTTACAGGCCAACTGAATGAATTCGGTAATAAAAATGGCAAATTGTAAAGTAAGAAATGTTTATGTATCATTTATAAAAAAATTGCCTTCAAACCTTGTCGGATACCTTAACAATATAACTTTGAATCTTATCTTTCATATGTTTTTGTTATACTTTCTTTAAAAACAATCATAGCAAAACTTTCAGGTAAAATAACCTAATGCACATTTTCAATGATACTAATTAGCATTCATTTTTTGATTAAAATGTAAGTTAATGGTTCAAACAAGAAACAAAACATTGTAAGTTTTACTGTTAATTATTTATTTTTAAATATACAATATTAGATCATAATATTCTTTTCTATAATATTCATATTTACAAAAAAACTATTTCTTGGGAAATAAAATATTTAAACAAAATAACATTGAAGCTTAACAATCTCTTTAAAAGATGCCATAAAAAGTTTTGTGAATATTTAGCGCCCAAAGTCGTTTTTCACGCATGTCAGTTGAAACCTGCATCTTTTTTCAATAAAAAGTGAATGCCTAAAAGCAGCTACTGATATAACATTGTGGAGCCATGAATCAAACTTTTATGACCTTTGCTTGTCAGGAACTCCCAGAAATATATTATTTTCCTTTAGTGGATGAATATCATATGGCGAGGAAATATTCGTAGTACTAAATACTTGTTTAGCTGGTAAGTTGAGACATTATCTAGAAATAAACTATGCAAGGAATTTAGTTAGAAATTCTTCAAACATTTTAATACTTATCCTTAAATAAACGAATAATTTATACTGAAACTTAAAAATTTTAAAAATATATTAATCATGTGATATTTGCATGCAAATGTCATAAAATAATTTATTTTTTATTCATAAAGGTTGTTTCATACTACTTTATGGTGTCTTATGAATTATTTAAGATAGCTCAATAGATAGTGACTACCCTTTATTTATATAAATAAAATGAATGTTTGTCTGTATGTCTCTTATGCGCTGTCGTAGCGCTCATTCGATTCCTATAAAATTTGAAAAATTTATAGCTTGCACTTACACAAAGGTTATAGGTATAATAGAATGATCTAAAGTACAAAAAATATTTTCAGATCTATTTACCGAATCTATTAATCATCGATTAACCACCAATTAAGTCTCCATGTAGACACAACAGATTCAGTAGAGATACTAAATTCAAGCTAGACATTAATATTTCGAAGCTATTATACGTAAATGAAATCTAAGTCTTTTTCTGAGGTAATAGTTTATTTGCAAGTGTGCGAGAAAGTTTTAAGGGAACCAACCATATAGGTTTGAAATGTTAAATAAACATTTAAAAAAATTTCAACGTTCCTTGCTGTAATTTCAGAAAATATTATAGTATAAATAATTTTGTACCATCTTAGTTTTAAGAAAATTATTTTTTCAACTATATTAAAGCTTTTATAGTATAAATATATATTTTCTATGTTTCATCAAATGTAAAAGAAAATATTTTAATCATGTTTTCTAACATTAAACTTGAGAATTCTGAACTATTAAACGAATCACGAAGTACAATAAATAGTTTCTTTCATTACCATACTGAAAGAACACCAGGCTTTGCGATTCTAAAAGAATTGTTTGTAGAATAAAATAATAGAAATAAAATAAATAATATTTATGCTCCTCCTTTATATATCCTTCAATTTCAATGAATGTATTCATTGCCGACAATAAAATAAATATCATTCTTCCAATCGTTTTTGATTAAACAAGATAACTATTTAAAATTCCAAATGATATTTCCAAGATTATTTCCACTAAGGCAACAACGCACCTACTAACATACTAATAACGCACAACATACTAATATTTTTAACTAGCAATACCCGCACTGCTTTGCCCATTATATAGCATCCAAGAAGAAAAATTAGCTTTAAATTTAAGTCCAGCCTCCATCTGATATGACACGGGCACGCAACATCAAATAAACATAAAATATATTTATAAACTATCAAAAATAGCTACAAAACAATTTTTATAGAACGAATATTTTTGGCATTTGATGTGTTCTGGCCAAAGTTTTATTTCCTTTCTTTGGGCATAACTAGAATTGAATCGCTGTTTAAATCAGACATAAACAAATAAATGCATCGCAAATGCATACCACAGCTCTTGCTATTTGCACATACGTAGTTTGAAGTTTCCATGCGCGCTCGGAATAATTAAAATTCCAATGATAAAAATCCCCTTTTCCATTTTGATGTGACTTTAATGTACTCAATTATTTCCCAATAAATGCTCTACAAAATGGTATCAATATCTCCAATATCCTTTTACTATTCCTCGAGTTTTTGTGGTTCAAATAAACAGACGCTTTCAGGAGACTTCATTTTATACTATGTACAGATGTTTAGTACATTTTCTAAAATTTTAAGTTCGGAATAAGAGAGGTTTGTGTAGAGTATAATCTATATTTTTTATTTACAAAATCTGATGTCGTATATTCTAGTAATTCTCCCTATCTCCAGCTATTCAGTGGATAACTGATACTTATTTCAACTATTTGTATATTTTAGATTCCAGAATACTTTAATCGCTATTTTAATCTTTATAAAAAACAATAGAAAATTGTCTTCATTAAATTGTTTTATTTAAAAGTCTGGAACACAGAAATTTTATAAAGCACAGAAGCTATTGAAACATTTGAGACACAAAAATCTAAATGAATTGCAATAGATAGCAGAAACAGCATATAATCTGTGACAAAAAAAAATCTCAGATGCTGAGTTAGGATGGTTGAATGTTATATTTTCTATTTAAAATGTTTATGGATAAGCAAATTAGAATAGAACTTTCATGCAATCTAAATTATTGCTTATATGGTAGATACAGAACAAAAAGACAGCTGCAACAATGTGTAGATAATAGAGGACAGAAAATGGAATTACAAGCTCAGTATCAAAGATAAATCTATATAAGTAAAAATGAATGTTTGTCTATATGTCCGTACCACTCATCCGACAGAGATGAAACTTTGAATACTTAATACTTGTATTTATTTGTTTCGGCTAAAGATGGAAAAAAATACTGGCAACCCTAAAGTCCTGAATAATAAAGTTTAAGACAATAGAATTAATTTTATTATTCTTCTCCTTTATATATCAATCACTTTCAATGCATGTATTCATTTCAGAATTACAAAATAAATATTATTCTTTTTATCATTATTTATCATTACTAATTAAACAAGACATTTATTTTAAATTTAAAATGGTATTTCCAAAATTATTTCTTCTACGGCAGCAACGTGCTGGGTACCAGATAGTTATATAATAATTTTAACTTAACTTATTGTTAGGTCAAAATGTTATATTTATCTTTTTCTTGCAATCAGATTGAAATAATTTTTCATCCTTAACCGATGCTGCTGTAGTATTATTTTGGTTTTTAATGAATAATTCAAGAAATGTATTCAGATACGAAGTATTTGAAGAGAGTTTTTGTCAAAGTAATCCAAACATTTTCGCCCAATTTTATTTAATATTGTTATAGATTTCACTGCTATTAAGTACGTAAAATCACCTGGTTTGCTTGTAGTGGGTATATGGTGTGAAAACAAACAGCAGGCCTCAGTAGAAAACAAAGACGATTATTTTACACTAATACAAAAACGACAAATACACAGTCGAAATGGTTGGACAAAGGACAGCAGATAGTAGCCCAGAAGTGGTAATCTACCATAACACACAAAGTGGCAAGTCAGAATTCTGCAGGAGAGGGAATCCTCGGAACTTCTCACTCCGGTTCCTTCAAATGGCTCAAATTCTCCATTGTCTCCAACTGCTGACTTCTATTACACGACTGGCTACTCCATACAGGACTCGATGCTGCTTCCATAATAAACACCAGTACTCGGCGCGCAGCTCAGTTTACCAATAACTTAGGCCGCAATCAACACCAACACTCCGCCATTGCTTCCCTATTATTACGAAGGCTTGATACTTGACTACGACTCCAACTGCAACTCCATGAAGTTTGAGAGTCCCATTCTCTTATAGGAGGGCCGATAACCTTCTGAACCAATCAGCCGTATCTCAATTCCTACTGGATGAATCGTCAAAATTCTCGAAGTTTCCAGTGTTATCTGTTTTGCTGCCATGCTCTGGGATTAGGCTGGGTGCCATCCAATAGAGATGATTGTAAATCATTTTTTCCGGTGATAAAACAGTGCTAGGAAGCGGCATAACAAGTTTGTAACAATATTTGAGTTAAAATAATGGAATATAACTACAACAGATTAAAATCATATTTATATTTCATTGTTACTTCATATGAAACAACTATAATACTGAAACATAAATATCAATTTTCTTTTCAATAATCCCTATTTATTTAATTAATCAAAATCAAAATAAATGCATCACCATGTTATTTTTGTCTCCATTTAAAAATAAAAAAGGTAATAAGGCATATATAAATCATGATGATGTAAGCATAATAAATTCCTTTTCCACTCTGAAAGAAAAAACTCTAATATATTAAAATTTGAATCCATTTTGCGAGAGAAAATTATCAAACTCATTGTTGTATTTGAAAACAAAAAATTTATCTCGGGGTTCTCATGGCAGAAAATAAATATTTGAACAAAATGAATAATTAAATTTAAGATCTGTAAAATATAGCAAAAACATATATATAAGTATAAATTTTGAGAGAAAAACTGAGTTATTCCATAAATAATTCATCCTTCCCCCGAATTAATTTTTTGTTGCAGCATACAGTTCGTTAATGGTTGATTCGGTGGTGGAAATGCAAATTTTTGTCTGTCCCAGATGACATTGGAGGGGTTTAAGTAATGATTTTTTCCACTAAACATCCACGGAGAATTTGCTTACGATCATTTTTCGTCATATGACACTTCGTGTAACATGGATGCTTGTTTATCATCATTAATCAACTTAAAATATTTTTAAATTTCAAAAATCCATTTAATATTCTTTTTTTTTAAATCATAACTTCTATTGCAATCCATAATAAAACAAATCTTAGAGCATGCATTCTGATTTAAAAGCTGACACCAAAACAGAAGAAATTAATGGCTGAAATAAAAATGTCAAAAATTTTTAGAAAATTGAAATGTAAGAAACTTTTATTAAATGTGTTTTCTAATGAAAAAAAATTAAATTACGAAATTATTTTACATTTTAATACTTAAAGGAATATTAAAAATGTTTACAAAACAAAAAAGTGTTTAAAAAAATTAAATTTTAGATTAAATGGTATAGTTTGAAGTACATCAGTATACAGTTAAGAATTGAAATTTCGATTTTTTAAGTTAACTCCTTAACTTGTAACTAAGGGCATAACCCGTAGTATGATGATCGGGCCAAACACAAATATCATGCACATACGTAAACACACAAACATAAATTTCGTGGACATCGGGCCAAACATAAGCATCATGGACAACGTAGTACAATGATCAAGCGAGAACTACAAATAAATGTTACTGATTTATTTCAGATCTTAGAGATTGGTAATAATTCTTTTGAATATCTATCATAATTATTACATCAAGTTTTGTAATTACTTTTCAAATATCCCACAAAATTTAACCAGCTGTGTCTTATACACAGTATTTACATTCCATTAGTCGTGGTTGTAGAAATTATTTCTGATTTGCCGAACTATGGAAGGGCTCGAAGTCAGAGCGAAATTGTTTAGGTTTTTAGCCCAAAATTTTCGAAGGGAAAAATGTAGGTTAAGGGGTTTAAAATACTCTTACATCATTGAAACTTCGGAATAAGTACAAAACTAATTTATACGATACAACCCAAGCAGCGTATTGTGCCATATTAAACGATTCTAAGCAAATTCTGCAATGTTGTATAATGATGTTCAGTATTAAAAAACGTATAAAGTACAATATTGAGCAGCGCTATGTACTGTGCTATGTTACTTAGCAATATGATAAAATTACTTTTATTTGCGTAACAGTCGTTACAGAAACACATTTTTACTTTGTGAATGTACAAGATACTCATAATAACAACTGTTTCTTCATTAAATCATTAAAGTCACGAAACATCTTCGTTACGAATAACAAGTTTATATGCGTTTAAATTACAATTCGTTGACTATATAAAAAGTATGTAAAAATTCATCTATATATTTTTGTGATATAATTATGTAGAAACTGCTCCACTTAAACATTCTACATGTATTTTAATAAATAAAATATTAATCTGCACTTTGGTTTAAATATTTATGAAATCCCTTTCAGCACTTCCATTCTGCAATTTTATGCATGAAATAAAACATTATCTGTCTTAATACGCTTTTTCATTTAATTAATATGGTATATACGTAACTATAAAAATATCTTCTCTTATCCTTAAAAATATTTTACAATTTTAATTGTGATCACATTATAATAAGGAAAAGCTTTTTTCATCAATAAAATTCCAGTTTTCGTAATTAATGCGAATACTTCATCGCAAATAATCACGTCATAATCACATGATCAATAGTTCTGATCTCACGATAATAAATCATCGCAATTTCTCATAATTTTCAACTCTTTTAGGAGATAAAATATCTATTGGTATTCATGTAAAAAGTTTGCTGAGAGTATTTAAAATAGGAAACACAACAAGCCAATTTTTTCTACCTTGACAAAGAAAAATGCCTGTCATCATGCAAAATATTTCGGTTTAAACTATAGCAGTTTCTACATAATTATCTAATAAAAAATATAGACGAATTTTCACATAGTATTTACATAGTCTACGAATAGTAATTTATATGCATAAAAACCTATTATTCGTAACAAAGATGGCGTGATAATCTGAGTGAAGTGCATTCGAAACCCAATTTCTCCAATAGTTTTAGAACATCAACGAAAAAAAAATCTTTCAAAGTTAAGAGTCATTTCGTTGGTCTGGTGTGATATGAGCATTCAAAGACGAGGTGTGACTATCATCCGTTAAGTCCTATTCTCATGACAGCTGTAAGCCTTGCATCTAGTTTTTTTTTCTTTCCCCTCATTTTTGGTTATCCTGGGCTCTTTGATGTTTGTTTATTTTACTAAGAGTTTGCAGGAGACTCCCAACAGACGTCCACATGTGAGAGCGGTCCTACAATAAGTCAGATAGCAGATTTACGACCATATCTATAAAAGTAATGAGCCGTGAGAATGAGGTTTTAGACGAAATTTAAATAATGCAATTCTTTTCCAATAATCATAATAAAACTCCAAAATGAATCTCATTAATTATAATAAACCATTATTATTGTAATAGTTAATTTGAGTCTGAGCAATCAGTTAAAGAAAAATCGAAATGAAATATTCTTTGCCGTCTAATTACAAGACACTGATCTATAATCATGCTGTATTGCAATCAATGAAAATACACGGTATGAACTATATAAATTAAAATAACAGTATGACTATATCAATAAAAATGACAGTTAAACTATCACTATAGTCATCACAAGAATTACGATTTCCGCAAATTAAAATTAGTACAGATATCTTAACAATAGAATTCTGCTGCAAATATCATGAATTTGCATTGATTTTGCAATGATCATATCCAAATAAACGTGCCTCCAACAATAATGGATAGTTTTATTGGATTAATTTTACCTACTGGAATTTTATTTTCCAAATGGCGCTTGCATACAGCCGACCACCCCGCCACCACTGAAAGTAGCAGTATCGACAGGATTCCAAATGTCGCTGAAAGTATTTTCATTTCAGTGCATTCGTACAGAGACATTAAAAATAGAATTTTGCCAAAACACTTATGAATTTACCCTGATTTTGTAATGATTGTATCTAAATTAATGCATTCCAGACAAATATTGATAGTTCTGTTGCATTAATGTCCTGTTATTATTTCATTTCAGTTATTACTTTCATTTCTTTTAATCTTGAACTATCCTTTCATCTAGATACAGCATAGAGAAATTTATTTTAAATTTCCAATTAAAGCTAAATACATCGCCTAAATACATTGAAAACTGTTTTAAGTGAAATTCCTATATTTTACTTGAGTTTAATGAAAGAAGGTTTCATATTTTATGTAAGACGATTTGTGAAAAAAATAGACAGACGTGTTAATAATTGATTTCAACAAACAACAGCATAATCATTGATTTCAACAAACATTTGCAAAATAGTTAAAATCAGAGGAAATATTAAGCCGTGGTATTTTTTCCGTTTCCTAAAATAAATCCCTGGTCTCCAGTAAGGATTTGAAAAATGAATAGAAAATAACAAAGAAAAAAATTCTGACGATTAACAATTCTTTATTATTTTTATTTATTCTTGATTCTCTTTTAATTATCTAAACAATACATCATCTCCTTTACTGATTTAATGAAGCGAGAAAAAAATTCTAAACTTCTAGAATAAATTTGTAATCTGCTATGAAACGCTTCATTCCTTTATCATTAACTACACGGAAAAGCGGGATTGACCATAAAGTTAATAAAAAAAATGGATGTCCCCGTTATTTTAACCCATTTCATGACACGTGATCTTTTTTAAGCTCTGTGACATTCTACCGAACATCTGAAATCAACAAAGAATGAAGAAAGTGGGAAATAACAAAAGATATATGACGGCATTCAAGTGAAGCGAAACGAGACGATGTACCGTTTTTTACTCCTTTGCTCCGCCATTTAAAGCCTTTGTTTTCTTGATATCAAGAAGCAAAAGAAAAAAAGAGAGAAAAAATATTTAAAAGAATTTACGATGTTTTAAAAGAGGTATTTATCGTAAGTTTTTGAAACTTGAATAATTAAAGGGGATCAACAGATGAGTGACGCATAAATCCCCGACTCTACTCTGAAGCGAAAGTGAATTTAGATATAATCCATGCTTATATTTTTGCTTTTTAGCTTTTATCTCTTACTTTATCTTCTGCGAATTTTTTGACACATGGGCTTTCGTGTTTCTTTAACACTAAACTGTTTTTGAGTAAAATAACTACAACTTTCTGATAATTCATTATGACTATGCATTAAACTTAACTTAAAAATTATGAAAATATCTAAAAATTTTAATCAATTACTAGGAAGAAGGATAAAATGCAGGGTAATTCAAAATGAATGTAGCAATTACAAACGGCTGTAACTATTTAATCAAAAGGAATTTATCTATAAAATGAACACATAATGTAGACGGAACTTCAAAACTCTGTATACATACGTATGTATACATGCTGCCTATTTACTATGTGACTTTCTTTGGTCACGCGGACAATATGTAGACGGTAGTCCAATTTACATCATGCATTTCGAAGTATATTTGCAGCCACCAAAGCAAGCGTAATACAAATGCGTACTTTGCTTTAAATAAGAGTACATATGCATGTATGTGATCCCCAGATGCTCCCCAAGTGCAAAAAATTGAAGAACTAAAACTATGCGTTTGTAATGCACTTGCGTCGGCAATTGTACACATGCTTCAGAAAGTATTACGGGAAATGAACTGCTGCCTACATATTGTCTGTGGAATCACGGGAAGTCACATAGAGCATCTATGATGTATGTATACAAACGTTAGAAGTTTCGTCTACATTATGTGTTAATTTAATCGATAAATTCTTTTTCATTGAATAGTTACAGCCGTTTGTAACCGTTACATTCATTTTAAATTATCCTACATTTATAATTGTACTTCTTAGGCAATAAAAAGTTTCACACTTGTTGACAGATTTATTAGACTAAACACGAAAAGTGTTTGTAATTAAATGATTCTAGATTTAAAATCTCGCTGAATTTTTACCGGCCGTTATATTTGTTTCTTATATTTCAAATAAATTTTGTGAATAAGAATGGCAAGTTCTTTCATGCAATCGATCTTGTATATACAATTTCCTATTTCAAAGCTTCAGCGTGGCCACTGATCCATTAACCCTTAGACTAACGGTATTTATTCATCTATTTTGGAAGAATTTTTAAATTTGACACTTTTATCAACAGAAGTGTATTTATATAGGCTGTATTGAAGTTAACTTTACTATATTTTAACTTAACTTAACTATACTTTATCATAACCCTATTAATAGAAGATATGAGATTTAAGAGCTAGATAGATTTCTTTCACTTTTGCTATAAAATGGAATTATTAGGCCATATTGGTATTCTGGTTAAGAGAAAGCACAACAACAAATATTTTAAAAGCATTTTTACGATGGTTCACATGGAATGCCAATGAATTAACAACGAGAGTGCTAAGGAGCAAAACATTGCTTGCAAAATTTAACCAACCATTTAGCACATAGCATTATTTTCTCAGAATTTCTACCGAACACCAATCCAACGGGATTATATTCAAGCAGCTTTAGACCATGTAAAATTTTATAGGCGTTTTTCTTGTATTTCGTGGAATATATGCATTTCATCGGTGAAGCATACTGCTCACACATCAGGATTGATAACACTTAACACCAATTTAATATATTACAGGTAAACATATTAAATAGCTTTGAATTAATTAAGCCAAACTACATCTTAACACAACAACAGTACTATTTTATATTCAACTTCAGTAATAAACATAGAATGTTCTGATTTGTCAGCAATGCCTACCAGTTTAGTAAATCTGATAAATTGTAAGACCATTTGCTAAGCATTTTATCGTAAAATCTAGAAATACCGCAAATTTTAATTTTCCATTTATTAGATGTTGTTAAAATTGTTACAATGACCGGAAAATTCTACTAAGATACTTCCCAAAAGAGTATGTGTATTGAAGTAATTTTTAAAACATTAGCTCGAAAATGGAGAGGAAAAGGGGCACTGAGAGCAGCAAACAGTTAGAAGATGTGGCCGAGAAAGCTACAAAAACCGACTAACAGTGATGTTGGAATCAGCAATGTACGGAGAGTTGGCCGAAAGCTAGATATGTCAATCAGCATGACATGTAAATTTCTACGGAGCACCTTGCGCTGTTATCCGTACAAGATACCTCATATGCAGCAGTTGCCATTTGCTGATATGAAAGCACGTAAATATTTTGCTTACGATTTCTTGTCCGGATGGAAAAGGACAACTGATGGCCAAGGAGCATTCTATGCTCTGATGAAGCCCTCTTTCCTTTTCATGGTTCTATAAATACACAAAATTACTGGATATGGACGACCAAGAATCCGATCCAGCTAAAGTCTGAAAAAATAACTATGTGATGCGGAGTAACGTCAGCGTTTATAGTTGGTCCGGTTTTCTTCAAGGAGAAGACAACTGTGGATCTCGTAACCTGCACCGTTACTGGCAAGCAATATGAAGCCTTTTCGTGTGGCCATGTCCTTCCTGTACTTCAGCAGTGTCAGTGTGTGTAGATTGCACAATGTTCATAAAAAATTATTCTCATCCGCACATTGCTTCTCATTAGTATTTTTATTTATTCTATATCCTATTTTAATTATCTCAGTAGAGCATCATTGCTTTAATTTATTTAATAAAGCGAGGTTTTCATTAAATGTTTCGGATAAACTTTCCGTTGGCTATGTAACGCTTTTTACTTTTATTGTCAGTTAAGATTAAATGAAGGAGGAAGGGGAAGCAAAGTCAAAATAAAAGAGAACGTCTTTATTATTTTAACCCATGTTAAGATATAAGCAACTATATACAAAAAGCTGCTACTTTTTTCTACTCCAGCAACTTCTACCAATCAGGTGGAATCAACAAAGAATGAAGAAATATAACAAAATGGCATAAAACATAATGTCGCGTTAAAGTGCAGCGAAACGAAACGTTGTACCTTCTTCCTTCTACCACTAAGAAACGATGTTTCCTGACCACGAAGAAACAAAAAGGGGAAGAAGAAAGAAAAAAAAAAGTTAAGATGCTTTCGAAAAGGCATTTATCGCAGCTTCTTGAAACTTGAATAATTAAAGGGGGATCAACAGTTGAATGACGCATAAATCCCCAGAGGCATTTTGTAGAAAATAAAGAAGCCTCATAATTATATTTTAGTTTTTTAGTTGTTGTTTCTGATTTTTTTTTCTGCTGACATAAATTATGTTGGCACGTGAGCTTTTGTATATTTTCGCCTCTAAAGCAAACTAACGCTCCTTTAAATGTCTTCAATATATCTTGGCATTAAAAAAAGTTAGGGCTGTTAAAATTGATGAAATTACCAGAGAACACAGTTTCGTAATTTTATCAAGACTAATGGTAAAATATTATTTTGGCTTCTCATCTATCGAAAACACTCGAGTGATTGATTCACTATAAATATACGTTACAGTGAATACCTGAAATCAGCCTGACTAACTAAAGAAATACTCGAAAAAGTCGAATTAATTAGGGAAAATGTGTTTTAACTGACAGCGCTAGGAAGAGCTCGAATTCACTAGGGAAAACGCGTTCTCACTGGCAGTGCCAAGAAAAACCCGTATTACAGCTTGAAGTGAAAGGATAAAGAATTCTCTAGATATTTTCGATATGTCCAGTTAAAATTGTACAAATCTAGATTTCCTCTTCGTGAAATTTTCAGAAGAAAGTGCAGTTGTCCAATTTTATTCTTGCTGGAGCATGTTTTAGCCGATTCGCTCATTTACGAAGAATGAAGAAAATTATAATGCTTTTTGCTCTAAAAAGTGGAAAAATAGATTACTTAAATCATTAAAATTGTTAAATAAAAAACAGAAAATTTGAATGTGATGACGCGTGAAGAATACAACACTCTTTTGTCAGAGGTTGAAGACTCAAAATCGGCCTTTAACAAAACTTATGTTCAGAACCATGGATTAAAAAAGTTCTTGAAATCAGCGGAATGAAAAATGTTGATTTGTTCAAATGAGCCCATCAAATATTACTTATCAGTTGGAGAAATTTTTAATGTCACAGAAAATACAAATGCTGCCGTAGGACATGTTGGTAGAGGCAGGCTTAAAATTTAAACTTCAAGAAAATAGGCTAGCATAATCACTGAGATGATACAAATTTTTTATCAATATGTTAAACAAAAAAAATGAAAAAGGTTTGATTTTTAAACCTATAATTCAATGAGAAACAAATAGTAGCTACCAAGTGGATTTGATTGGCATTTAATCTCAGGCAAATAATGAATTTATGTTTATTATAGTTTACCAGGATCATTTAGTAAAATTTGTGTTTCTATGAACACTTCAGAATAAAGGAGTGAATGAAGTTGGATTGCATGTACTAGATATATTTTTAATACTTGGGACTCGTTATATACTGCAATTTGATAATGGAAGACAGTTTGTAAATTCATTTATAGAGTAGTTACATGCGTAGAATTAAAGATTGTTCATAGAAAGCCTCATCACATCGAGTCGCAGGATCCGGTTGAGAGAGCCAGTCAAGACGTAGAAAATATGTTGGCTTCATGAATGTAGAATAATAAAACTACAAAGTGGTCCTATGGTCTTCGTTTTGTCCAATTTATGAAAAAAAGAATTCTACATTTAGGAATCACCATACAAAGCTGTGATTGGGATTGAGCCAAGAGTTGGAATGGCAATCCCAACTTTGCCATCAGATATTATAATAACTCTTGATAAATGAACTTCAGAAAAGTTACGAGAATATGAATGCAGAACAAGAAACATAACAAGAAGAAACAGAGGGCATGTGATTTCTAAGAAGCCGACCAACATTTTTCTAATTAGATAATAAACCAAAGAAAAATTAATAAAGCAAACTAAACGCAAAATAAACTAAAGCAAAACAAAGCAAACAAAATATGGATAGAACACATCCTGAGATTGATTTTGGAGGTATTGCACTTATGAGAGAATAATTTCGGCTAATTTTGATGAGTGTTATTTAGGTCTTATTTATTGAGTGGTCGTGAAGGGGCATTGATATTTATCAATATAATTTACTATAGAGCGGTTCTTACTGCGTGAAAGAGTACTCGATATAACTCTCCAGCATCATTCTTCCTCGAGACTTGTTTCTGGCTTTCGCATGTGCTATGAGAAAGTCGGTGAATTGTCGGCGGAATAGTGAAATGGGAATCCTATCTCTCCTCTGCTACAGCAAGGAGAGTTGACCAGATGGAATCTGTGTAGGTATGTCGGGAATGTGCCGTGTCCAGAGAAGAACAGGATATCCGCTCTGTTCCAGCTGGCCGTCTGGAGAGAAACTTTTGGTATTATGTTGAATGTAGACTGATCTGCTTCGCCTTTTCATTCCTTTTGCTATTGGATTTATTTGACAGCATTCTAATCAGCTACAGTGACATTTATAATAATATGAATATATACAGGGTGTCCCAAAAAGATTGAAACGCGCTTTAATTCCTTAACCGTTAGAGATAAGTAGCTGGTGTAATTTGAAAAAATGTTCAAAATAAGATAGGAAAGAAGATGACATTAAGAAAAAAAATCCACCTGTGAATTTTAAAAAGTTACACTTTGTAAATTTTTATACAGCCCCTCTATGCAAATTTGGTCAATTAGAAAGTTTTTCCTTTCCATCCCAGAAGACCATTAAAAATAATTGCATAACTGTATCTTTAAAACTTTTTGAATAATAACACAGAAAAAAAATTTGACTTATGTCACTTTTCCATACCACTTGAAAGACCTTTTCGTCGGTGAAAATAGGGACCATATCCAAATTGATAATAGAAATTCTTCGATCAAAAAAAGATAATAAGCGTAAAAGAAATAAAAAATGGCATTTAAATAAAGTCCTTATTGATGGAGTTAAACAGTTTTGACAACATAAGATTGTAAGAAGTGTAACATAAAAAAAATAATAATAAATAAAACGAACATACATTTAAAAAGTTTTCGTTGAGACAGTTTGTTACATTTATAGACTTGCGTGCAGGCGCTCCGTCTTGTTGAAAATACATTTTTTTTTTACTAATGACAATGGTGTCGTCTCCAAAGTATCTGTTACTATGCCATTTAAAATAAGTTGCAAATATTTTATAGCTGTAAGTGTTCCTTCATAAAACTCTGGACCAATCAGTTTTCCGTTCCGCACCATACGGACACAGAAAACTTTCTCTGGTGATGTATTTCCTGTACAAAAAATGGTTTTGTATCATTCCAATAATGATCGTTGTGTGCATTTATGTGTCCATTTTCCGTAAACAAACATTCATCAGTCCAAATAATGTTCTTGACAAAGTTTGAATCTGTGTCCTGTTGGATTAATAACCAATTGGAGAATGCTACACGTCGGTTAAAATCAGAGGGATGGAGTGCTTGAAGTCCATGAATACAAAATGGATGCCAATTGTGTTTTTCAAGTATTCTATGGATTGACGTCCTAGGTAATCCTGTAATTGCACTTGCTTTTCGAATGCTTGATCGTGGGTTGGAAGAAAAATATGCAATAATATCAATTTCTTGGTCTTCATTGAACAAGATATTTCTACCAGGGCCAGGTCTTGGATTAAATGAACAGGTAGTTCTCAATCTTCTCATCATCCGATAAACAAATTACGTGAAATTTCAGGCAAATAGGGATATCGTCGTCCGAATTCCCGAGCAGTTTCTGCATTATTTCTATTGCAAATAGAATAAACCATTGCTAGTTCAAATAGTTCGTCATTTGTTAAAAGTACCATAATGCAAAATTAGTTACAGTATTTTTACTTCGACAATATGAAACTCAATATCGATGAATGATTTCTAAACTTTATTTTGATATGCACGAGGAAATATTGGTTAAGTTGTACAGGAAAGAAATAATTTTGGAACTAAATAAGTAAATTGAAAAATAATCGTCTGCATTTCTTTAAGTAACTTAAAAAAAATTAAAAAAAACTTTAATATACACGTATTAGAAGCGGTTAAATTCCAGTTAAATGAAAGGCAAAAATCGTCTGGCAGTTAATTTGTTAGAATGTTAGAATTCATGACAAAAATGTGATGAATTTGAAAACAATTAAAATTCTACCAGACTAATTTAACAGTATTTTTCTTTTTTATAAATTTAGCTATACAAATCTGTCAAATGGCTTTTACTGATTTTCAACGAAATCTTATAAAATTTCTAATGTAAATTTAGAATACATGGCATAAAATTACTTGCCCCTGATAAGATTAAAACTGTATCTTGAATCTACCGTAAATACGCAAAAATGTGTTTTGTAAATAATATAAAAAATTTATGTGTTTATAATGTGTTGCAAATTTACATTTCCATTTTGGTATATGGTCACTAAAAACAGCGTTCAATTTTCAATTACGCATAGCTCACTCAATTTTAAAGATACAGTTATGCAGGTTTTTTTAATGGTCTTCTGGGATGGAAAGGAAAAACTTTCTAATTGACCAAATTTGCATAGAGGGGTTGTATAAAAATTTAAAAAGTGTAACTTTTAAAAATTCATAGGTGGATTTTTTTTCTTAATGTCATCTTCTTTCCTATCTTATTTTGAAAATTTTTTCAAATTACATCACCTACTTATCTCTAACAGTTAAAGAATTAAAGCGCGTTTCAATCTTTTTGGGACACCCTGTATATCAATTATTTACACTGTGTTATATATAAACGGAAAAAAAATCTGAAACTTGTTTCATTTTCTGTGAAAATATAACTTCAAAAACATTCTTATTTGGCAACAATTTAGCTTAACGTCCTGTCATTGAAGAGAGAAATTATCTAAAGGCATATAGATCAAAGCAAACACACACCTAGAGTGAATGAAAACGAGAAATCCTGAATTGCAAGAGAATAAGACTGTGGTAAAGTAAGAAAAGAAATTGAATATATCACAATAAAGTCTGCTACTGTGGAGTTTAAGGAACCTAAATAATTGTGAAAATCGAAGTGGATTTATTAAAAATGGAATAAATTCTTAAAAAGAATGATTTATCTCGGATACGTTCATATTTGTATAATTTTAAATTATCTTACTATGAATTTTAATTATTACATTTTTATAGTTAAAACAACATCATTCAAATATGTGGAAATTAAGAATAATTAAACTGTACGCATAAAATTAATATTTCATTTTTTTACATATTTTGAACAATTTCACTAATACGCTAAACCTTCTTGCTTGGATATTACAATATGCACCAAAATATACAGTCCTGAAATGAAAAAATGAACAAGGTTACATTATTTTTCCTCAAAAGAAGCAAGCATACAAGCATGCACACAATTAGAATGTTGATTTACCATGGTATGAACGATGTAATTATTCATAGCGTGTACCGCCTAGCTGTAGAGAGTTTCATATCGTTCACTCAGATTCTGAAACATATCCTCAAACGAAGGTTGTTGCACTCTTGCAAAATAGATGGTTATCTTATGTAATGTTGGCATAATTTTTGGTGGATTTTTTACAGTTAAACACACTCTCCTTTTACATTCTGCACAAATAGGTATCAAGTGGTATAAAATTGGGGAAATTGAAGTCAATACCAAGTGAAATGATTCGTCCTGGAAAGTTTTCCTGCGGCATGCTAGAGATGCTCGATCGGTATGGCTAGATGCCGATCCTGTTGATACCACAATACATCTCAATGTTCCTTACATGACAGTTCTTTCTCAAATCCAAAAGAAATGGCTCTTTTTAAACAGTCTTATCAAACATCTCTTGGAATTTTTCTGCCACTTTTTCCAAACTCGGTCAACCATCACGACCCTTTCAGTATGAGCGAAAATAATGCTCAACTACAAATACTGTTTCCTACGTCGAGGACCCCTTTTCCAATAGCAACTGCACACTACTTCCTTTTCGCAACTGCTAACATGTATAACTGGAGCTATGCCTCCTCGACAAATGCAACCACGTGTTCAAATTGCGCGAGTATTGTATATTTAAGTTCATACTGCAGAGCCCGATTAAGGCAGGGGCATGCCCCGGGCCCTCACATCCGAGTAGGGCCCCAAATCGAAAAATACCGTGAACAAGTTCTATGCACGATTCTTCATTACTAAAGTAATGAAGCAGAGGGAGACATCTTTGTCCCGGGCCCCAAGTTGGCTAAGTCACTCTTTGACACACTGTACTTTTAATAAATTGCTGAGAAATTGGATTATGAGAAGAGCAGTTAAAAAGAATTCCGTCAACCTAATGTCAGGTATTTTAATACATTATGTTTTAACATTTAAATTAATTCAATAAATCTAAAATTATAATTCATCTGTCCTTGTCGTTTTATTTGATTCAACCGCTTTATCAAAACAGAAATATCTATTTTCTTCACATTAACGTATTATTCCATTAATTAAAATAGTCATTTATGTATAACTGTTTTAATTTTCTATCGTTTAATTTAAAAATGGTTAATTAAGCATAATAAATCATCACGCTATGAGCATAACAAATTCCTTTTTCATTCGAGAAAAAAAAAGAAACTATTAAATTATTCTTGAATTCATCATTGAAGAGAGAAATTGCAAACTTATTATAGCATTTGAAAACAAAAAAAAAAATCTCTCGGGATTTCCATGACAGAAAAAAACATATTTGAACAGGATAAATAATTAAGTTCTCGAAGCTGGTATGCAAAATATTATAAAAACGAGTACAAGAAAGTGAAAATTTGGAGGGAAAAACTGAGTTATTCCATAAATAATCCATCTTTCATTCGAATTAATTGGTTTTCGCAGTAGCAATTTGTTGATTTCGCAACTAAAATAAGTTTTTTTTTCTAACCCAGATGGCATTTGATGGCGTCAAAAAATGTATTCTGCTAAGAAAATCTTTAAGGAATTTGCTTACCACTATTTGCCGTTATATGGTATTACAAAAAACATTAGAACATTTTTTAAGCAACATTAATCAAGTTAAAATATTTTTAAAATTCTAAATTCCATTCGAGATTTTTTTTAAGGAAAATTATAATTTCTCTTGTTATCTATGATTTAAAACAATCTTGGAGATTCAGATTTAAATGCCTCGACTTTCGAATACCACGTTTTTAAATTAATAAACTATTTTAATAAAAAATATTTGCAATTTCACTCTTTACAATATATATATAAAATGTTTACCATGCAAAAGATTTTTTTTTATTAATTTTATTAGAATGGCATGTTTGAAATATATTAGTACACAAATAAAAGTGTAATATACATTTTTAAAACTAAAAAAGAATTTTTTACATTTAGAAGAATATACAACTATTCTTTATCTTATAACTATAAACAAGCAATATATATATATATATATATCGGAAATGGCTCAAACAATTAGGATCAAATTTTATGTTTAAATGAGGTTTTGCCTACACACAAAAAAACATTTTTTATTAGAATATTTTTCTATCTGTTCCAATACTGACAATGTCAAATAGCGTCATCCCGTAAATGTTTGTGTTACATTGTTACTGTAGGAGGATATCCTACAAGGCTACTATTTGAAAGTGCCAATAGGCACCTTCAAATTTTATGAGAAAGCGCTATATGATAGTATCCGAAGATAAATACACTCTGTTCACATCAAATAGTAACAATGCATTAATGTGTTGACCAATTTGAATTACATACTAAACTAAATACATTCATGATTTATTTTTATTTAAATGTGGAATTCATATTAAGATGAGATTGAACAAATATTCATAAGTAGTCAGAATATGATTCATACCTATATATTTTCTCCGAAAATAAAAAACTGCCTACCGAAGCTTGGTCTCCTAGATATTTATTATAAATGTTATAATATATGTTTCATTAAAATCGACACGTCTATGAAAAAATTAGGATTTAATGATTTCAAATTACAGATCAACAGTAAACCGTGGGAAATTAAGCAATTATATGTATTTAATACTTTTTCAACAAATTAGCACAATATAATGATTGCAACAAAAGGAAAAAATGAGGCGTGGATGTTGTTTTTTCCATCAGAAATGAATGCTGTAAGAAATTGCACAGTTAAAACAAAATAATGAAGCAAAATAAACTTCTCGTCTGATGCGTAATACATCATCATTATTTTATTTATTCTATATTCTCTTTTAATTACCTCAGTAGAAATTTACAACTTTTATTGATTTAGTTAGAGAGTTTTTCCTAAGTGTCTTGCATAAACTTTTCAGTGGTTTTGAAATGCGTCATCCTTTTATAATTTGACAGAGGGTTGCAAAGATTTTTGTTATTTTAAGCCATGTCATGACATGTGAACTGAGGCATTTTTAAGCCTAATGGCATATGCAGATTGCTGGAAATATCAAATAACGAACGCAGAATAACAAAAGATTAATTGTCGCATAGAAATGAAGCAAAATGTGAAAATGTGCAAGTTTTTTTTCTTTTCTTTACTCCATTTCAGACAATGTGTTATGAAATTTTCAAATTCAAAATTAACGCGAAAAATATATTCATGAGGTTTTTGAAAAGATATTTATCTTAAGTATATGGAACTTCAATAATTAAAGAGATCATTAAATGAGTAACGCCTAAATTTTCTGAAGTAGTTCTCTAGACTATAAAGAAATTGCATAATTACACTTTCATTTTTTCATATGTTGTTTCAGGATTTTTTTTTCATGGCCGCAAATAACTTCGACACATGTGCACTTTGTATACCTCTGCTAATAAATGTCTCTTATACAAAATTACTACCGCTTTGAAACTATTCTCTATGAATATGCAGCAACGAAAAATTCAGAATAGTTAAAACACATTTAAACATCGGAAAAGATTTAGTGATACTATTCAGACGAATAGTAAAGCATCCATCTTAGATAATGAAAGCACTTAAATTAACTGATTGTCTAATTAGATTAACTGCAAAAGAGTATATTAACTTTACAGACCATTTAGCAGGCAAATTGCTAGTTAGTTAAAAACGTGTTAATTGTCTGCTAATTTAAAGGAACTATTACAGATTAATTTCCTTTTTTTTCATGCTGAAGTTGATGAATATGTCTTCTTTAGTACAATTAGGTTTTCAGTCTGAGATTTTCTTCTTTAAAGGTTTGACTTTAATACAGGGTTAGAGGGAATATTTAATTTCATATTACTTAAATATTTTATGATTGGAAAATATAAAACTGAGTTTATAGACAAATGTATAAATGTAAAGTTAATAATCACTTGTTTTGCACACAGAAATATTAGTTTTTCTTTGTGCTTATCCTCAGAATAATAGTACATTACTGCATACTAAACTGGAAATGCGACGCAATCAGCTGAGGGAAAAAATGTTAAATAAAACAAACGAAAAGTTAGATCGAATCAGCTTTTTATTAAGCATTTATTGCCTAATATATTTATTTAATTTATAATTAAATTTATCCACCGTTTATAATTTAACCCAACATATATTTTTACTCACATGTTATCCTTTGAAGTTTAAATTCGTTGATATATCTACCATATGAAGAGAATGGTATGTTTGCATTTCTCTTCTTAATATATTGAAAGCCGGCGACCAAACCTGAGGATATCGACACTTTCCAGTAATCTGGGCATAACGGGTTCGAGTCTTGGCTCGGAAATGGTTGTTCCTTATTCTGTGCTCTGTGTTTGAAAGAGCCCCATTGTAATAAAGAGATTGTGCACTCGAGTCGTTAGTGTCATCGTCATATGAATTAGAAGACAGACTTCTGTCCTCGAGAGAACAGGGATTTTGACCTTTAGAAGTTACTGGACCCTTCTTCCTGTTATAACGAGGACACACCATCATTTATCAATAATATTATTTAATGTGAATTCGAAGACAATTAACTTTAAGATTACAAAGCAGAAAAATAATGTGTTATAAAAAGGTATTTATATTTGTTCAATACATTACATTTAAATCGTCATCATTTAATAAAGAAACTAGATTTAGAAAAATTCATCCCAAAGATACCAACTTTAATATATATTTTTCAAGGGTAGTGCAAGCGAGCGTGCGAGTATCAGCCTCATATGAGATAAAAGATTTCTGCCCTATGATGCTCAGGGGTCTATACCCTCAGAAGCTACCACATAAACTCGGCTTAAAATCAGAGACTTCGTCAGAGATCTTTTCTATAGCAATTGCCAATAGTAACAACAACAATATACTGAAAATTAGATTTAAAACTATCACCAAACAATTTCAAATCTAGTACATTCAAATTTTATCAGTAACTTCAAGCATGCAAAGATGCTATTTAGTTTTAAATTTTTATAAATGGATGTTTTTTAGATATTTGTGTACATAAAATAAAATGTGATTAATAATATCACTAAAAAAATAGCATATAATTTACTTCTAGAAATACATGATAAGACGATATTGGGAAATTTTAAAAAGATTTTAAATGTATTATCCAAGAAAAAATGAAATCTTTTAAGAGAAACTCTTTCCCCAGATAGCATAGTTTTCATTTCATTTTTAGTTCAAAAACACAAACAGCATGAGAAATTTTAAGGGTTTAAATTATACTTCCATTGAGAAACACTACTTAAAAAAATAAAATATATCTAGTTCACAAATTTTTAACCATCTTCATAAAATAAAGCATTTAAAACTACATTCGTCTTTCCTCATACTTTAAAACAGAAAACCACTCTCTATTTTTCTTGAAAAAAAAAGAGCATATTTTGGAATTTTAAGTTTTAAGAATATTTAACTTGATTAATAACGGACAGATATAAAAAAACTGATAATGCTTCATAAGGTGTCATATGACGAAAAATGATAGTAAGCCAATTCTTGTGGATTTTTCCTGACTTGAGGCATTTTTTAACCACCCTCAGACACCACTTGGGACAGAAAGAAACTACTCATTTCCATCGCCAAAACAACTAACTCCAAAATATAGCAACAATTTCCGGATACGGAAACATGGATTACTTATGAAATAACTCACTTTTTCGCATAAACATTGTTCCTTCATAAATTCGCTTTTACTTTGTATATAATTTGGGTATTTAATCACTAATTCATAATAATTTATTTTCTCTACCACACACAATTCCCTTGATTGTTTTCTTGTTTTTAATAACTAAATTTTACCATTTTTCACTCTTAATTTTTCCACCGACAGGACTTTCTTCTTTTATATGGAAAATATATAGATATATTAAAATTCAATTCATTCTGATGTATTTTTCTAAATTAAGATTCTTAATTAAAAGAGGACGAATAAATACGGGACGCTGTTTCGAACAAATATAAATACCTATTCGTAGTACATTATTTTTCAACCATAAAATCTAGAAGTTCATTATATTCGTATTCATGCCAAATATTGTTTTTCTCTTATTATTTATATGCCAGACAGCATACTTTTTAAACAGCCCACTAACATCTATGTCAGAATGGATAAGAATCAAATAAATTTTGGGAAAGTGATACGGTATTTATGATTTGATAGTTGAAACTTACTTCATGAAGTGACTGAGAAAGCCTGGTAGGTAGCGCGCTAGACTCTCACTCCTTAGGTTGCCAATTCGAACACCTCCGGTCGAAGAATCCCCGCGAGTGTGGTGACTGGCTCGCGTATAAATCTATCGTAGTCACCAAGTTCTTCATGTAGAGAGTAATACCACTGGGTGTACTGGTTCAGAGGTGATCGTTCTCTGATCCAGGTCTAAATTATGATCTGTGAATGAAATGAATGAATGAAATCCGCCCTGTAAGAAAGTGTTGTGACGCGTGAGTAACCAACTCGTTCTCTTGACCATAGATGGTGGTTTCTGAAAAAGCAAGAGACGTACATTTCCAATTAAATCTCAATGCTCTTTAATCAGCGGCCTTGTCAATGACAAGTGCCATTAGAAATAACTACAACAACTCCATGAAGAGTTCATTTGAATTCGGCAATACTGCTTGTAAGAGCATAAAGGGTTGAAAACTATCCTTAACATTAACGTCCATGATAAGTCAGATCAGGTGAATAAGAAGGCCTCAGTCTGTGCTTGAAATTTTCGATTGAATATAAGCTCGCTCACTTGGTTAGTATGCCAATAAGGTGAATTATCATCCTAAATTCGGGTCTCGAAACATATGAACAAAAGTTTCCAGAAGTTCGTTTCAGTAACTTTTTGCAGTTACAGACCCCGTCTTAAAGATTTAAGAGTCAATACGACGCTTACTGACAACATAGTACTCCCTGACAGAAAATGATGCTTTATCGTGGTGTCTTTTAGATGAAAACGAACTTCCAACTTCTCATAGCATCTTTAACGAATGAAAATCAGGGTTAATACGAAATCGAGTCACTGAAAAGTATATCGAACCACTGCCCCGATCTACAGTTTTGATGATATGGTCCATAGTTTAAATGAGCGTATTTATCCATAGATATGAAAGGTATACACACTATTCATCGCATCATACTTCACATCTATATATATTCATAGATGTGAAAGTATGCACACTAGAACAATACGATCGAGTCTCCAGTAAACATTTTATCCAGAAGCAAACACAGTTCTCTAGCGAATGTGAGCTCTGAACTCAATTTTCTTGCACAGTTTGTCTCCATTCTACTAGCTATTAATTGGTCCAAGTGAACTTGATAATACTTCATTTTTAGAGACCGCTGTATAAACTATTAACGTAGTAAATTTTCTGAATCTTAAAGACAGAATAAAAATAAATATTTTGAAATATAATAGATATTGTTTTTCTATTCTAGTTAATGTGCTTATATATAGCTTTTTTGCAGCTAAGTAATTATTTCTAGTTATTAGATGCTTGCCCAGTCGCTCATGTATCGTAACTAGTGACACGTACGTTTGTCCTAAAATAGTTTTAATGCGGATGTTGGTGCTAGACTAATCAATCACAATCACTCGTTATCATTGTAATAGACCAAGTAGAATATCAACCAGCAGTTTAGGAAATAAAACAGAATTAAAACAATTATTGACTTCTAGCTTTTAGAGAGTTGACAAATGAGCAACGTTACATTTCAATTCTGATCATAAAAGCTGTTAAATCATCAGTATACAAAATAAATAGTTGCTGGTTACAGAAATTAAGGTTCCAACGGAAATATCAATGTTACTTTTTTATTTAAAAAAAAACCATGAATTTCTGACGATCTTGTTGAAAACATATTTGAAAGCATATGTACTAGACAATTTTTTTATATTTTTACTGAATTGATGTCTTTCAATCGATTATGTTCAAACAATGTTTTTAAAAATTGACATTATTTTCAATTGCTTTAATCTCGAATTAAAAATTTCTTATGAACTTAAACTAAATAAATTCCCTGAATTCGCATATAACAGTTTGAAGTTGAATGCATATGTTTGAACTAAGCTTTCACACCTTTAGATTTGTAATAACCCGAATTTGAATTCAATCTATTCTAAAATTTGATTAAATGTAGATACTACCCATACAATAAAGAATCGCAACACAATAATTCCAAAAAGAAAAAGATAAAAGTTTGAAAAAAAATCTTCATACGATAAATATTGTGACTGCCTTAAAATGTATTCAATCAGCAACAATAAAAGTGAAACCTCTTCTAAAATACTTTATCCTTTACCTATAACTACAGGCTGTGCCCATAGTACTAGGATCGAACCGGAACTACAAATAAATTTGGATTTATCTCACTCATAATCCTTCTTTTCAATATCTACCACAATTATTACATCAGGTTGTAATTACCTATCTAATATCCCACAAATAAATTAGTTACACAATATTTACATTCCATAAGTCATGCACGCACAACTTAGGGCCGATCTGCCGAACCATGGAATGTCTCGAAGTCAGCGCGATCCTTTTTTACGTTTTCGGTCTAAGCTTTTGGAACGTAAATCATAGGTTAAGAAGCTAAGCAAACACATCAAATTAATTTAATATCCCAATAGCAAATAATTGCTTTTAATAACTTAATAAAATAAGCTTCATCTAAATGTCTTCGATAAATTTATCATTGATTATAAAACTTTTAATTATTTTTATTATCAACTATGAAAATAGGAGTTCGCCAAAAAAAATCGAGAGGGGAAAATGTAAAATTTCTGTTATTTTAACATGTAATGTCACAAGAGAAAAGACATTTTTTTTAGTCTTGGAATATCTACTGAGCAGCAACAATCAACAAAGAATGAAGAAAATGGGAAAGAATAAACGAAGCGATGCTACATTAAAGAAACGAGGTGATGTGTTCTTTTATTCCTTCTTTACTCCATCACTAAAAATCTTAACTTTTTAACTAAGAAACAAAACAAAAAATGAAAGAAATAGGAAAAAAGTATTTAGTATATTTTAGAAGAGATATTTATAGAAGAGATAACTTCTGCTGTTAAATCTTTTTTGTATAAATTATTTAGTGATTTCAAACCATTCGCTATATATGTGCTGCTAAAAAATTGAGAATAGTTAATACTCATTAAAACATCGAGAAAGATATAGTAATATTACTCAGACGAATGGTGAAACATGTATCTGAGATAATGAAAGCACTTAAATTAACTTATTGTCGAATTAGATTAACTTCAAAATAGTTTAGTAACTTAAAGGACCATTTAGCAGTTAAATTGCCAGTAAAAAACAAACTTTTAACTGCTTGCTAATTTAAAAGAACCATTACAGTTGAATTTCTTATTTTTCAACTTCAAGTCGAAGGTGAATATATCTTCTTTGTTACAATTAGGTCTTCCGTCTGTGATTTCTTTCTTTCAAGGTTTGACTTCACCAACGAATTACAGTGAATATTAACTTCACTATTTTTAAAAAACAGCTTTTTAACTACGGAGAAACAAAAGGAATAATGGAAATAAACGAAATAATATATTTTAGCATATAATATATATTTAGAAAATATATTTTATATGCTCTCACAGATAAAGAGTAAATGAATTGAATAATTATATTTTCATTTTCACTGCTTAGGTCTCTACCTCAGAACCGGATGGTTTTAGGGTTTGAAATCCGATTCCAGTGAAGAACAACCGTATAAGCGGGTCAGATCCATGTTAAATTTACTAGGCTAAACTTCCTCTCACTGGTGAAGCATGGATATTTGAAGAAGGGCTGTCAGCTCAGGTATCCTCTTTGTCTTCTGACCAAGGTTCAAAATTACAAGGTCCGTAACAAAATAGCCCTAGTGTTGCATTAAAACTGGACGTTGATATAACTAAACGAAATGGAGCCCCATGCTTTTTCTTTCTTTTTTTTTCGGTATATGTATATACTATACATTTGCACTAGTAAATTGCTCTAGCATAAAATAATCACTTCTTTCTCTCTTATGAATATACCTCACCTAAAAATTGGGTGGATTTCAAATTTATTCAAATATCCAAAAAGGAAGATTTAGTAAACATTATTAAAACGTCTATCTCAAATAATGAAAACACTTAAATTAACTAATTGCCTAATTGAATTAGCTTTTTCTTACCGGTATTCTCAACGATCGTAACTAATTGCCTATTTAATGGCTAAATGGTTAATTAGTTATTGCTTGCTGATAAATCATCAGTTTAAAAATCTATTGGAGTTTAATTTCTTACCTTTAATGAGTATGGTAATTATTTTTTATTTCTGTCTGATTTTATACATGTGAATTTCCTATATCAAATCCTTGTCTACGTTACTTCTTTGCTTTGAATCCCCAATTTAATTTGTAGAAATATAAATATTCGAATGTCTGTATATTAACTTTTAAGCTTACAGAAAAACGGTGAAGAAACAATTGTTACATAGATTTAGATACAGAAATACCGCAAATTCTCTAATCCTATTTTCAAATCGACAAATACTACGGAATTGCGCACTCATTCACTCAGCTGGAATTACCATTCATTCCCCGGGGAAAGAGAGTTGAATACGAGTGCATAAAGCACAGTGCTAATAAGCATTGGCTGAATCTTCATAAAATCTCATTCACCAATGTTTGGCTTTAATATATGTAGAGATTTAATCAGCGGCCATTGCTGTTAAATATTTAGTTTTGCTGTTAAATATTTTTCCAATTTGTTGCAATAGATGTCGCCACGGGTATCAAAATATCGCTGAACCTCAACCCAAGACGTGTGACGTCAGAATTTGAGAAAAAGCGAACTGCGCATTCGCTCGCCAGACGGGGACCAGAGAGGGTCGTATCGTTCCGATCATGCATCTTTAAAAAACATAACGTAGTTTCGCCATGAAACAATTATTAACTACTCTTTATCCTTGGCGGCATCTATAAGTAATTCCTTTTTTCTTTTTCTTTTTTTCTCTGTTGTAAATAGTCCTGTCGTAATTGTAAATGTCTTTTTCTTTACTGTAAATAAATTTCTTTCATATTCAAAAGCTTCATTTTCTTCATTCAGTGACCCTAGACACTGAACTAAATGTGGTTGGATGGGCATTCTGTCCCACCCAATTCCTACATATATTGAGTTTAATCTTACTTTACCTTAATTTATATGAAGTCTGCTGGGGTTAAGATTCGCTATTTTGTAACTTTTTGTCAAAGAGTCAGAATGAGATAAAAGAATTAATTTTTACTTATTTGTATATGTGTATATAAAAAGTATAGTAATTCGTCCAAAATTTCGAATACGAGATTTTGATTAATATCCACATTTTAACACCCCCTTCAGTTCGTAAAACGCATTTATGAAAAACATATGTATCTGTCTGCAGCAAAGATAACACAAAAAAAGAATCAGCTTTAATATAGACGAATGAAATTTGGTATTCGGTCTTTCCAGTAAATTTACAGATTTTTATCAAATTTTGATCAAAATCCGCCCAAAGGAAATCTAAAATATGATCCTTAGTGAGGGGTTTTAGCGATTGATCCCTGGCACGTGATTAAAAGTACCCAAAAATGAAACATGATATATAACTTGATATATAACATATAAAACTTGACACAATAACTACAAAATGGAAATAATTTATTAGATATAATACAGTAACCATTTGTATAGTGTAGATACCATCAAATTTTGAACCAAATCCAACAACGGATTGACCATCAGTTAGTCTTTATTTTTAGGAACGCGTAGCTCAAAAACGCAACAATGATTTAAATATATCAAATGTAGTATACTTTTTTGTGACTACAAGTGTAGTTTCGTATCAAATTTATTTCAATCGGTGTGGAAGAACCCATCTAAAAATCAAATTTCATTTTTGGATACTTTTAGCCAAGTACCAAAGATTAATCGCCAAAAGTCTCACCAAGGATCACATTATAAACTCAGAAAAAAATATTAAATTAAAGCCCAGGATTAATAATTTGAAACTATTGTACGACAGTACCATGCAGGACATTCTCTGAGATAACACCTATATTAAAGAATATATGAGAAAATTTTGAGGAGACCACGCCACAAAGGGTGTTTTCCTCCCTTTACTAAAATTTAAAACCAGATTTAAACCGAGAGCTAACCAAAGAATTTTTACTTTTTTGTATACGAAATATGTAAAGAGAAAATATAGCAATTTTTTTTAAATCGAACTTAAGAAAATAATACCGATGTAATATCTTCCACTCTACAAAATTAGCACATTAGGATGTTTCATATAAAACAATGAATTATTAATATAAACGAATATTTCTTATTTTATGCCACTCATTTCTGCATTTGATTTTTCATTATCTCATATCTGTGTTTTCATCATAATTATTAACCTGTTACCGTTTCGATTAAAATATTTCCTATAAATAAGTTGATTTCCTTTTTTTTTTTTTTTTTTTTTTTTTTTTGCTTGCGTATGTAGGTGGGGAATGAAATAACGAGACTATATCAATACATAGTATAAAATGAAGGCGTCTGTCTATTTGAACTACAAAATCTCGAGAAATAGTTAACGGATATTGGAGATATTCATATCCTTTTGTACAGCAATTATTGGTAAAGGTTTTAGTACATTGAAGTACTATCAAAATAATAAAGGGAGTTTTATAATTGCGATTTTAATTATTCCGCGCATGCCCGAAAATTGCACATGTGCAAATAGCAAAAGCATAGTGTTATGCATATCCCGTTCGCGACCAAGGTCCCGTGGACGCGACGCAGCGATTCCCCTCTTATCAGCCCAGCGTCGCTTCCACGCGAAGAGCTCCGATTGATATGGAGAGACCAGCGTCGCGTATGCGTAATCGGAAATCGGAAAGTTTTATTTGAATTTTTAAATGCTACTAGATGGCGGTAAACGGCAACGGTTTTCACAACGGTCGACTCAAATGGTATTTGACCTTCATGAACGGGCATTAGTTTCTGTTCTAGGCTTCTGTATTTGATATATTTATTGATGTAAACAAAGTGAGAATCACGGCTCTTTAAAGGGCTGGGATTTATTGCGCGCTGTGTTTATATTTTGACAGATTGTGGAAATTTAGGGAACGTTAATTAGTTAAAATGTTGGGGTAGAATTGCGTTTGCCTTTTGAGGTTTGATAGAGCGAGATTTCGAAATAGATGAATGAATCAGATAGTGAAATGGAAGAAAGTATTTCTTCTAATTAATATAAACAAACTGGGAAACACGGGTGTTTGAAAGTGCACGTGCGAGTTCAAGTGACTTGTTTATTGCTTTGTTTTTTTCGTTAGGAGAATATGGGGGAGTACATTCACCGGATTATTGCTAGGGGTAAGAGTAAAATATTTATGAGTGGTGTTCGGTTTTGGCGGCGTTTTTTTATGTGTGTGTTTCGTAGAAGTTTTGGGATATGTGATGGGATTATAATTTTGTGGATTATAATATGTGATGGGATATAAATTTTGAGTCTTTTTATTAAAATGCTGATTTTATACGAATTTTTTTGTAAAATTAAGCTTAACTGCTTAAAATGCGCGGGCCGGTAGTGACGCTCCGTTTCAGAGCGTTCGGTCCCGTGACTAAGTTTTATTTCCGGCGCGCTGGTCCTCAAGGGGATATACTACACATTTCCTTGATTAAGTCTGATTTTAAACAGCGATTCAAATTACATTATGCCCAAAAGAAGGAAATCCAAACTTGGCCGGAACATATAAAATTCCAAAAAACTTCGTTTGTTACGCGATAAGGAAAATGAAGAAGGAACAAATGTTCGGTTTGCGAATAGCAGAGAAATAATGAACTAAGGAAAGGAAAACTTCTATTGGGCGAAGTAACCCTCTCTCTATAAAATCTCATGAGGAGCGGAAATTTTCAATATATCAAATTATATGGTTGATAAACGAGTGCAGAACAGTGAGTACAATGACTTATTTGTATATTTTAAAACAGCTTTTCTATTGTATATTTTTAGTTGATTGTTTTGTCTACAGACATATCATTTTTACTTTATTAACAGCCTAAATCTTATACTATAATACGAGGAATGGTTGCCAAGTCTAAAATCGCCCCAGAATTAATAAACTCCGGTAAACTTGGGGGTCTGGGATTTTTGGCCACGAGGAATCGATTGGCGCCGGTTTTGAAGGGCTACGGTCGAGCAGTTCGGAGTTACAGATAGGATATTTTCAAACTTTATTAGTTCGCCATAATGGCTAATAGGTTTCAAGCGGTAACGTGCTGCCATCTATAGCCAATATGGCGGACTAATAAAGTTTCCAGAAGATGATCCGGAACTCAAGGAACTGATCTCGAAATGGATGATCCATAACCCGTGTGGTGATATGAACCCAAGCGCTCCGTGCATGGTCAGCAAACATGGAAGAGACCAGTGCAGATGGGGATTTCCAATGGAACATCAAGACATGACATCGCTGGTGGACGATGAAAAGCCGAGGTTTAACCGATTATCTTTTCACCAATGGTTTCACAAATTTTCTTATGGTATGCATTGTTTTGATAAATCACAATTGAAAATTTAAATCTTCGATTTAGCTTCGATACCTGTTTTCTCCGAGCGGAGCTCGGTCACCCGCTGGTATTTCTGAATATGTGCTATAAATAAAATTGTTAGACTAGACTTAAATTTAAAGCTTTTTCTTTTCTTCTAGGATGCTATGCCACTGGCAATGCCATGGGGGTACTACTAGGATTTATATATAGAGAGAGAAGTCTCGTGATTATTTCAAACCGGTTTAAACTGGTTAATGACTTAAATTAGTCAATACAAATAATGACTTTAAAAAATAATGTTTTGACACGATAACTTGAAATTTGTGATCGTAAATTTCATTCCATTTTTTTATTATTATTATTATCTACATTCGTGATAGTTTCACACTTTTCATTAGCCCCTGAGTCTCTTCTTTTGTCAAGTCGAAGGACAATGAGTCTTTCCCGCAATATCACTATGTGTACTATAAAACTTTGTTTTGTAGATATTTTTGATAACTTCTAAAAATATTTTTATGTTTGTTTGATGTTGCATAACATGACCACGTCATATTAGGTGGAGACTAGACAAGTTTAAAGCTATTTGTTCTCCTTGGATGTTATGTCACGGGCTATGCCGTGCGGGTACTGCTAGTATAATATAAACTGTAAATCAATATTAGAAAAAAGAAACAGAGTGTGACGTTTGCACCCAACACATAAATTCGGATATCAGGGAATGAAATCACTGAAGGAATTATAGTATTTTCTGCTGATAATACGGGACAATTAAGAGAAATTAGTCTTCACTCCAAATGCTTAACAGATCAAAGTTAAAGAAATGAAAAAGGGATACATGACTGAGATACAAAAATGTCGTACAAGACAAATAAACGATAATATAAAATACAAAACAAATAAATAATATATAATACAAAACAAATAAATAAATAAACAATAATACAAACGTAAGTGCACATTATAACATGCATTTTTTTTTATTCCGCTATAATTTTCCATTTTATTTGAGATTTTTGTTCTTCTGTTTTTATCTTAACCTTTTTATCTACTGCTTACTTTATCATTTTTCTTTGACATACTACAAATAGTTTAGAATTAAACAAAAATTAACTTGTCATATTTCCTTCCATGTTTGAAATAACATTTTATTAAGATTTTGAAAGAGCTAAGAAACAATGTAATATTATTTTCTACAGGTGACTTTTTTTTAAGAAAATATTTACTTATATAAAAACAATATATTTGTAGACAAAAATCATATAATTAATAGAGACACAAAAAATTGTTCCCTTTTTTTTATTTTATTTTTAACTGAATAAGCAAAGGAGATTTGAACAATTTATGAAATATTTAAAATTTACTATTCACGGTAAAATTAATCTTTTCTGAGAAACATTTTGCATTCGACAAATATTTTTCGTAATGTTCTCAGAAAACAAGAATGTGAATACTTTTGAAGTGTTTTAATTACTTCATTCATTCTAGAACGTCTCTTAAAAGGGAAAAAAATACCTAATTTGTTAATTTTAAACTATTTCTATTAAATAACAAGGTATTTAAAACCGAATTCATCCTTCAAAACCTTCTTCATATTTTACAATGGGAAACAACATGTTGTTTTACTTTAAGAGAAAAAAATTGTAATTCGAGTTTTTGAAATATTTAGCTTGATTAATGACAGACAGAGAGAAAGAAAAAGAAGAAGAAAAAAAAAAAAAAACCTGCTAATGCCTTATAAAGTGTCATATGACGACAAATGATAGTAAGCAAATTCTTTCTGGATTTTTCTTGACTTAAGATATTTTTTTATCCGCTTTTAGATTCCACTTGGGGAAAATAAAAAATAATCTCTTTATTAGCAGAATTAACTATTACTAACTCTTGCAAACTAATACCAATTAGTTCAAGCGAAGAGAAGAAATAAATATTTATGGAATAACTCTGTTTCTCCCGTGAACTTTGTGCTTTCAAAAATTTGTTTTTATTTTGCATACCAGCTTAGTAATTTACTTACTATTCCATATCAAATGTGTTTTCTGTATGTCATCAAAGTCCCTTTGCTGTTTTCATAATTTATCTTCTATTGTTCGAGTTTAGTATTTTTCTTTCACAGATGGATTCAAGTGTACATTTATTAGTTAGTTCTTTATGATGGCAAAAAAAAAGATGATATATTCAAAGTCGATGTCGTTGTAATGCATAATTCTTAATCAGTCATTTCATTAAATGAGCAGCAAGGAGATTAAATGCAATAATTTATGGTTTAAAATAACTGAACAAAGACTTAATTCAGTGAATCACGTGGTCTACCTGGTCGGAGCTAGCCGCCAATCATATAAATATCACTTGATCTCACAGTTGATAGGGTTTTTTGTCCCCCCCCCCAGAGAAGCAAACTCGACTGTCTTACGAAGGGGGAGTGTGATCTTGACTCTTTCTCACGAGAGACTTAACGAGTCATTTTCTAGGCTTGTCACAAATTATGTTCCTTTATTGTTGATGTTACAAATAAACTACATAAAAGACAACATAGTCTTCAAATTATTTTGTTCAGACCACAATCTTCAATATCAAGTAAATGATTACATAATCGTAAACAGAAGCAATAATAATTTAATTTTTTAAAAGACAAATGTAAGCAAAGGGAATGGTATCCACACAATTTTCTCACATATTTCTAATAAACTTGTAACGCCGGAGAAGACTTAGAACGCCTACATGGTATTGGCGTATGAATTAAGAGGCCTGATACCCCAAAATCTCAATTTTGTTTTTAAAAAACGACTACAATAATATTTAAATGTTTTTTTAATATTCACAGGGAAAAACGATTAAAAAAATTACCATAACTTTTTAAGTTATGAACTTTTGAATTAGACACCTCAGACTTATTTTTATATGATAATAAAACTTTTAATATTTTTGTTCTCTTTTCAACATCCATCAAGGCATATCTGTGCTTGTCAACATAACACCGGTAATGGTCCTATTATACAATATTTTTATCAGATATTCGATCTTTCAACGAAGTATTTGGTATGTGTTGACATTAACCGGTGAAAATGGACATTCTCCAATTTCGGGTATTCACAGTAGCATATATACAATCAACAAGTGTTTTCTTCTTGACTTCGGTGTATGCTCTGAAATCATGGAATTTCAGAGTTGAGAACTGTTATGTAATCATAGTTAACATAACATAATCATAGTTGAATTCCGAATCCAATTTTTTTTTTTTTTTTTTATGAACTGTGCCCAAAATAGGATATATTTAAAGTCAAACTAAATTTCATTTATTTACCTCTTTGAGTATAACATTCGTATTATATAGATGGACAAACGTTCCCTTTTGATGGGTTTTATGCAAAATTTGACTAACTTGTTTAATTTTATCGCTGCTTTTTTACATTTTACCGCAACAAGATAGATAATTTTTTTAGCTATTACAATCCTTTTTTACCCAAACTTAGTATGCTGGAAATTAAAAACAGCTGAAATTTACCTTTTTTTTTTTATCGCCAAAGATACCAAGCCACCGATGTCGAAATGAGATTACAGAAACAATACCTAAAACAATCATTGAGCAGAACCATTCCTCTTGATAATTTGGGTTGCCTCATTGACGACAAATTAAAGACAATAACAGTTTACATAAGTATACTAATATTATTTATAAGCTTCTTAAAATGTGCCTCGAATATTTCTCTTCTCATAAGAAAATAAATCGTTTACCCTCAATCTTATAAAATTTAAATTTTTTATATTCATGGGATAATTTGCTCAGATTAGATACCATGACCGAGTGAGTGTGAAATTGGATTATGGACGAATTAAAAGGAACCGTAATAGATATCCGAGATTATTAACATCTCAATCTAAAGCTTTTGCTTTTTGTATCCATGCCGTCTTGTTCCTGAAATATTTGAAAATGTGTTAGGAAATTTCGGCATGTTATATCATAATAAATTAGTTACGAAAGTTGCCGATGAGGGAAAATATGGCTCTTTACACTTTTCGACAGTTAAAACTATGCATAAAATATAGAGGAAAGCTACAAAAATCCTATTATGTAGTCAACACCAGCGACAGTATTTTAAGTTATAAAAAAGATGCAGTCAATTTTTCTTAAAACTTTCCTACCGTGGAAGCACTAACATCCAGATGTCGGGCAACCCCATGTGTGCTGCTATTACCAGCAGTGTTCGTCTGATTTCTTTCAGCGACTGAAGTCGCAACATCCATGAATATAACCCCCGATATACCAGCAACTGGCATCCGTTCTCTATCGAGCCTAATTAAAAGTGAGCTTGCTTTTTCAAATTTTTAATTATTGCTTTCATAGCATTCATTGATAAAGTTACTTTACGTTAATTTTTTTGACTTTTAAATTCCCGAAGAGCGGCCGCTGCATTAAATTTAGTAAGGTGAACGAGCTTTTCAAATAATGCACGCTGCACTAAAATGAAACGCATTTTACAAATCAACTAAATTTGAAATAATTTTTAATGTCTCGCTTCTTTTTTATAACTCAAAATACTGGCGCTTATGTCGACTACGTAATCAGGACTTTTCATTTTGCAATTTTATCCCATGTTTTGTGCAAAATGTTAGCTGTTTCAAAGTGTGAAGTGCCACATTTTCCCCAATCGGCAACTTTTAGTACTAATTCCTTTTCGCCGGTTTTTTTTTAAAAGTTTAGTTTAGTTATATTAACGTCCCGTTTAAAGCAACACGACGGCTATTTTGGGACGGACCTCGTAATTTTGAACCACGGTTAGATGACGAGGACGACACCTGAAGTGGCACTCCCTTCTCTACACCACACCAGTGGGAGGACGTTTGGCCTAACGGATTTAACGTGAAAGAGACCCTCTCACACGATGGATTTTCGGTGGAATCGAGTCTCGAACCTGAAACCCTCCGGTTCCGAAGCCGAGACTTTACCGCCAGGCCACCGCGGCCCTCTCTTTTTCGCGGATTTCGGTACAATGGCATTTAGAATTTATTATAAAAGTAAAAAAAACATGCAGCTCAGCAGTGACGTTATTTTTATGCGAGATATTGTAAAAATTTCATAGGTGTACTCTCAATTTTTTTGAGGCAAAAATCTGCGTATGTTAATTTAAAATGCTGAAATTTTTCAGTTAAGACGGTTTTTTTGGTTGTACTGTCTTTTTACTTTAAATTAAACAATTTTTCACGAGTAAAAATAAAAACATGTTTGCACTTCTCGGCAATGTGCTATTTATATTGAAAGTCAAATTTATCAAATAAAAGTAAGGTGTACTCTCCTTTTTTTGGATCATTGTATATACAGTAAACTCTCGTTACAACGATACCCAATACAACAATAACTCCCTCTACAACAATAATGTTTTGCGGTCCCGCTGATTTTGCATATAAACTAATGTTAATCTCCCCTCAATATTGCGATATTCTCTAGAACAATAAATCTCTGTAAAACGATTTTTTCAATCTAAATTTCAGTATTATTTTCTCCCTTTATAATAATATTTTGATTTTCAAATGCTTTTTTTTTTTTCGTTTTCTTTTGTTATTTTTTCCGTCTATTAAGACTCATTGTGGATATTGTGGAAGTTGGTGGGAAGTAACAGAAAAAAAAACATTCGGAATTGCTGGAAAAAGGCTGGTCTTTGTGTTATGGAAGATAAGAAAACTGATAATGATGAAAATTCCATAGACAATGATCTCTCAGATGATCAAGAATGTGTTTTGCTCATCAAAAAATCCGTATCCCAACTTGAAGAAACAAGCGGTAAAAAGTTTGGAATTAGTATAGAAGACTATTAAACAGCAGATGATGATCTTATGGTTTTCGCAGGAGTTACTGATGAAGATATTGTCTCTGAAGAGATAGGAAACAATGATGAAGATGATGATGATAATACAGGCCCATCGCAGTCCTTATTGTCATCCCAGGAAGCTCTTCAATCTGTGAATTCTCTACGGACATTTTTTTCAAGCCTTCCGTCGACAAATGAAGAACATTTTCGTGCACTAGACTCAATGCATACAGTATTGGTGAACTTAACAGTTAAAAAAATGAATAAACAAACAAAAATATTGGATTATTTTCAATAAAAAGTGTTTTCAGGTATATGAATATTTCTGTGCTTATTTTCTGAATTTATCTTATTTATTTATTTTTTAGTATTTAACCGCTTCCCTTACAAATTTTTTTGAAAAAAAATGCAAAAAATCATCACATTTTTTTATTTTATTTTTGAACACAAGGAAACGAAACAAAACAAAATATGTAAGTTTTAAGTTGAATTTTTAATTTTTTACAGGTGTAAAAGCATGTTGTTTTAATATTAGTTTACTATCCCGAGTTATCTCGGGCAAATGGGAAAAAAGTTAAATATTAGTCTTTGTATGATAGTTTTTGAAACAAGGGACAACACAAAGTGATACCTGACATTCTGTACACTGGTATCTGGTCTCTTTTCTTACTGGCTTACCTCTGGAATCTCTTTTACGGGAGCACAGAGTACACTGTCTCGTTGGATTTTTTTTTCAGTAGCAGGAATAACATCTGGAAAATGCCTTGAGGTTAACCTGAGTGGTGAAGGACTAATGCTGGGTCTTCCTGATGTGGCAGAAAACTCGTCACGATGATTTTCAGAAATTAGTTTTTCAGTCAGTTCCATTCTAAATTGTTTAGGTGATCGTGAACCTCCTGCTTTACAGTACAAGATGTAGGAATTCCATAAGGCCAAATCCAATAAATGGAAGAAAATCTTCTTATAATATTTTTTCCCTCTTTTTCTCGGTGTAGAATAAGCAGCTAAATGCTGGTCGACCACCCATTTTGTCATTATAGTCAACTACACATTTAGGCCTTTGTCTCTCCCCGTTTATTTGTCACATCCTGCATGTCGATTGTATGTATTGTGGAAATTAGGCTAACATCCTTCTTATCTTTCCATTTCATTACTGTTACTTTTCCTCTTTGATAACCAATAATTTCTCCTTTTTCCAATTTTTTTGTCTTTAGATCTCGAGATAAATCTTTTCTATTCAATCGGAGTGTTCCGCACATATCAGTCTTCCTTTTGACTAATGTATCAGCCAAACTTGGCGAGTTATAAAAATTGTCCATGGTAATACAATATCCTTTGTCCAGCAATGGTTTTGTAAGAGTCATCACAACTCGGGCTGACATAGGAAGATCATCGAATGAATTATCGAAATTAGTTCCCATCCCACTGTATATAATGGCATTCCACACGTACCCACTCTTAGATTCGCATAGTAAGTAACTTTTTATCCCAAATCGCGCTCTCTTCAAAGGGGTGTACTGCACCCACCCGAGTCTTCCTTTATAAAGAAGTAAACTTTCGTCAATTGTTATATCACGTTCAGGTATAATAGCACTCTGAAACTTCTCAAGTAAATGTTGCAGAATTGGCCATATCTTATTTAGTTTTGGACAGGGATGTGTACTTGCATCATATGCATCATTGTTGTTGAAGTGCAAGTTTTGCTTTATCTGACAAAATCGTCTGTATGACATTGTTTTTGCAAAAAATGGCGTATTCCACAGCTGATTTTTACTCCAATAATCTTGCAGATCTGGTTTTTTTATAACACCTTGGAGAATAGTTATTCCCAAAAATACTTTTATTTCATTTTCAGAAGTAGAACACCAGGGTTTTGAATTCAATCTACGAGCACGCTCTTCCGCATATCGATTTGTTTCGGTTGTAATAATGCTGATCAATTCATTATCAAAATATTTATAGAAAAATTCCAAAACATTACAGATATCAATATTGAAATTCATACCTGCTTTGGCAGTAAAAGCAAAGCGAACAGGTGCGGGTGGCACCTTCGTTTTTTGAATTGCACACCATTGACGAGCTGCCGGCAAATCGTCCGAATCCGAATCACTTGAACTGTCGTCTTCAATAAGGCTACATACAGAAGAATCACTTCCACTATTTTCAATGTCCACCTCTTCATAATCACTATCTGAAAAATTATCGCTTTCGCTATCTTGCATCCTCGTCATTATTTTACTTTTTTCAACGCAACTATAACCTCTGAACATTACTAACCCACAATCCGTCGTATACTATACCATAGGGAAACTCGTGGCCAATCCCGCCAGTTCAGTTCAGTTCAGTTATTTTAACGTCCCGCGGTAAAGCAACACGAGGGCTATTTTGCGACGGACCTCGTAATTTTGAACCACGGTCAGATGACGAGGACGACAACTGAAGTGGCACCCCCCTCTCCACACCACACCACACCAGCGGGAGGACTTTGGCCTGACAGATTTAACATGCAAGAGACCCCCTCACACGACGGATCTTCGGTGGAATTGAGTCTCGAACCTGAAACCCTCCGGTTCCGAAGCCGAGACCTTACCACCAGGCCACCGCGGCCCCTGGCCAATCCCGCCAAAAGAATCGCGAAACCAACGAAATCTGGCAAACTGCCAGTTAAAGCTGAATATTTCCTTTTATTTCCTTCAGGCCGAGAAAAACCGTGATAAAACAATTCGTACTGACAAATTCTGCTTCACCCGAGTTTTCTCGGGATAATAATTAACTGCAATATATACGAACCCGAGATAACTCGGGATAATCAGGCAAGCGGTTAAACCACTATTATTGGTATTTTACAAATTAATTAGTTCTAAATATAGACTTAAAAATAGTATGTTATGCACCTTAAACTAATAATAATAAAAAAAAAACTCTTATTAAATGCTCAAAATATGTGGGCCCTCGATATAACAATATGCCTCTCTACAACAATATATTTATTTGGTCCCTAAAATATTGTTGTAACGAGGTTTCACTGTATATATATATATATATATATATATATAAGAATTTTTTTTATTAGTTGAAACTCATATAGTTTAATAAAATTCGCATTTTAAATGAGACGGCATATAATTATGAAGATGCATTTTACAATGAACGGAAAGATAGAAGGATTTTTAAATGTGTTATATGCATATTAAATTTTAAGCTTGATAATAATATCGTCAAACAAACTACATAAAATGTTTGATTGAAAATTCTTGCAACTCTTTATGTCAGCGAGCCGTCCAATCGAAAAAGGTATTTAGTAGAATATATAAAAACAAAACGACTTGTTAGTTGTTTCAAAATAGAGTGTAAAATATATTGTTAACTAGATGCGACACAACTATTCCTAAAAAGTCGGAGAAATTGCAGAAATACTGCGCAGATGATTTTTAAATACAGCTAAAAGTTCGATTCCAATGAAATAAACGTAAACATTTGCATCGTCTGAAGAATGCTTGGTAACGCACAGTCTCCGTTTTCGATTGCCAATAAACGGCCGATTTTCATTGCAGAGCTTCATAGGACTTGAGGAAAAGATCTACAAATTGTTGAAACTGATAGGAGTTACTGGAAAGATATTCTAGTTAAAAAAATAATAATAACAATAAGTCTGATTTTTTTCTTATATTTAGGTTGATTGGTCACTATGTACATTTATTAAATAAAATCATTAAATCTTTGATTAGTTAAAATTTTGAAAAAAAAAAAAAAAAATCTTTCTTTGGATGCACTTATGACCTAAGAAAGCGTGAGCTAAATTTGATAGCTCCAAATACTACAGTTTGCTCTATAGAGAATTTGAAAGATTTTTACTTAAAGTATGCAAGCATAAAAATATCATAAACTAGCCGCCTTTGGCGACTAGCTGGTTCGCCATGAGTAATGCGTTCTTAAATTTTCAATTAAATCACATATTCATTAGCCTTGAAGTAATTCCGGGCATTGATTGGCCTGAAATCAATATTTTCTTTAAGATGATGGACGGAAAGTTCTAAAAGAACACGCTTTCCTAATAATATTCTTTAATTTTATAAATCAGTCAGTTTTAATTATCGGTTATGCTTCCAAAATATTTTTTAAAAAAATTCGATGATGTTGCCAAAATATTAAATATGTTTTTTTAAAGAAAGCGAGAGAGGGAAAAAAAGTATTAAATTTATGATACAGATATTGCAAATGATTACATAAATATGCCATTAAGTCGTGATTTCAATGCATATCCTGTCTAAATTCAATCAGGTTTACCGTAAATAAAGAAGATTTGTTGAATTAATTACTTAGATATTGCAAACGATTATAGAAACCTTTGCTTTGCATTTATTTTTTTTTTGAAAATATCACATTTCATATTTAATTTTATCCAGTCACGTGCTAAAAGTTGTATTTCTTTAGATTTATTTTGCGATGATGGGTTTTTTTTTTTTTAATTTGATGTTCCGTCATTGTTTTTTTTATTGTATAAAGTCACGTGTTAAAAAAAACATGGTTAAAATATTTCTTTAAAAATAGAAGCTTAAGTTATACGTTAAAACACTGATACCATTAGAAAGCTAATTTTTTAATCTTTAAATTGATGTAAAAATCATGTTGTGCAATAATATTTTCGGAAGTTAAAGCGGGAAAACGTCGAAATTTCGCTTAAATTTTAATTAGTTCGAATTCTAATTAAAAATTCGAAAAAAGGGCTCGGAGGTGCTCATTCCTGACCTCCAAGGTATACATGTACCAAATTTGGTAGCTGTAGGTCCAACGGTCTGGCCTGTTAAGTGCCAAAACACACACATTGAGCTAGCTTTATTATAAATATAGATTAATTTCAAAACTATACTACAAACAATATTTTTAGCTTAAAGAATTGCATCAATTTTATACAAAATAATACTTAAAATTCTAAATTCTACAAAACACTTATTTTAAATTCTTATTTATTTATTTACCCATTTTATTTCAAAGTGGTCTAACTTTCATATTTTCTCTTTACAAAAAGAGAAAATACCAAAATAAACAAAGCAAGCAGCCAGTCTAAATCAGTGTGAACAGAAGTTGAACAATTACTAATAGCCCCATTAAATTTACTAGTCTACAATTATATATTCGGACAAAATTTATCAGAATTTTATAGCCATTATTCATAAAAAAAATTAATGCATAAAATGGCTCATTAGATTGATGCCAAGAAAAAAAAAAACTACAAAAAATGATGAGTGTTTTTTTTTTTAATTTAAATATTAAAGGGTATCAATCAGCAGTATCCATAGGATATTATAGTAAACTAAGAGTAAAATATGGAAAAAATTCAAATTTGTCTCCCACCCCCTCACTTTTTTAAAAATTCTAGACATATTAAAAATTAGTAACAAATGAATTTGTAATTCAGTCTTAATTTATCTAATAATAATGATTTCTATAACTCATATTTTAAACAGAAGCACATTTTTGGAAATCACAGAGGGAAGGATGGTATATCTCTTCCAAGGTTGTCTGAATGCATCTGTTTAATTTCAGTTATCATTTGAAAAGTGCATGCATCAAAACATAGGTCAATTCCAGGAAAATATCAGAAACTATATATATTCTTATTTAAAACAGGGGATGCCGATTTTTATTATCCTGCCACCATAGGTGTAAAAACCAGTTTTAGTTGGAAGGAAGTATCAGTTTTAATTTTAGGGGATTTAAGAGGCAGAAATTAATGCTACTGCCATATTATAAAAAGAACGTTTTCAGACATCTAAGATATTTTTTTATTATTCATGAAGGTTAAGGAATAAGAGGAATATATAAACAACAGAAAATGCACTATTTATACTCTCAGAAAATGAAACAATCTAAATCAACACCTTTATTTAAACATTTTAAATATTCTACAGACCAATTCCACACATTATTATACATTTCATAAGAGCAATTCAAAAAGCTTCCCTTCTGGTTATTTACTGTGAGATCATGGCATAATGCAATTTGATAAATTTACTAAGCAAACCAATTATAACCTTAGTTTATTTTATTTAGTTTTTAATATTGAACCACTCACAGTTATACGTAAAGCATCAGAGCTTACTTTTTCAAGAGACACACATCAAGGAGAAAAACTTTAAAAAAAAAAAATCTACATATTGAATTTAAATAATTCAACATTTAAGGAAAAAATAATAAAATTTAACAATTATTCATAAATTACCTCAGAGAATACATAATTTTAAATGAGGATTCCCCTCCCCTGGAAATTTGGATAATTTAGAATACAATATGTCTTATAGAAATATAATCAACAACAATAATTGATTTATAACTCAGTAGAAAAGAGAATTAAATATTTTTCTTACAATGAGAAATCTAAACTAAGTAGTAAAAATAATTATAATAATGCAGGAGAACATTTTAAATTTAAAATGAATTGAAAGTAAGTTGTTTTTTAATCATAAACATTTGCATTAATGAAGGAAAATTATATATATGTATATATTTAATGTGAACTGGATGCTATAAAATGTACAAATTTTGCAAATTGGCACACACATACTAAGTATATAACATGGCCACATGTAAAAAGAATGCTAGTAGAAACATGCTCGAATATGAAAAAATAAAAAACATGACTGTAAAAAAGATTTTTAAAAAAAATTATTCCAGGATAAAAACTATAATCCACATACCTACATTAGTTAGCCTACCTCCACAAACTTTTAACAAAACTCTTAAATTGTTTTATTACAATACAACAGTTGCTTACTTTTAAATAAAAAGGGGAGGGATACAATTTTTTTTTCTTTTCTTAATTAATTTTTATTACTAATCCATAGGCTGAAAACCAATTTTTTTTTTTAAATATTTATTGCAAAGTTTTCAAACTTCAGAATAATTTCATTTTACAGAATTACAAGTATATATAATTTATAATGTACACAGAATTAATTTAACGTAACATATTACATATATATTTTTTTCATTTGACAGCCTATTTAAATTAGTTGTCTACATAATAACTTCTACTTTTAATATAATATGCTGGTGATATCACTGTTATTGATAGCACCAAAAGCATAAATATTTCAAGCCTAGCACAACAACCGCCTTTAAAAAAAGCACTGCAAAATAAAATTATTAACAAACTATTTGAAAAATGATAAGAATATATAATAAATAAGGGAAATTTAAAATTCTTTGTAAAAAAATTATGGAAAATAAAAACAGATTCATATTTTTAAAAAAGAAAGCAGCAGAATTGTTACAGTTTAATACTTATTAAGCTTGCATCCCAAGTTTAAGTCAACTGCTAGATAATAAGAAATATAGTTTAATTATATAATAAAACAAGAACGTAACCACACTACAACAATGCACAATTCCAAAATTGCAAAAAGACAAGAAGAAAAAAAAAAAAGAGTAGAAATGTCAGTTTTGTGATAAAAATGATGATGAGGATGCATATTATAACAATGTGAGGTCAGTTTGGTGGTCACATCTATTTACATCGAGTACAGAATACATTTTGATTCCAGTGTTGTAGTCACAGGTTCAAAATGCCACTTTTGGATGAGTATTTTAACAAAACTGCAAAAAGAAATAAATAAAGTGTGTTTTATTTTTGAGTTTTCTAAATCAAAATCATGCTAAATTTCATGCTAATAAATTGAATAATATCAAATAAATATTTATTTAATACAGTTGATTCACAAAATATTTATTTTAAAAAAAATATTACTTAAATATTAATTAAAAATATTACTTAATATTACTTTATTTACACAGTTTCCTCTTACGAGCATTTTGAGAATATAACACGAAAATTGTAATGTTTTTAAACAAGGATCAAATATTAAAAAGAGAATACTGCATTAAATATTGGATTCTTGAATTGATTTTAATGAGGACTAAATTTAAGAAATGGACTCTAATTTCAAGAAATGCAATTTAATAAGAAATTATTGATTATATTTTTGAAGTTCACAGAGCTAATATGAATAGACAATTAAACTATGGCAATAAAAGTTAACATTACATAAACAAAAATTGCATATTACATACACACATACAATTTAACCCTCCAGTTGTATATCTCATAATTTCTGCTGGTTCGCAACCATTCCATTTTCTGTTGCATCCTGCATTTCTAGCAATTGAGAGTGATTTTTTTACGATTAAGATTTATATTATCATCATGTAATATTAATTCCGTTTCTTAGAAAAAATTGCAAGCATCAAACAAAACAAACAAAATTTGAGCAGCCAGAGGGTTAACTCATTTCATGGTTAATTCATTAAGATTTTTACTATGATACTTTTGATAACCACATACACAGATCATATCTTAAAATTCTGAACACATTAATAAGCAATCAAACCTCGCTTAAAGAAAAAAGCAAAACTTAATGCATTCTTAACGAATAATGCCTTATATAACAAGTGACCAGAAAACAAATTATGTTACATGCTGAATCCTGTCTGTATCTCAGCAATCATTTGTATTTAACGCTTATCCCCTCCAAATTAAAGGAGGAATTGTAAAAGATTTAACTAATTGAATCATTAAAAAAAATGAGGTATTTTAATTAGCATTATTGTTACACATGGGAAAGAAAAGAAGAAATATTTTAATAGTATTTGAACACAAATACAAATATACCAAGGGACAAACTACTGAAGAACTGCAATATGCATTACAGCACAAAATACTGAAGATTTCTTCATGAGAGGAGATAACATTAACAACATCCGTTATATAAAGGGGATTTTTGAAGTATAAAAAACTGTTGCCCTGTACAGTAAAAAGGTTAATAATGCAGTAATAAAGTGGCATTATCTTAATGAAACAATGCCATCTCATTTTTGCCAAATTTTCTATTTAAGAAAAAAGCATATTTTTCTAAACAAGTTTTGTATTAAAAGAAAGCACATAAGTATCAAATTATTTACTAAAGATTTATTTGAGCATTTATTTACTTGAAATGCATTGCATTATTCTATTTTATATTAATCTCATAGAAGAAAAAAGTGGCTTGGTGTTGGGCATTGTGTGTTAGCTTCAAAAATTATATTTATTAAGCAGGTATATCTGTACACATAGTGAATTTTCACAAGCATATTTTTAAAAAATAAATTTAATCAGCTAATAAATTTGAATAAGAGAAGAGGCAAGTAAAAACCAAAAATTAAAGAAAAAATCACATAATACAGTTTTTCCTATCTGCAGCATAGGGTTTTGATTGTTAAAGTTAAGCAGTTTACGGCTAGAAACCAAGTAACTTTGAAATAAAAATTGAAGAAAATAATAAAAATTGCATGACAGAAATTATGGAAAAACAAAAGTAAACTTACTTTCCACCTATGCCCACACTCATTACAATACACAAAGGTAGTCATAGGTTCATCAGCACTCCTGGTTTGTACCTGCATTAAAAATACAATCAAATTAGTATAAATTTTTTAACATTTTCTTTGGTCTTAAGGCAATAAATGAAATTATTTCAGAAACATTTTGTAAAACCACCAAGCCCTGTTCTTGCATATTTCAGAAGAAATCAAATCAAAAACTTAAAAGAGTTTTAAAAATATAACTTACTTGATTGTATGTACAATTATTCTTTTTGCACTTTCCACATTTGAGTAAATCAGTTTTTGTTCCTCCTGTGACGGCCATCTGATGATCATTAATAGCTTCCTTGGTAAATTTCTGTCTCAGTCCCTTCATTTCTTCACTTGCCATTTCCTTTAAAAATATTTGAATGTAGATATTCAGAACAGTGTTAGTAGTAAAATAACAACAAAAACAAATCAAAATAAAGAGGAGCTTTAAAAAATTTTAAAGGGAAAAAAAAGCAATTTTTCAAAATTTTTATGTTTAAAGAATATTTCAGATTATGCTGAAAGACATTCAAAAAGTGTCCTTTATATTTAAAGTAATAATCATTCCATACTTAATCTTTCTCTTTTGATGCAATGAAAAATTTTTAGTGCGATGTTAATATTTTTCATTAATTTTTAATTCTGGACAAAATTAAAAGTATACATTAATCATGAGTTTAAATTTTAATTATTACAAATTGTACACCGTATATTTAAACCAGATGGTATTTTTATAACTATTCTAAAAAATAATCTATTACATTAAAATGGAATGAAATATGATTATAGAAGATCACAATAATACTCACATCAGCAGTCATAACTGCAATCTTCTCCGGTGGGATAATACCTTTCAGAACATTAATTCGAAGTTCAGGATTTTTTGAATCCTTTAAATTAGCAACCCTGCTGCGAACTCTGTTTTTGTACTTCATATTTGTATCACCAAATTCTTCAAATATACGTAGTGATGTTAAGGTAATGTTTAGTAAAAATACAACTCTTTACTGTCAACCACAAACGTAAAGCCTTAAATGAAAATTACAATCTAATAATATACAAAATATATGCCAATAATGGACTGCTATTAGATAACAATTTAAATATCTAAATTTCTATAAGTTTCATAAAACAATCATAAGTTCATTTTATCAAAAGGATATAATCTTCAATTTTAGCTCCAAGTTCTTCTGGATTTTGAAAATCATCTTCGACTTCTGAAAGAAAAATATTATGTTCATCTAAAAGTAAAACTGCAATGTCCATTATAAGCCTAATTTTAAGCAAACAGCCTTCATAAAAAGTAAATAAAATAATACAAAAGAATGATAGCTAAATCCACCCCCCCCAAATCAATCTAATTTTCAGAAAACAAAAATAGGAAAAAGCAAAATTGTTTGACATAGTAACTTTTTTATCATTAAAACAAGATTTCTTTTAACATATTAAGATACATTTTCATAAATAATATGTTTCAAAAACAAACACTGATTATATATTTGTATCTTAAATTCTTAATAAAAATTTATTTAGCAAAATTAATTTATCTAATTAACCAAAAAAATTGTTTTTTAAATTGTACATTCATTGTACAATTGACAAAACTTACGATCCACTTTTAACGAAGATGATAACATTTCTCTGCATTTCAATCTCACAGCATTTGTAGTATCAGCAGGAAATGAAGTTTGTTTGGGAGCTGAAAGTTTGGATGAAGAATCCTTTTTCGAAGATGATTCTTTAGATCCATCACCTTTGGAAGATTCTTTGGATGTTGTGCTGCCATTGGAATTTTCTCCTTTAGAATCTTTGCCATTCCCATTTCCATCACTTTTTGAATTTGGAGTCTCTAAAATAAAAGTATTGATTTGGATCGAGAAAAGAAAGCAAGTGTTGAAGTATAAGAAGTGAAATCAAGATGCATATTTAGTATAAATTAGTTTGAGTTTATTAGCACAAGAGTTGCTCACTGATTATACTGCAACACTAAATATCATATATCTGACTGTCTAAAATAAAATTTAAATGAATGTAAACTTCTGAAATATTGGTAGAAGCAATATTAATTTTTCAGTACATAAAAAGCAAAACTGAATCAAAGAGGGAAAATAAAATCTAATTGATTAAAAAGAACTGATGTGCATGTTATTATTAATGAATAGTGCAAACTTTATACCTGAAGTTGTCAGAAAGAAATGGCAATAGTGTGAAATGAACATTAAACACTATCAGATTCTGAAAAGCGGGTGAGGTACAATCAGTATAGGTAATTTTCTTAATAATAAATGATGTGCAAATAGGATATAGTCAATAAGCAGATATATTAGAATAATATTTTCCTCCATAGTAAAAGAATTATATCTGTTTATCTCACATTAACAGCATGAAATGTATTATGCAATTCAATATTCCTCTATGAGACCAATTTAGAAAGAAATTATTCTTGATCTTTGTTTATTCCACAATACTCACAAATTTGATTGCAAAAAGATATCAAAACCATTTAAATTCTCATTATATTAATCTGCTTATTTCTAATTACTCTAACATCTGCTAGTATAAAGCAAAGCTGGTAAATCTGTAAGAGTAAACTTTATCAAAAAAATCAAACCTGCCAAAATTTATGCAAGGGCATGAGGATGCACCACCCTAAATTATTGTAAAACACTAAAAAAAATCAATAAATATGAAAATATCTAGGTTTCTTTAATATTTATTTCAATAGTATATATCTTTGGGCCGCGGTAGCCTGGTTGGTAGAGCGTCAGTCTCGTAACCAACAGGTCGCGGGTTCTGTCCTCGGCTTGATCAAAGACTGCCTTTTGGCTAATGGCAGTTGGGGCACGTTAAATATGTCAAGACTGCAAAATCCTCCAAGTTCCCATAACAAAACGATACCTCTGGGGGTACTGAATCAGGGATGAGTCGGTCTCTGATTTGAATATAAATTCCGACTTGCTGATGGTTGAATGAGTGTATGAATGAATTTGATCACCCCCTAAAAAGGGTTGTGTCGTGTGTGTGAGCTAGAAGTCAAGACTTCTGCCCTCTGGGTGCTCTACCCTCAGAAGCTACTGCACTCCCTTTCCGTGAAAAACACGGACACGACAACAACAATAGTATCAAGATTGTATAATTTCTATAGTAAAAACTAAGCGTGATGAATAAAGCTTAAAATGTTATGTTATTTAAAAGTAATATATCCCCCCCAAGTATGTAACTTCGGGGGGGGGGGATATTTCAATGAGTCTGGATTTATGAATAAAAAAACAGTAATGAAATCTAAGAATATGGATCAAGTGCATATCAAAAGGTAAATCTGAATATGTATAAATTAACCCTTTATTTATAGACGGTACTTAAAAGTACCATTTAAATCTAACTTACATCTTTACCATATGATTATTTTTGCTGATTGTATTCTGAAAAACATAGATAATATAATCCAAATAACATGAAGTTAACATAAGCTAAAAGTGGAAATTAAAAATATTTAATTCATAATTAAATTAAGATATTTCTGTTAATTACATTTTTTTCTTAAGTCCCCTAGTATTATTCTAAAAGGAAATAAAACTACTGGTGAAAAAATAAAATTCAAAAATTGATGGCAACATAATTTGGTAAATAAAGGGGTACATGCAGAAAAAATATATTTAAATACTATACTGCATGAGTATACACATTTTAAGATATATAAATTTATGGCCTTTATTTTTACAAAAATTATATTCAACAAAGAATGCTAATATGCTTCATGCTTAATCATTGCTAATATAAAATATTTACCCATACGGCTTATTTGATACTTTTCAATAATTTCCCACAAAAGAATTTAATTAAAAATATCAAAAATTATTCATTAATCAATGATTTAAAACACCAATTAGTTTTCAATTACTTTTAATACATAGCTCATATTACTTCTTAATGTTTTTAATTATTCATATAAAATTACCTGGGAGTAGTTTCTTCCAAGCCTTAATTAAACTCTTTGCTAAAGTTATTACTTCATCATCAGTTGATGATTTTCTCAAAGAATTGACAGTCATGCCAATTCTTGTTTTCTAACAAAAGAAAAAAAAAGACATTTTTACGTCACAAATAAAAAGAAATAGAAAAGGGTGTAATAAAATTTAATTCTAGAAAATCAGGGAATTTGGCATTCTTACTTGGAGTATATCCAATGTTATTGGTAAATCTCGTAAAGCTTTTAGCAAATCCAAAGCTTGCTCCTGCAAGTTAAACAGAATTTTAATTAATCTCGAAAGTAAATACAAAATGAACAAACAATTCTACTAACAGTCATATCATATTCCTATAAGAGACCTATAAATAATATAAAATTTGTAAATTGAAAAAAAATTAAATATTTATCTTGGAATGACTATTTGATATTAAACGTAAGAACTGGCTAAAGAATTTTTGGAATGAAAACAAAGGTTATTTACAGTCGTTACTGTAAGTTAAAATTATTATCATATTTACAAGTATATTTTCTAAAGCATACGACAGATAATAGTATTTTTAAGAATTCAGAAATTCAATTAAATACAATCAATTTATTCAACTTAAAGGCTTTTTTCCTAATCTTTAAAAATAAATCAGTCATTAGTTACATAGAAGAAACATTGTTTTTCATAACTGTGCAATTATATGAGATAACAGAATACTAGATACTCTCCAAAATCTCAAAAGGAATTGGAATAGGAGTAAAGATGATTATTTAGCTATTGATCAAATAAAGGAAATAAAATTTTAACAATCAAGTACAGTAAAAACTTTGACAACAGCAATTTTAAAAAAAAATAAATTCTAAGAGGCAATCATTGAATTAGTACTAAAACAAAGAATAAATCCCTATTTTGATTTTTTTTAAATATCACATGCCTATAAAGACATAGAATATATTAATTAATATGACTGGTATCAAGAAAAATATCCAATGCACTTCATGGACTTATTTAAAAAAAATTTATTAGGTTTTATTTATCAGAATGACATCAGTTGTCAAAACCTATATATTGTACAAAATTATTCATTGGGGAAAGAGAAATAATAAATTTTTATCAGAAAATTGCAACAAAATTCTTGAAAAAATCTAAGTAATTTTAAGTCAACTAATGACAATATTATGATTCGCAACAGTTTTTAGTAATTATTTTCCAGAGGATCAATTTCATAGAGAGCATTATTTGTGATAAACAAAGACAATATCAAATTTGAAAAACATTGAAATTAACACTACAAGTATTTAATCAAAAGTATGATGTAAAATAATGCTTCTCCCCCCCCCCCCCATACTACATTCAATTAATGTGTGTGTGTTTGCCACTTAATTTCAGCTATTTTTTTTAAAAGGTAAAGTTTAATTTTTTTAAATAAAAAACTAAGCTTTATTCTATATTTTTGCATAAATGCTACTTAAGACATTTGAGCTAATTTATTTCAGAAATTCAAAAATACTTTAACTAAACATTCGTTAAAATTTCTGCATTCTAGAAAATTAATAGATTTCATTCTAACTTTTTGTCATTGAAACGACTATTTACTCAATAAGTATAGACAATTTCCAAACAAAAAAACTACTTGAAATTAAAGAAAGTCACACATTAACACTACATCTATTTTTGATCCATCCATTCAGAGGATCATTACCAATGACATTAATCATGGACCTTCATAGAATATCCCTCCATTTCCTTCGACTATACCCAAGCTCTCTGCCACCTCTATAACAATCTTAAGACAACAATCAAACGAAATATCGTCTGCACTTTTTGTCAACAAACGACAAAAAAAAGTGGTGTCAATTCAAAGTTTCTCATGACTGGTTGAATTTCCTTTGCATACAATATTTCTGTCACTATTGTCGCCATTTACAAACTGGTTAAAAAGTTTTTGATGATGAAAAACTTGCTTGACTGGTTTTCGAGGATAAAAACAGAAAATTGCTGATGAAAAGTGCACACGATATTTCGCTGTGTCATAAGGCCTTTAGAGCACCAAAATAGGGGTTAAAAATGCAAACCTAAATAGAGGTTAAAAATGACTTTAAAGAATATTAGCATGGTTTTCATATCCAAATTTCTAATATGTGCTTTATTTATTCCAACAGATTTTTCACATTCACAACAAATTGAGTACTAGTGAATTGCTAGTTTACAATTATTCATGCTAAGTAGCCCACAATAACTTAAGATTTGAAATATTTGCGAAATGAAAATCAAATAACAGAAAAGTACCCAAAATTATCATTCGGTTACACATTTCCTATATTTTTTAAGTATTTAATGATCATACAAACTATCACATAAAGATAGAAATCACCATAATGGTTTAATTCTAGTTTAGTGTGACAATAAGTCTGTGGCCAATATAGTTACTCAAAAAAGCAAGTGAAATAATTTTCCAAAAAATCCTAATACTGATTTGTGCACAATTTTTTTCACTCGTTACGTTGTACATCTATTACAGCAATTTTGTAAGAAATAAAAATTAAATACAATTGATAAATAAACATCCATTAAACAAATTTGCTTATGTTTTATAATCAAAAACATTACTAATGTTAATAAAAAAAATCAGAATTTTTTTTAAACTGAACTATCATTAGATAATATTTAACCTTTTGCAATTCTTACCAAATTAATTTATTTTAATTAAGACTGCCTTTTTTGTCAGGATGGATATCAAAAACATAAAATTACATACTGGGCTGAACATTAGAAGGATTTATAAGAGAAAGGTAAGACAAAAGATATAAACTGTTCACATTTTAACATAAATTCTATAAGGCTTCACTTACATGACACTTAAACAAAACATTAATGTAAATTGTAGTTCTAATTCTTAAAAAAAATTATTCAAACTGATTTTATTTTCATTGATAAATGATTACACTGATATCAACGTTTACAGCTTTTAGTTTTTGAAAAAGCCCTAAATAGATGATTGCTTTTGCATTTTCGCCTGCTTCCAATACCTTGCCTTACTCACTTAATTGTAAGAGAAAACAAGGCAGGACATTCATAACCTAGATATTCAGATGTATACTGCACATCCAAAATATAGTAATCTTAATTCGATTTTCAGCAAATATCAATGCAAATTCCATTTTAAATACTAATTCTCAAAAAAAAAAAAAAAAAAAAAAAAAAAAAAGAGCAGTGTTTCTTTAATACATGGTAAACTACAAAGAAATTTTTCACCTAAGTAAAATCTGAATAAAAGAAGTCAAAAAAATCTCAAACATGAAATTATAAAAAAAACATTTTAAACTGTCACAATAACATAATGTCGAGTTCTAAAAACAATTTTATAATAATCTCTAAAATCGAAAGTTTTAAAAATATGTAGTGAATAAATAATTAGGATCAATCAACTCAAGGTTAAGTAACAAAAGATTAAGGAACAATATAATATTTTTTTATACAATTTTCATGCTTAAATTTTATCCCCATTAGTTCAGATTTTTAATATAAATATATCTGGACTTAAAAGAACCATATTGAATAGGTTCCACTTTACCTTCCAAATTAAAAATCTTGAAAACCTGAAAATTTTAGTATCAATTACAAGGCCCAATGCTTAATATATTAACTAAACATGACTCATTTTGTCAAATCTCATGAGTTCGAAAACTGTGAATAAGTATTTAATCATTCCTTTCACCAAGACATGTAAGTATCGAGAACAAATCAATTATTTCATACATATCTATCCTTTAACATCTATTATAAAAGAGGTGAAAATAAATCAAATTATTAAATTTTCATTTCTTTCTCTCTCTTTCTATATATATATTCCCATCATTTATTAAAGAAGGGCTATTTTCCCCCCCTTTTAAAGGTACATAAAGGGAAAGGAATAATAATTATAAATAGTAAAAATTTACGTTTAAATTTCTAACTCCACTAATGTAAATAAATTTGACAAATATTTTCAACTAGAATGAGATGTTTTGATATGTTAATTTTCAATAACAAAGACTTTGACTATCAAATTTTTTTAATCTAATGCAATTTTAATATTCAATTAATGACAGCCTCAAAAAAATTACTTTTTTAAAAATATACTTGGGAAAAACATTCATTCAAAAACTAAGAATCTTTTATCAGATATTTTAATCTTCGTTATTTTAAAACATAATAATAATTGTTATACATAAATAATATATATAGGTATTTACTGTACCAACTGATCAAAGCTGAAGGATGAAAAATTCACTTCCAACACTGCATTGAATACTTGGTTAATTATTTAAATTATTTTCTCATATTTACATACCACGTTTCAAAAACAAAAAGAATTTGTTTTGTTATCTTCAATGGTAAAAATATGTCAAAATAGTTTCTTTTCCTTCTTAACATATGTGATTAAACATTCGTAAATTGGCAGAAACAAAACTTCAACTATGCAAAATTCAAAATTTTGCAAAGGTAATTATCTTTTAAACATGAAGAGAAAAGCTCAAACGGAAAATTATCTAATTTTGGGGATGCATCACATTTCACTAAATCATTGATGGCTACCATGATAACATAGGCGGGAAAAGCAGTACTTCGCCAAAAACAAACACAAGATATAATTATTAGTATGAATAACGGAATGAGACTCAAATAATGTAATTCAGCTAATAAATGAATGTGACTTTTTCCTACTTTCATCAGAAATATTTCGTTTCATTTATTGATTTTATTACCGGTAAAATGCATTAATTATTACAACTAATCATCAAAAAACATATTGCATTACAAATTCACTTCACAGTGAATTCACGTTTAACCAAACAGCACCGAAAAACATAAATAAGTTTATTTTTAAGCGAAGAACAACAAAATGCAAGAAAACAAATTTTATAGCAATGCAGTGTTATCATAAAACAACATTACTTACAAGAGCGCCATTTGCAATCATTTTATCAAGCTTCTTGGCAATTTTAAAAACATCTTCTTCACAGCCCATCGTATATAAGATGATCCACAAGCAAAATAAAAGCTAATATATCAGATGCAACAGAAAAGTAACTACAATAGCAGAAGATCAGAGGTCAGCAAATTTGAACAAGAGAACACCACACCAAGCCACACGCGGAGTATTCGATACAAACACTTTAGTTCATAATGTTTACACTTAGCAGCGCCCTCTTTGCCGTGTTTAAACTTGCAATAAAATTCATCCCATATCGATTATTAAAGTCGCACAACTGTCCAACTAGAGCCAGAAAGTTTTGGGGTGTTTCGTTTCTTTTCTCTCTTTGTCTAATTTATTTCCGCTTTTTATCCCTTCCCAGAAATCAGAAAAATAATAACTTGTGGTCATTAGAGTCAAATTATTTTTTTTAATCTTTCTTTCCGCAAAATTTCATATGGAAGTTGAAAATTTATTATTTTTTTATGAGAATGTTCGCAATTTAAAGCAATTTATATGGATTTTATAAGATCAATTATCTTGTGTAATAATTGTTCAGTTCAAAAGAAATTAAATATTTCAGCTGTTTATTTATATTTTTTATTTGTATCTTTGCATACCACAATTCAATTTTTTGTTTTGTTTTATTGGAGCACTGAAAACAAGCAATTCGAAAAAGTTGGTCAAGTTTCGCACCAATATTTCGAAATTTTAAAGACATCATGAAATTTTAGACACATCATGTTAACAAGCAGGTAAACGTTGGGTTTCAGATGGCAGGCCTTATGCTCTAAATTATGTAATTATGATGGCCATAATTCCACCTGTGGTTAATTCTTTTATCTATGATATGTACTAATACAATATCTTAAAATTTGGAAAAACAATATAACGTAAAATTTCAACCAAATTGAAACCAAGTAAAGTTTAAGAATTTTATATGAAATATTTTTTTATTGAATAGTGAAATCTTATATAATTCTTTAAAACATTAAACGGCGCTGAATAAAGTAAAAAATTGTTGCAAAATATAAAACAGTTTTATATAGTACTATTATACTGATAATCTATGATTTACTTAATAGAACGCAAGAATTAAGCTTTAATATATCTAGGTATAGCGTATTTATCACGAAATATTTTCTTCGAATATCTCGTTTCAGTTATTTACTACTTACCTAATGCCACGACAAGAACTCGGAACGTTGTATGATTCAGTTAATAGGAGTCTTATCCACTGGAACAGCGAAACTTTTATCAAAATTGGAAGATTATGGCAATGATTATTATTACTGAAACTATTATATTCCACATAAAATAGCATGCAATTATTAAATGTAATTCTGAACAGACCTTCTAATTTTTGTTAAATTATTAAACATTTATAAATTATAGTTAACTACATAATGTGAAATAAAGGATGCCTTTTTTTCGAAAACTACATGATTTAATTTCCAGGTAAATTAAGGAAATATTTACAAATGTCATTACTTTTAAAGGCGATTTCTTAACTTATTAACTTTTTTTTGTAATCATTTACAATTTTTTAAATTTAATCTATTTTATATATTAAGAAATGTTAATATTAATTTAAAGTGAAAAAGTTTTCTGCAAAATAAGGCTTACTCATCATATTCTATTAATAATGTATCTAAGCTGAAAAAAGAATTTGAGATTTAATAATTTCCCAACTAATTAAGAGGATAATTTTACAACGCTTTCAATGCTTTCCCACGTGTCAATTTATTATGCTTCTGCTGTACTGAAAAACATACAGCTTTTAATTATTATTTCTTTAATAAAAGCTACAAATTTATAAATTTTTAAGGAGAAAAAACGAAGCATTTTTGAAATTAAAACGAAAAGCTCTTTTTAAAAGTGAATTTATTTTTGCCAACAACGGATAGTAGCATATCATACTGTACAATAAAACAAAACCAACATAATAATTTCGACATTTATTTACCTTAGCCATTATACTAAGCATTGATAAGCACAAGATTCAAAATATTGTTTCTGCTGCATTGCAAAATGACCTAATACTCAGTATCTTAGTGCAAAATCAGTATCTGCAATTCAGCATCCTTGCTGGATTTTTTAATAATAGTATCCCAATTTACGCGATTGCCTAAACTAAGACTAGAATTTTTATTAATTTTAATTCAGAATATCGCTGAACATTGTGAGACTTTCGGTAATACCTTTAACAATATTTTTAAATTTCGTATTTATTGTTATGCATTTAAAATGTTTGAAACAAACATTATTATAAAATATATATGTGCTCCTGGATATTTGGAGATATTTAATGTCAGTTCAAAATATTTAAATTAAAAAATAACTAATTTAAATTAGTTGTAAAAAAAAAACTTGACGAAAGAAACAATAAACCAACCATTTAATATGTACTATCTGAATATTTTCAAGTTTTTCTTCTAGGAATCTTTTTTTCTATTTCCCTTTATTAATTAAAGAAGTAGATAAATACCTCAGAATTAACGAATTATGAAATACCTTATTTTCACATTTTTTGCATGCGATAAGATGTTTAACCGAAATTTGTTTAAACAATTGATTAAGCCAACTAATCAATTGATAGAGAATTAAAATCCTTTTCTTCTTTTTTCACTCAAATCCAAATTCTTTCACCATTTTTACTGATTGATTTTTGGAGCCATTCTTCCAAGTTTAGCATAACTTTATACGTATATACATATTCTCTCTCTCTCTTTATATATATATATATATATATAATTTTAAAAGTTTTGTATAAATATTTTTTTGTAAAAAAAATAATAATAACGCGTACTATTACTTTGAAATATTGAAATAATATAAAGTATAAGATTTTTGTTGTCTTGCTATTCAGCAGGACAACAAACGTTTGAAAGAAGTGTTAACTCCTTTCAAACATTTTCTAATACAGGCTGTTTCAAATTTCATGTTAGAAACTTGGAGGAGAGGTACAGAACAAGGTTATGAATAATATTCACATAAAAAGCACAGGTTAATCTAGCCATAAAAGCATAGTGCCACAAATTCAACTAAAGCAAGATAATCAGATTAAACTTTCTCAATAGTATGGACACAAGTGACGCAATGAGACACAAACACAGGAACTTATATGAAAGGAAAAAGAAATATAGCTACTGCTTTGCTACGTAATTAAACGTTTCATCCTTCCTTTCCTGTCTAATTTGCTTTCCTTCCGCCCACAAATTTTCGTAGTGTAAATTATTGCATTATATTAATGCATCTTTTTTGAATATTTCATTAAATGATGTGGAAATAAGAAACAAAACATCTTGTTTCAATTAATTGAAACAAATATATTGATGACTAAAGAAATGGAGAGTGTAACGTTCCGTTTTCTCATTCCTGATAATCGGCATTTCCAGCCATCTGTGTCACCATCTGTTAAAACCTTTAATTGTTAAATTCCTCCAGATTATCAGATGGGGGAATCTTCTTCACCTGGGTGGTCATTGCATCGGGTCATTGGTGATGTCCAGCTGAAGAATCACACATGGGTTTTCATCGTTTAAGAAAAATTTATTGCATCTTCAAGGAAACGGCGTGTCAATCCATCTGGATGTTAAATTTTTCCCATTGTGAAGGGACTATAATTAACTTGTGTTCCAGAAAAGTCAATTACGAGGATGCTTCATTAACTGATTCCCACGATCGACTGGTGACCAATAAGGGGTCATTTTGCTGAACCTCTATTGGGCTATAGAGCTCAAGTGGACCAATGTGATATGAGAGGTGAAGATTGGACTGAGATAAAATGCTGGGTTTTTTAAAGAGGGGGAGGGGAGAGAAAAATTCCTTAGATTATGGGCTGCTGAATTACGATCCTCCATTTGAAGTTTGGTGGATTCCTAAAGATACCCTTGGTGTAGCCGTATTAACTAACGTGTTAGTTTCTAATGGTGTAATTTCTCCGAAACCATGAGGAACTTATTTCACGACAAACCTTCAATCTTCGACTGTTGTGTACATATCTTCCCCTTCCAAAGAGTGTAAATATCAAATATTTTAACCTAGATTAGAACAAGTTGCTCTCATGTATATATATGGCTGTAAATAAAGGAATTGTCTGAAATTCTACTCTCTTATTTGATCAGTCAGGATCAAGACATTACAATATCAATTCAGATTTCTATTTCCTAGGAATATTATTCACATCTTCTATATCTCCCCTTCATGTTCATATACCCTAGTAGAGCACACATATTGTATGACATCGATCAATATTCACAATATTGTTTAATATCACATAATATCGCTTAATGTTGTACAATATTGTGAGACAGATTGTGCTACCGAGGATCATGAAGATGGATTTACTCTTTATAGTTCGTAAAACTGAATGCCCAGGAAGCACATCTTGTTACACAATATTATACAATATTGTGTGACATTATATTATAGAATTTAATATTTAACAATATTACACATTATTACGAATATTTTTTAATATCATACAATACTGTACAATATATGTGCGCTACTAGGGTAAAGTGATTTCCAATAACGTAAGCATTTCTAAAGTTCAACTTAACTGTCTAGAGGAGCAAAGATAAAATTTTGATTTTTGACGGTCGTGTAATACTACTTTATTAATCTTTCATCAATACTCGATATTGTTCAATTACATTACCATTGCACTACCTCATAACTGCACGCTTCCCTGAGATTCGAATTCGGTATCTTTATATCCGTTGTTTGATATCTCAGTTATTCGATTAACGTGGAAGTAGAAACAACTATTGTTATTGTTTCAATAAAATAGATCGAATATGTTATTTTCACATTTAGTTTTGAATTGGCCCTATTAAAACAAGATATCGTACGCTATCTTCATAATGTCGTCCGATATTCTAAATATCGGCCAATATTGAGGAGATATCGCTACAATGGTGTTGGACATTTTGTGCTCATAGAGGTTTCTTCATTTAAATTGCTTTTTTACAATTTCGAATTAATAAAGTAAGTTGATGCAAAAAAATATTCATGATTAGAATTTGCCATTGGAATGAATTTTTAGAAGTTAAGTGTCAAACTAAGCATTTTTAGAAACTTGGAATATTAAGAAAAATTTTATTTTTCTGAAAACACTTATCATTTAAAATTTTTGGAATTTTATGACGTTTGTTCATGTCAAAATATCAATAAATATTAAATAATATTTTTTCATATTACATTTGGTTTTCTTTGTTATTCATAATATTGTTCCAAAATTTCCCAAAATTATTGTATTGTAAATAATACTAGCGGAATTTAGGAAAAATCTCATTCTGGTGAATACTTATATATACTTAACCACCTTACAATGTCCAGGATGCAACAATAAACAAGCTGTTCAAGTTTCTCAAAAACCGTTTATTAAAATTTCAATAAGGCATTAACACGCCTCATCTATTTTGCCAATATTATTGACAAAAAAATCCCTAACAAAATAACACATCAGATAATTTTTTATATCTTACCCCTTCGCTAAGAGCATGCATGCCCAAGAGGATGGCAAATACATTTCCTAAGGGAGGGAAGAACTCTAGTTAGATGCACCACTCATTAATTGTTTTGTTAATTCATTAATTGCTATTTTTTAATTTTTGGAGAGATAACTTATATATACGTATATGTGCAAAATGTTATGTATCAGTATAATTATATTTAAAATATGCTTTATTACAAAATTAGTTGATATTTTTGAAAAAATAAGTATGTCATAAGAATAATGTATAATTTATCATAGGTTTATTTAATTATGAAAAATGATCAAAGGAATCATTTCAATAAAAAAATAAGAAACAAATCGTTACTATAACCTCTAAATTACATATTTTATGAAAGATATACTTTATTATAATATAAAACCCAAATCAAAAAATAAGACTTCCCATATGACAGTTTTATTACTGACGAAATATAAATTTGCTCGCCAATGAAGCCCAGATATATGCTTTCTGCTACACAAAATACTGTATGAGATATATAAAATTAAATTAAATTGTCAGGCTACCAAATATAATTTTGCCACCTAGTGGTAAATGTACGATGGTTGGAATAGTGTGAACACAACTGTAATAACGCCATGCAACCAAACCAAAGAATGTCGCTTACACATTCTTATGATAGCTACATACCTACCTTACCTTTCAGCAAAAAACTCGTCCTTCCAACGTCCCGCGGATATGGATTGACTACAAGAATTGGTTTTTGTTTTAGCTAGCGGTCTAAAGTAAGTGTTGTCAGGATGTTTTCAAAACAAGAAAAACAAAGTTCGATAAAAATTGAATGCGTAGAAGCAGAGGTTGTACAGCAGTATCATTACATTGGATGAGATTTTGGCCAGATCGTACCAACCAAAATTGAAACGTCAATCAAACGAATGGTATCATAGTAGTTCATCAAGACGTTGGAAATTTCTTCAGAACTCCAGCAATGTGAAAGTTATGTTGATTCTCGTATACGACTGTGATGGTGTTAATCTTACAGCTTAGCGTTCCCTCACAGCAGACAGTCCAGATATTCTTGCGGCGGTAGACCGATCTATTCGAACTATGAACAGAACAGGCGTTGCTACGGAGTTCTGTGACATTTTAAATGGGTTTTACACAATGCTGGCGACTATATTGAAGGAATATAAAATATGGGGAATAGCTTTTGTATTACAAATAAAGAAATAGTTGACGCCATTAAAGTTCCAACCCTCATAAAATAAGCTGATAACCCTCATGAATGAATAAGATTTAATATTAGAAAAACAAAAAAAGATGATTCTGTTCAGAATAACTACACAAATTGACATTTTTTATAAGATCCTATATCATTTTGACCTAGTCGTCTTATGCGACCAACTGGTTCAGCATAAATATTGGTTAGAGGTAGCTTAATTTTAATTGTTTAGATATAATATTATGTCTATGATTTCGGCAAGTTGACTGATATTAAAGGCGATTTATTTTAATTGTCTTTCTTCAATTCAGTTTATTGTGTACACGAAATTCTATATAATGGGGACACTTGTATAACTTTAATGTACTATTAAAAACTTATATATCTAGTATATCTAACTTTTAAATTTCGAGGTAGTGTAATTTCACTATTTTATTTGTCTTGTAAACAGCAAAGATTTTAAAAATATCTAGATAAAAATTATGCTATTTAATATTTCAGGAAACAATACAAACTCTTTAACTTTGAAGATGGTAATGATATGCATTTTCTGAAATTAAAATTATTTAAAAAAATTTCCAGGTTTTACAAAACAATTGCATTAACTTTTAACTAGAGAGATAAAATTTTAAGACTTCACTGGGGAAGTGCTCACCATGAGACCACATTTTCTTTAAAATTCAATGAAATCTAACTTTTTTTAAATAAAATTTTCTAATAAATAAATTAGTATGGAAATCGGTCAATGTTGTAACGATTCAGCTTCTTCCCGGCCTGACTATGGTGGGTTCTTTTTCACCCGCTCCATAATTGCCAATTCCAGACTGGTCTCCTCAATGGCTACGTTTTATGGCGATGTAATTGCTTACAGATGGACAGGTGGAGGACACTCCTTCTAAGAATGGACATCTAGCCCTTTAGAGAGAGTCCAGATAAAGGACCACCCGTGCACTAATCGTGTCTGCTACACAGATGTGCAGCCTGCTTTGTTTCCCTTTGGGAACATTCCACGAAATTCCTGCTGTCAGCTGTTGACCAGAGAAGTTTTTTGCTGAACGACGATTGGAGAATCGGCAGTCCAAATGCTCCAATGTGGATGAGAGGTAGAGTCCAAGAAAAGAGAAAAGGCGAGGGTTTTTGGAGAGAAAAAGAGAGAAGAGACGAGGAGTTTTTTTGGGTGAAGAGGTTGAGAGGGGATCGGAGAAAGCCGAGCGTTCGAGATATGATTCCACCCGAGGAATTTGGTGGATTCCTGGTGCTAAACTTGATACCAACGCGAGACTTAGGCTGGTTAGCTGTTCTCGTGAGTTTCTCCGAAATATATCGAGGAAGGAACTATTCTTGTGTGTTCCACATGGACTTTTCATTCAACCTAGATGATAAATAGTATTTTTTTCTGTAAATTAAAGCTGTAAATAAAGTAATTTGATTAAAACGCTACCCTTTGTTTGATCGGACCAGATCGAGACGTTATAATATATACAGCAGATATTTTTCATGATATATAAATATGTTTTAGAAAATTTTCAAAATGTATTATTGTTGAAAAAAGTAATTGCGTTGAAACATACATTTTCTACTCAAATTACATGTTATAACAAACAGTATTATTGAAAAAACATATTACTTTTTACTTTTAAAGCATAGTTATTTTTCCAGTGTAAAAGGTATATAGAAAACAATATAAAAAAGTAATAAGTTTTAAAAGTAAAGTAATATGTATGGTACTGGAAAATTCAATATTTATATGAAAAAAATGACAATAGGTAAAATTCACCCTTTTTTATAGGCTTGTGTGACTTTCGTAGCATGGTGTTCTAGGACATTGTAAACATAGAGGTTAAAAACTAGTAAAAAAAATCAACCTATACATTCTATATATATTTCTCTTGGTATATTAATATATTAAATTATTTTTTTCATAATGCATTATCACTAGAAAAATTGCTTGAACATATTATTAGAATCAGTTGATTGAAAAAGTTCATCCAGAAACTTCTGTATAATTATCTTTAGCACTAAATGACTTTCAGCTTCATTTAAAAGTGCATGGATCATTTCTTCATAATAGGATCAGTAAACTGGATAATATTTCGAGGCCTAAGTTTTAGTGCCATCTGCTAAGCCTTCTTTATCACTGGGACACTAAGAAGGAGGTGCTGTCATAGATTTGCGCTTAAAGAAATAACTGCATTATTTTTAAAAGCATCCAATGAAACCAGATGAAAATGCGCATGCGTGTAGAAAGTCACAAAACAAGAAGCTAAAGGGTCAATCTATTCAATTGAGTTAAAAATAGGGATAAATAAAACTACATCGCTAACGGTATCAGAGACCGCACGTGTCCAGTTAAGGGTAAATATTAAGTTCATATAATTGGAAAGATATTTTTTGATACTGAAGGTTAGAACAAAAATATTTTTTGCAGCAATAATTTTAGTGGTTATAACTGGAAAATATCAAAATTCTGTTTAATTATATTAATTTAAATTTAAATTTTTAATAAATCTGTTCGAAGCGAAGATTCTCTTACAACAATACACACACACACACACACACACACATATATATATATATATTATGGAAACCTAACCAAAAACTATTTCGAATTTAAACAAGAATAAAATTTAAATTTAAATTTACAAATTAAAAGTTTAAAAGGCAATCATAGTATTTAGTGTGCGCGAATGCAGCTACTACTAAAATACTGATGAATCACATAAATTAGCAATATAAGAGAAAACAAATCATTCATTAGCACGGTAGCAAACACGGCAAAAATTTAACTAAAGACCAAACAAGATCAAATAAACTTTAAATTTAAATTTTGGTCTTGTTCGAGTCCGAGATAGTTTTAAGTTAAGTTTCCATAATTAGTTTCGTTTTCTCTTATATTGCTAATTTATATATATATATATATATATATATATATATAACACCCACAAGCACGCACTGGCATTCGCACAAGCTTTATAAATAGCAAAAAATGTAAAATTAATTGATAAAGAATTTAAAAGCATCCATATACAGTTCACTAAAATGAATATCCTTGAATACAAAAGGAATACAAAATAAATTTTGATAAGATGAAAAGAAAACTTTGTCAGAGCCTCATTTTAGAGAGAATTTAAATAATGTAGTATTACAGAAATATATACGAAAGGTGATTCTGTATTGTTCATATAGGTTGACGTTTTCCATTGATTTCTGTTATTACGGCAATTTAAATGCCCACTGACAGATCTGCCAGCGATTTAAGAAGAGTCAGCGCTCCTTGTTTTTGCAATAGCTCCAACTAGGACCAATAGTTCGACCGATCTACTTCATGTTCCACATTCCCTAGTACCTTTTTACAGGGGGCATATTCACTCACCTCACAGAAGAAGAACCATGTCCGAACCGATACTTTAACCTGGGACGTGATAAATTTATGTCAGGACACTGGTTCTATTGATTTATTTAAATCAAACATTAACTGTGTTACATTGAAAAATTTCAAACATTAATTCTGATAATTATATCACATATTATTTTGTAAAAAAAAGAAAAAAGATCGCCACGTAAGCGCAGACAATAATTTTTACAATACCGCGAACTGAGAATTCTTCAATAATAACTGTATTATCTCTAGAATGCTGAAATAAAGTTATAAATAGATGCTATAAATAGATTTTAACATTTGGGAATTAAAAGTTTTCTTATTCTTAATTATGAAAGGAGTAGATCGGCACTGATAAAATTAAAAATTTTGACATTAAGTTGATTATAAGATATGGTTCCGAAATTTTCTGTTTTTTTTAATGTATTTTTTTTTATTTTTAGAACGTAGACGAATAATTATGAAAATTTTAAATTAGAAATAGACGAACGCTAATGAAAATTTTAGATTTGATAAAATATATTAATTCCTGTAAACGATACTTTTATTTGAATTCACGATGAATCATATCTGAATGAGAGATACCAGTTTTATTTCATCGAAGGTCACCCTTGGATTCAATTTATTACGTTCATGCGTCCTTTCACTTGTGTGATGTGATAAATTGGTGGTGTCGTCACGATTATTCGACTACTCTGGCTTTTGAGACTTCACATAATGGGATGCTAAAGTACTCGAATTAAATTCACTTTTACAATTGCTATAGTTAGTTGGAAATTTTGATAAATTAAATTAAAAAAATAATATTGTCAAATATAGTCACAAAGAAAGTATATAACGGAAGGAGAAACAAGTTTTTCATGCATTGTAAGAAATTCTCAGAGTAAAAAACAAAGCCCTAAATCTTATTTTCCCAATTTGGGATTAGGGAATACCAAAAAAAAAATGTTTTCTCCATATAGTACGAAAATCAAAAAATCGAATTTAAAATTAATCTGTTTCATCTTAAGGAAATAAAACATGTTCTTCTGTCACAGCGAATAAAATCAGATTGCGTTTCTGTATTTAAATATTGTGAGGTTGTTTCAAGTTTTACCGTTTTGAAATGAGATAGACATTGTTAACGGATCAGATCCAATTTCCGATTTTGCTGCCCAAGCAGGTGGTGAGATCTCAAAATAACTTGATTGCTCAAAATTCAATTTTCGATTTTCTTGTTTGTTTTTTGCCGAAACTACCTAAAAATCTTCTCGATTTGATTTGATCCAATGTTTAATTTAAATATTTATAAGATGAATATTGATCATGAGTCCGAATGTAGCTGACAGATGGAAAAAGCCATCAACGTAGAAAATGAAATTTTACTAAAGCAGTATACTCATAGATGGAAAGTTTAATATATTTAAATTTAAGTCCTTAAATGTATGTTGCTTCTTATTTGTTTTCGAAGGGATGTGATTTTAAACTAGATTTAGAACAATCTGGCAACGACATATCAATTTCAAACTAATTTGAATAAATAGAACAAGTTTTTTAATTATTTTATTAACCTCTCTTTTAAATGCACAAAATAAAATAATTTGTGTTAAAAATATAGAAAAATTTGAAAGATTAAACCAAGAATGATTCATCATGAATTTTTCGTTACTAAAAGAAAATTCAAAAAAAAAATATATATATATATCTGCCATCAAGTTATCAAGTGAGAACTATTTTTTTACGTCACGTGGTATCAATCCCACAACAATCCGATAGAAACACACGAATTAATTGAATTAATATATGCAGATTAAAAAGTGTATAGATTATGCAAGAAATAGAATGTGTGAAAATCTTACAACTGAATTAGTGATTAGTAAAATCCAACAGTTGAATATTTTAATGGATGGCTTCATAGCATTTGAAAGGATTATTTCATATAGTGTATCTAATTAAATTAAAAATATTATTAAAATCAAATGAAAATTATTCAGATATGAAATTGTTATCATTAAAAAGGTAATTTTTTGAGTTTTAAGGTAATACAAATATTATTTGTTGGATGATAAGAGTATTAATTTCTGTAGAGAATTCATAACGACTACAACTAGGCTTAAAATTAGTGTACATTCACCAAAATTGAAATATTTGGAGGGATTTCTTATCAAATATAATCCTAACAATTTTTTAATGCAAGTTCTAAAAGCCTTTTGTTATCATTTCTGGTATTCATTCATATGTCATTCTATATTCGAGTGTTTAAAGATTGACTAAATTTTGACATGCTGTCCAGGCAGGAGAATCGGGTGCATGCCAGACATTCGCCCCAAGTTGTAGCTCATTGATGGCGATAAGTTTTCAAATGTGACAACCTTCTTTATCATTTTCTAATACTCTAAAAGTGATGACTCTAAAGCGCATTTTGAGGCTTCAAAATACCCAAACAAAAACAGTATCATACTCGCATAAGATAAAAATGCATATGAATTCCTATTTAATAATATACTCATATCTAACATTTGATTTTAAAGTTTGAGTTTTCAGTTTAGTAGATTTTCCCTTTGATATGTAAGATCATTTATATCGATTTCTAATCCGCAAACATCTTAATAGGTTCTTCAAGAAATTGTGAAAAGAAAAAGATTGAAGAATGGAAACAGTTTATTACAAATCGTAAAAAATTGTAACTGAAGTTAAATACACTTGTGCTCTGTAACCGACTGAATTGGTGAAGAGCATCGACGTTCTTTTTACCCCCCATTGTTCTTCCCGAAAAGCGAAAGTATTCTATTCTTTATAAACATGCTGAACTTTTCTATAAATTGCTATGCCTTAGGGTTGTCTTTCTTTTTAAACCTATCTGAAGTGCCTCAGCTCAGTTTTCGATTTTTATCTCATTATTAACTTATAACATCTTCAGTTTGAGGAATATTTCTTTATTCTTTGATTTCTGGGTATTTTATTCTTTCATTTCCATACTGAAAGATCCAGTGAATAACTTGATCATTCAAGTGAATGAATACCTTGAGTACCACTTTTCTGCTTGTAATTACTGTTTTCTTCTCATAGTAAATCGCTCTGTGCTTCGTTCATTTCAACCGAAAGGGGAAACAACATATTGTGCTTTGGATTAGCGACGCTTGCTTTCTAAAACTTAATATTGTGTGTATATATATATATATATGTGTATGTATGTATATGTATGTACACTGAAGTGACAAAAGTCCTGGGATAGCAATATGCAAATATACAGATGGCAGTAGTATCGCAGAGAAAAAGTATAAATGCGCAGTTCGTTTTCCAGAGCTTTCATTTGCGTTCAAGTTATTCATGTGAACAGGTTTTTCGTGATTTATGGCGGCACGACGAGAATTAACAGACTTTGAAAGTGGAATGTTAGTTGGAGCTAGACGCATGGGTCATTCCATTGCGGATATCGTTGATGAATTCAACTTTCCGAGATCCACAGTATCAAGAGTGTGCCGAAAGTATGAAATTTCAGGCATCACATCCCATCATGGACAGCGCAGTGGGCGACAACCTGCACTTAACGACCGAGACCGCCGACGTCTGTGTAGAAGGGTCAATGTTAATCGACACGCAACACTTCGTCAAATAACTGCAGGAATCAATGTGGGACGTAAGAGGGACGTGTACGATAGGACTGTGCGACGAAATTTGTCTTCCTTGGGCTATGACAGCAGAAGACCGACTCGAGTGCCTTTATTGACAGCACGACATCGCCTGCAGTGACTCTCCTGGGTTCGTGAGCATATCGACTGGTCCCTAGACCAGTGGAAAACCGTGGCGTGGTCAGATGAGTCACGATTTCAGTTGTTACGAGTTGATGGTAGAATTCGAGTGTGGCGCAGACCCCACGAAGCCATGGACCCAAACTGTCAGCAAGGCACTGTTCAAGCTGGTGGTGGCTGCATAATGGTGTGGGCTGTTTTTACATGGCATGGACTCGGTCCTCTATTGCAACTGAACCGATCATTGACTGGAAATAGTTATGTTCAGCTGCTTTCAGATCACTTGCAGCCATTCATGGACTTCACGTACCCACACAACGATGGGATTTTTATGGATGACAATGCGCTATGTCACCGGGCCACTGTTCGCGATTGGTTTGAAGAACATTCAGGACAATTCCAGCGTATGATCTGGCCACCTAGATCGCCCGATATGAATCCCATTGATCATTTATGGGACATCATCGAAAGGTCCGTTCGTGCCCAAACTCCTGCACCATCCACACTTTCACAATTATGGACGTCTATACAGACAGCATGGCTCAATATTCCTGCAGAGGACTTCCAACGACTTGTGGACTGACTCCATGACATGTCGAGTTGTTGCACTTCGCCGGGTAAAAGGAGGACCAACACGATAATAACAGTCATCCCATGACTTTTGTCGCTTCAGTGTATATATATATATCTGTGTGTAATGATATTTTAAAATCTTATTTAAGCTTAATTAATTTCCTAAATTTAACTCGATTCAGCACAAATTAACTTCATTTTAAAATATTCTCTTATTTCCTGATAGATTTTTTTTATTTAAGGTATCCCATTACGTTAAATACGCTGCTTCTCGACCATATAGGCGATTTTTTTTAAATTGTTATTTCTTGTAGTTTTAATTGTAAGTGCTGTTCTCTTTCCAAAATAGCTTGCCTTTTCTAGGAAAAAGAAGGCCTGACCTATCATCCAGGGTAATATGTTTTTTTCAGCTAAAATTTGTCTTTCACTTCAGTTTTCTCAAAACTTCCGTATTCATAAAAATTATAACCGCTAACATGATATCTCAAAAACTGATAGAGGTGTTTACATAAAAATTGAGGATTGTAGTTTAAATAATATGGGTTATGAAATGAACCAAAAGTTTTAATGTTGATGAAATATTTTTTTTATTCAGACGTGTTTTTAGAAAAATTATGTCATGAATTTATGGAAAAAATGCATATATACGTATATTTTTAACTGTAACTTCTTTGTATCACAAGATTTTTCTTAGATTTTGGCTCATTTCTTTCATCATTATACTCTGCAATAAAATATATAAAGAAAAAATGCTTAGGCGGTGAAAATGCTTAAAGTTGCCCTTTAACAAGCTCCGAGTAAAGCGATTGAAAAATGGCAAGCCCAGCCCAAAATTTTAAAATATCCCTATAATTACATTACCTGGGTCGACAAGTGTAGAGTGCATAAGTATGTATTGCAGTAGATTTAAATATCGCAAATAATTTTGCAGCTAAAATAAGAAATCTGCATGTAAATACAATAAATAGATTTGCATTGATTTTATTACTTTATAAAATTTTATGTGGACAATCAAATAATAATAATTTGGGTAATCAAAATTACTTTAATTCTTTATAAGCTTTTTTGTAGGCAATCAAACAATTTTACACATTTCGCAGTATTAAACACACTGATGGAAAAAAAATCCCAACACTAGGAAGGAGCTGTGCAAGATAAACGAAATTTGGTAGGCGTGTTTATACATCTGAAAGATGACGTCGATTCAAATTTCGAGCTACGCGCGTAAGTGTAGCGCTAGTAGCGACACTATGAACATGCAAATGAGGCTTGCCTTAAATAAGCGCTGTACGGTTCGTGATCGTTATTTACAGTTGAGATTTGACGTAGTCAAGGATGCCTCTGAGAAGACGAAGAAGCCATTATCAACAGCTCACTGAGTTTGAACGAGGTCATGTTGTAGGGCTACGAGAAGGTGGGTTTTCTTTCCGCGACATTGCTGAAAGACTTGACAGCAATGTATCCACTGTGCATGAGTATTGGCGGCAGTGGCCAAGGGAAGGTACTACCTCAAGAAGACCAGGTTCCGGGCGGCCACGTGGTACTACTGAGAGGGAAGACCGTCGTATTCGGCGTACGGCTGTGGCTAATCGCACTGGGTCTGCAGCTGAAATTCGAGCTTCAGTTGGCACCACAGTGACACAACGAACTGTTACAAATCGGTTACTTCAAGGACAGCTCCGAGCCAGACGCCCTGTACAGTGCATTTCACTGACTAAAAAGCACTGCCGATTGTGTCGTGAGTGGTGTCAAGCTAGAACTCATTGGAGAACGGAGTGGAGATCTGTTGTGTTTTCTGATGAAAGCCGGTTCTGCCTTGGTCGCAGTGATAGCCGTTTGTTGGTTAGAAGGAGGCCAGGTGAACGCCTGCTAGTGACCTGTCTGCGGCCTAGACACACAGGGCCTACTCCTGGAGTTGTGATTCGGGCAGAAATTTCGTATGACAGCAGGAGCACTCTCGTGGTTATCCCACGCACCCTGACTGCAAATTTGTACGTCAGTCTAGTGATACAACCTGTTGTGCTGCCATTCATGAACAGCATTCAAGGGGGTATTTTCCAACAGGATAACGCTCGCCCTCATACCACTGTTGTAACCCAACATGCTCTACAGAGTGTCGAAATGTTGCCTTGACCTGCTAGATCACCAGATCTTTCTCCAATCGAGCACGTATGGGACATCATTGGACGACAACTCCAGCGTCTTCCACAACCAGCATTAATCGTCCCTGCATTGACCGCCCAAGTGCAACAGGCATGGAACTCCATCCCACAAACTGATATCCGACACTTGTACGACACAATGCATGCACGTTTGCATGCTTGCATTCAAAATTCTGGCGGTTACACCGGTTACTAATGTACCAACATTTCACATTTGAAATGGCTCTTCTCGCCAATGGCTCTACCTGTGATCTTGAAACTTTAATCAATTAAATATGTTTCCTAGACAAATGTATTCCTAAAATTTCATTATTGTACAATAATTTTTTCTTGGTGTTGGGATTTTTTCCCATCAGTGTATTATAGCAGGTTGATAAATCTCAAATCATCTCACAGATAAAATTAAGAAATTAGTATTCGAATACAGTATATGAATTTCATTTATTTTACATATTTATAAAAATTTTTGACAGATTAATTTAATGATTTTAAATATGCTCGTCCAATTTTATTTTGTTATGTTGTGAGAGTGAAATAAAACAATATTACAGATTTTGGGACATGGAAATCATTAACATTATCAATTGAATGATGAAAAAAACTAGAGTGGTTTATAAAACGGTAATAGTGTAGTTAGGAATTTGATTTGTGATTTAACTCTATTATATGGAATAATTTTCCATCTGTATTGAGTAAAAAATATTTATTGAGGAGGCGATGTAAGAAAAACACAGGTAATGACTGCGAAAATAGATATTTTGGTAGAAAAAATCCTTCTAAATTTAGATAATTTTCGTGGCAATATAATAGATAGGTAATATAAAATTACTCAGATATTGAGGAGTAAATATACATTTACCGCTTCTCCTAGCCCTTAATTTCATAAGTTTTGATCATAGACCAGCCCCAATAATCCATTGGTAAATGCTGTATAGAAAGTTGTAGAGTTTTTTTCTTTTTCTTTCGGACATCACCTGCAATGCAATCCACAAATAAACCTGCAAACAAATGTTTTTCGCATTCTGTGAAGTTTTCCATCACTTTCAGAACAAAGAATGCGATTCAAACATCAGGATTCCGAAGTTCTCATTTTTGGCGTTCCTTCAACTTCGATGATAGAACATCAGTGTGATCAATGGCGAGAAATGATGGGAATGTGAAAGATAAAAGGGGGAAAAGAAGAATTGGGAGATTTAATGAAAATACCTCCAGAAATGTTTTCTCATTATTCCATTGAATGCTACCTCTTCTCTTGATTAGATTCAAACATTCTACTGTAATTGTTTTTTGGTTGAAGACTTGTTTAAAATTTTAAGTGCCAGTTCAGATTCAATAGTGATTTAGTTTTGATAATTTTTCGATGAATTTTCAACATTTTTCGCTTTTTCATCCAAGCAGTCTACATTAAGAAAAACATATTAAATTTTTCAAAAAATTAGGCAACAATATTTTGATATTCTCTCACATTCTAAATTTTTTTTAATCCAAAATCTAATTTGATATTGAATGTATCTATTTATGTGTAAGAATGATTATTTCAGTTTTTAGTGTACGCGTCACTCAAAAATTCTAATATTGAAGTGAGTGAGATTATATGGAAGCTGCCACACTAGCATTATAATTTTCTTTTGTCAAGGTTAGCTTTGAATCCACCAAAAGGAAATTTAGGAACTGGCCCATTTTCCAAATACAGCCTCGTATTTTCCTTTTGTAAATAATACAAATACCATATTTGAAAATTTCTTCAATTTCATCGTGCACATTGTATTTTACAACTAATAAAGATCATTTTTATTAACTGTGTTTTTAAAGAACAAGTATTTCATTTCCATTCAGTATAAATATTTCAATCTATATGCATATGGATACATTATCAGGTTGTAATAAAGAAAAACGAATTTATAAAATTTTAAACTTGTAGTTTGTCAAAATGAACTTGAAAATAAAATACGAATCACTAAAAAGAGTTTCATTTTTAAATTTTAAGAAAGCTTAGTTATAGTTAACTTTGGATTAGTTTTCTGAACTATAGCCTAAAAAAATTAGAATTGCAAATGAAGATATAAAAATAAAATATTAGCTGTGGACAATTTTTAGGAATATCATATGAAATATTTGCTACAGGTGTTTACAAATTTTTTCTCCCAAACGACATTATACCGAGTTTAGTTTAGTTATATTAACGTCCCATTTTAAAGCAACACGAGGGCTGTTTTGGGGTGGGCCTCGTAATTTTGAACTACGGTCAGATGAAGAGGACGACACTTAAACAGGCACCCCCCCTCTCCACACAACGCCACACCAGCGGGAGGAGGTTTGGCCTGACAGATTTAACGTGCAAGAGACCCTCTCACACGACGGCTCTTCGATGGATTCGAGTCTCGAATCTGAAGCCCTCCGGTTCCGAAGCCGAGACCTTACCACCAGACCACCACGACCTCATTATACCGAGGTAAATTTTAAAAACACGAAGAAGAGAATCTGATAATTTCTTATTTTATAACAGCTATCTCATCAAATATTGTTATTTTTCTCTTTAATATTTATCAAATATTCAGAATTGATTAAGTGAATATATAATGCTGTAATCATATTTGAACTATAAAACAAATGAGTGAAAGTATTTTAACACAACAAATCATTTTTTCAAATTCAAAATAAATGAATAAATAAATAATGTAAACATTTTCAAACACTAGGAGAGCTCGTTTAGTGGTCTATTATCCTTTTAAAGATATCTCATATAGGATTGTCACAGATTAACTAATGAAATATGTAATAAATATCTTCATGCGGGAATCATATCTATTGCTTAAAAAATAAAATATATTTACAGAAAAATTTAGATATAAATATGATATAAAAAGTTTTGTTTAGATGCAGTAAGATCTACTTTATTTATAATGTTGACTAACTCTCAAATTAAAGCCAAAGAATAAAATAGCTCTGAAACAAATAGTGTTTTACAAGGAATTTCTTTACATGTTTGTAAACTCTAAAATTAAAACTAACAATCAAAATTATGGTGAAACAAATAGCTATCCATTAACAACAAAAAAAAATGCAAAACCCTCTTCTCCTCGAAAACTCAAGTGAAAATATTAACAGTAAACATCAACTAAAATAATAATTTAGTAACAAAAAATATAAAATAAAAGATATTGCAGAACTCAACTCATTCACCTTTATTATAATCCAACAACAACAACAAAATATAAATAAATAGTGAACCTATTGTCCCATAATGAATTTTGATCCCTGATTCCTTTATTAACACAACGATAAATCAGTGACATTAAACATATGCATATACATACATCCACAACCACACAGGTTCAATATAAACACACACTGTGTGAATATTTTGGAGCTGAAAACGAAACTTATTTGAATATCCAATAATAATGCAGACCAATGGGATGGGGAAAATTTTAATTGTGCCCTTCTTATATTCATCGATATTTTTTAAATATTACATATATTAGAATTTCACATTTTTTCACATAAGCAAAATGATATAATTTTTTTAATAAATAAAACAGTTTTTATATTTATTTAGTTATTTTTAATGGATATTATAAGGTCAATTTTGAATTTTATGGAATTAAAATCAGGGATATCAATATACGTATCCTATCATGTTTTCATCATCAGTTAAGAATGAAAAATACAGACTATTTTTTATAAACCAAGCACATATATTATAAAATTTTAAAATAAAACTTTATAATAATTTAATTATTATTACTTATAGAGTCTATTAAACTGATGTAATAGTAAATTTTAGCTCTAACTGTATTTGAAAATCAAGAATTATCTCAGTTAAGAAGAAATGTATTATTTTTTATTAATTTCAATGTTTTTAAAGTAGTTAGAAATTAATTTTGAAATTTTTCTTATTCATACTTACTTAAAATAAGCCCTTTGTATTATCATTACATTGCCACTAACTTGAAATACTTTTATTCTAACTTATAAATGTCAAATATGATATATTACCAACACCTAAAATTGCTCCAAGTCTAGACACTTCTCTTGTTTGGAATCACGTTGAAAGGAAAAATAGACTTCGAAGCCATTTATAAAATAAATAAAGGAGTGAAAAGTTTGGCTATAATTCCCAATTTTCTTTCTTTTTATTACTTACTAGCCGCCTTTGGCGACCAGCTGGTTCGCCATGAGTAATACGTTCTAAATTTTTGAATTCAGTCGCATATTCATTAGCCTTGAAGTAATTCCAAGAAATGATTGGCCTGAAATTAAAAATGTTTTTTTCCGTGATGCTGCCAAAATATTAAATGTTTTTTTTAAAGAAAGGGAAAAAGGAAAAAAAAAATATTGAATAAAAGATTTAGATGTTGCAAAGGATTATAGAAACCTTGGCTTTGCATTTATTTTTTTAGAAACTATCACATTTTATAATGAAAAAAAATTATTGAATTAATGATACAGATATTTCAAACGATTATAGAAATATGCCATTAAGTCGGGATTTCAATGCATATCCTGTCTAAATTCAATCAGGTTAACCATAAAGAAAGAAAGATTTGTTAAATAAATGATTTAGATATTGCAAGCGATTATAGAAACCTTTGCCTTGCATTTATTTTTTTAAAAAAATATAAATTTTTATATTCCTTTTATTTTATCCAGTCAGGTGCAAAAAGTATCATTTCTTTAGACTTGATTTACGATGATAGTATTTTTTTATTATTTGAACTTCCGTCATTATTTTCTTTTATTTTATCCAGTCACGTGCTCAAAAAAAACATGGTCAAAATATTTCTTTAAAAATTCGTTAAAAATAGAGGTTTAAGTTATACATTATAACACTAATATCAATAGAAAGCTAATTTTTTAATCTTTAAATTGATGTAAAAATCATGTTTATGCGATAATATTTTCGGAAGTTATAGCGGAAAAACGTCGAAATTTCGCTTAAATTTTAATTAATTCAAATTCTAATTAAAAATTCGAAAAAAGGGCTCCGAGGTGCACATTCCCGACCTCCAAGGTATACATGTACTAAATTTGGTAGTTGTGGGTCCAACGGTCTGGCCTGTAGAGCGCCAACACACACACACACACACATTGAGCTTTATTATAAGTACTAGCCGCCTTTGGCGACCAGCTGGTTCGCCATGAGTAAAGCGTTCTAAAATTTTCAATTAAATCACATATTCATCAGCCTTGAAGTAATTCCGGGCATTGATTGACCTGAAATTAGTATTTTCTTTAAGATGATGGACGGAAACTTCTAAAAGTACACCTTTTCCTAGTAATATTCTTTAATTTTATAAATCAGTCAGTTTCAACCATCGGTTATGCTTCCAAAATATTAAAAAAAATTTCGATGATGTTGCCAAAATATAAAATACGTTTTTTTAAAGAAAGCGAGAAAGGGAAAAAAAGTATTAAATTAATGATACAGATATTGCAAACGATTACATAAATATGCCATTAAGTCGGGATTTCAATGCATATCCTGCCAAAATTCAATCAGGTTTACCGTAAACAAAGATCTATTGAGTTAATGATATAGATATTGCAAACGATTGTAGAAACCTTTGCTATTTTTTAAAGAAAATATCACATTTTAAATTTATTTTATCCAGTCACGTGCTGAAAGTTGCATTTCTGTAGATTTATTTTGCGATGATGATTTTTTTTTATTTGAGCTTCCGGCATTCTTTTATTTTATCCAGTCACGTGATAAAAACATGGTTAAAATATTTCTTTAAAAATTCATTAAAAATAGAAGTTTACATTATAAATTAAAAAAAACTGATACCATTAGAAAGCTAATTTTTTT
>JAPMOQ010067067.1:44205-78151 GCA_026543055.1 Argiope trifasciata | reverse complement strand
TCTAATAATACAATAAATGAATAAGTAAAACCTTAATAAAATATACGTCTAATTTTTCTTTTAAATCAGTTTCATAAATATCGACATAAACATTGCATTTAAGAGCAGCCTTTTTCAGGATTAGTCTAATTTGTTTCAAAATTTATTATAATGAAAAGAAAAACAGCGCTCTTCAAAACGTAAAAATTGAAATATCTTAACTCTAGAACTCATCAGAACATAAAGTTTGAATTATTTCAATTTCAGAGTACTTGTCAAAACATAAAGCTTGATTATCCCTCTTGCAGATTTTATCCTGAATAATAATTTTGTTCCTCAGTTTTTCAAATTACGTCTTTTAAGGTACCGAACTGTCAGTAAATTTAAGAAAACCACCTGAAGATCAGTTCAATAAAATTAGATCAATCAAAACAATTCACATATACTTATATACTTTTCGTCAACCGCCGGGCAGCAGTTAAAAGACATTCAGTATATTTGATGTCCAAAGGAATTCATCTAGACAAGTATGCAAGCTATCGAAACTTGTTGGAAATGGTATCTTATCAACTTCCGCATTCCGCTAGGTACAAAAATAGATTATCCGAGTTGTAGTATTCTACAGATTACCGTGCAATGACTGCTGAGAACTACATAAAAATACAAAGCGAAATACCAGGAAACCTCTGTTTAACCTCATCCTCTATGTACATAAAGATTAGAAAGAACAAATGAAAACAATACAATGTAACAATTTGGTAAGCCTTTTCTTTTTTAACCAGTGAAAGAAGTGGTGGTAGAAGCTCTCTTAGGAGACTGTTATCTTCATTAATTTTTAATTTCTAATCATGCGGGGAAGAGGGAATAATATTTTCTTCAGAGTGAATGCCATTGTTTTTAAAGAGAGGGCATGATATTAACTAAGTATCCTAATTTTTAAAAATTTCAATCCTGTAAAAGAGGGTACTAACTATCTTCTGGGAGAAGGGCTGGAAGGTAAGTGGAAAATAGTTCATGAAAAATTCAAAAACTGCAACAAAATAAAACAGGAATAGTGAAGGATTATTAATAAGGTGTTGTACTAATGACCTGTTCTTCAAGTACATCCAATTTCATTCTTATAATATATTATACCATATATTATGAAAAGTAAAAGTTGGAAATTTTAATATATTCCGTCCATGTTTGAATATAAATCCAGGAGCTAAAATAATGCGATGTATTAATGTAAAATTATTAAAGACATTTTAAAATTTGTTTAAATTAAAGTTTATTAATTTAGAGAAATAAATCAAGAGTTAGAGTAATTAATCATTAATCATATAGGGTAATTAATTATTAATCATATAGAGTAATTAATCATTAATTATTAATTTAGAATAATTAATCATAGAGGGATAATTTAGAATAATTAATCATAGAGTGATAATTTAGAATAATTAATCATTCTAAATTAATTTATTATATAATTTAATTTAGAGTAATTAATCATTATGCTAATTGTATTAATAATTATAAATGTATTTAGCATCATTAAAAATTTATATCTTGAATTTAAAATAGAAGAAATATAATTTTTATGGAAAAATGTATCCCGATGGTTTACAGGAAATAATTTAACATTTTAATTAATTCATTAAATAACCTGATTAGAATTTTAAAAATCTTTTTTTTCAGTGATCATAATATAACATTAAAAACTGCTTTAGTATAGGAATCATAGGCGTTAATCTATAAATAAAAGAATTCATTGAAATTATACCCAGCCAATATTCCTAGCGAACCAACTGTCTACAAAAAGGAGTGAATGGAGACAAATATGCTTGTCTCTTGAAGGCGTTTCACATACATTTGCTATTGTTATAATAAACAAGTGGGTATTGTGAGTGTGGGTATTGTTTTCGTTCTGTAGATCATATCTATAGTTACGGTAATTGACACATATATATATTTCGAGTCGAGATTGTTGATTTTTTTCAAAATTTTCCTTAGTTAATATTTGGGGGATTTTTGTTTTGTTTTGTTTTGCATGATAAATTATAAAAATATCAATGCACTAAAATGGGTTTTACATACCTTCAAAATTTTAAAAATAACCCTTTTACTGATCTCAGATTATTAGTCAAATAAATTTTTTTTTGAAATGTTGACAATTTTTTAAAATGTATTTTTGTGTATAATTTTAAGCAATAGATTGTATATTTGGCCTAAAATTTAAGCTGTATTCATTATTTTTTTAAATAATTAATTGCTTAATTTTTCTTCCATATTTGAAAGTTATCGAAGAAGGATTCTGTTTAATGTTTGTGCACTTAGCAAGATAAGCAAAGGAGTAAATTTTTAATATATCGAAAGTTGGAAAAAATATTAATGGACAATTATATTTAAAGATATCATGGAATTAGTCTCCATTTGGGAAGTTCATGTGCACAATAGACAGAAGATTTGTAAGATTATTACAATTACACGGTTTGGATTTCTAACAATTTGTCAGATTCATGGTCATAAATTAACAAAAATCAAATCTAAATCATATTCTTGACGAACCAGCTGGTCTCCAAAGACCGCTAGTTTATAAAATCACAAAGTAAGAAACATTTGGTAGTAAATGGAATTTCTTCATTTCATGTCATTCAACTAAGAAATGGAAAATGGGTGGTTATTCGAAATATTTACGTGCGTAGAAATTAGTTTGGACCATCAAGCTGAATCTACACAGAAAAAGAGAAACAAAAGAGATATATTTTTAGCGAATAACGTGTCGTGTATCATTAAAGTACTAAATATCTCTAAAATGAAGAGTTATGCGCATTCGGAAAATTTTCGTACTTTTACGAGCAGGTGTTCAAACTATATTTACAATGTGACAGTTGAACAAATATAAACAGAACAGGTAAGTTGAAGCTCATTTCTATAGCTATTTTTTTCCCTCTATAGTATTTCCGTGTTTCACAAATGTAAATAGTGTAGTAGGTACATTTTGTTTAATTCTATTGCGCGGGAAACGTGGTGTCAGAATGATAGAATAACCTCATAATTTAATACAGTTTCATTTAGATCATAAAAACGCAAATTTCAAAGTTTCAATTTTTTTCTGAAGTTATTAAGAAAATTTTGATGCAGATAATTTATAACAGAATAAACTATTTTAGAGTGAAGTCAATCTATGGCGTCATAGTCCTGCTTTGACATCAACCCTTTTGTTTTTGAAGTTACAAAAAGGAAGCGTCAGCGTTTTGTTAAATTTTTGATTAACAAAACTCTAATTAAAGTTTAAAAAAAACTCTGTTTGTAGTGCATATTTCCTACCTCGAAAGTATGTAATGGCCAACTTTGCAGCTCTAGCAGGTACGATTTGGCTTGCAGAGCACCGAGATACTACATATTAATTCCCCTATCTTATAAAATGCAGTTGATTTTGCTCTTAAGGATTTTTGAAAATGTCTGCAATGAAATAGCTATTTCAGCTGTAAAATAATGATAACAAGGTTATTTATTTCTTTTTTATATAGTGTAAAGGATAAAAGTTGTGAAAAATATAAATTTTATACAATATTTGTATTTCACATACTTAATGTTTGTGAAAAATTAATATATGCATACACACACGCCAGCACGGGTGCTTGTATATATATATATTGTTCAACAGATTAGCTCTCTGTGGTACAGTTTGAAACAAACTGATTGTAAACAGCATTTGAAAAAAAACAAAAAAAAGATTAATCTGGCATATAAATAATGAATTCTTCTACCTCGTTTCAATAAGTCTAAAGGGCTTTGATAAGTAGAATTCAAAGTATTTATTTTATGTGTTTTTAAAGTAAATTTTAAAAATCGTTGACATATAATTTTATGACTTTCAATTTTTTTTTGTTTTATAACATTTAATTTCATTATTTGACGTATAATTTTACAAAATACATTGAATTTCCTTTGTATCTTTCACCTCTAAGTTTATTTAATAATAATTGATTCTAGGTTTCATAGTTTATGACACAATGTTTCTGTCAATTAAAACTCATTGATCCTGATTTTTAATTATTGATCATAGGAAAGCATTATAAAAACACAATTGAAATAAAATTGAATCATTCTTATTGTTTTTTCCATCGTGATGATTAATTTAAAAGTAAAATAATAATAATAATAATAAATTGATTTCTATCGAAAGTATTTGAAAAAGTTAAAAAAAAAAATGTCTTGCAGTTTTCAGATCATATTCTTGAAGTACCGCCCTCAAAAGAAAGCTGGATTCCTTTTCTTTTTTTACCATGTACCAACATATTGCTTTTTCGATGGGCAAGGCTCTCAACAGTCCTACCCATAAATCGGTAGAATTATTGGATTTCATGTGGATTTTTTTTATAAACAACAAATTTATTGCAACAGTTTCTATGACATGCCTTTTAAAAAACATTAGTGCGCAAATGAATGCATTATATTCCAATTTCAAGGATTGTGCTGGTGCTCATTTTTATCAATGCAACTCTGTGTACTGAAATGTAAAAACCTTCAAATGAAGTTGATAAAATGCAAGGTTTGTCCATAAGAAGATGTTATTATTTTGTTAATAATGTCTTCTTGAAGAACGGCAACAAGCATTTGACTTACTGTAAGGTAGAGGATCAGTATATGAAGTAAGTCAGCATTTTATTCCGGAATATATATGACAGAATACGTATGGGACGTACTAAGGATATCGAATATCCTTACTGCAGTTAGTAATATAGTATTTATTTCAAATTTATGGTGACTATACGTCGTTATTGCATTTATTATTACTGACATTTCTAGATAATCTTATGTAAGTCATAGAAAATCTGAGATAAATTTTCAGCTAGAGGTTTATTGTTTTTAAAAAAATCCCATCACACCTAACATTTCGTTTTTTAAGGCTGTTTTAAAAATCTCAATTAATTGTGAGTGCTTTTTCAGGTATAAGTGAATTTGGGTTTGAAAGTACAGTAGCCATCACAAAATAAATACATTCTAGGAAATTGCACTTTCTTAATCGTTAAATCAGTCAAGTTTTCAGAGTTGCTATTTAAATTTATAACTCTAAAGCAGTTTAAAATATTTTTCTTCCTAAATTTTTTATTTTCCTTTATTTTCAGATAAGAATATCACAGTATGTATTTCATTATAGTGCATATGGAACAGCTGATTCAAATTTGAATATATATCAATCCTTCTATCATTCGAATTTCGAATATTTTGTTGACAATTCCACCAGTCTCTAGGGGTGGGCATGTATAGTGAAGACTCAAGAGGAACTCGGTCATTCTTTTCTGACGGGCAGCTCTCGTTTTTGATGAACCTTGGGGAGGCCGTGGTGGCAAAGTGGTAAGGTCTCGGCTTATGAAGAGGAGGGTTGCAGGTTCGAGGCCCGATTCAACCAAAGAACCGCCGTGTAAGCGGGTATAGCGCACATTAAATCCCTCGGGGCCAAACGTCCTCCTGCTGCCATGGTGTGGAAGTTTGGAGAGGGGAGTGCCAGTTTAGGTGTCAGTCTCGTCATCTGAACGTGATTCAAAATTGTGAGGTCCATCTCAAAATAGCCCTAGTGTTGTTTCAAAACGGGATGCTATATAATTAAACTAATTGATGAACACTGGCCTTTGTCAGATTCCATCTCCTCGTAACAGTGGTCTGCAGTATTTTATATAAGTACATGTATCATAATCTGTATCATATCGAGATATTAGCGTTGAATTTAAATTAATTGTTTCTATTTGTAATTAAATATTTTATTTATTATTCAGCATCAGTATCTTCTGATTATAAGGGAGTCAGATCACACACCGCATTGTCAGCAATATAGTTTTGTTCTCTTACCTCTTCCAAGGCACTGCAAAAGTTAATTACTCTTACATGAGATTCCATATAACTACTAACTTCAATCAGGACAAAATTAAATCTACGCTATCTTGAAGCATGCCGAAAGTATTACGACTAACTTAACTGAAAATTTTACAAGAAACTATTCTAATAGTGAGTGTGGCTTTTTATCCAATGAAAATTACTTGGTTGTCTTTTGTTCATTTATATTTGCAATTCGACATCACAAACACATACTCAAAACACGGACGAAATTCACATAACACCTAGGATAATCTAGCATTTTACATTTATTTAGGTAGCATCGTCCCCTGTTCGCTCATGCTCATCGACCCAAAGGAACTGTTAATACACTTACACTCGGATCTCTTCGCAATCCAAGCTCGCATCTCTCGCTCGCCATCTACTAAACCACTTTAGTCTAGCAAAAGATATATTCAAATTGTTCATTCCAAAATGTGATAAAACAATGAAAGATATAAAAAATGTGAAGCAAAAAGTACACCCAAAAATTGAACCTTAAGTTCTTTGTTAAAAAAGTTCTATTCTTAAAAGTTCTTGGTAAAAACAAATAACTTCTCTTTTAGGAACTATATACATCCATCACAGAAACAAATTCAAAAAAATTGTGCTTTGTTCACGATTTTTCAAATTTGGAAATTAGAAGAAAGAAATAGTGTTAAAAAACATTTAAAAAAAAAGCGACAGCAAATTGTTTGAAAGCAGTTTAAATTCAAATTTAGTTCTATACTATGTTCCTGTACTTCGGAAACTTCGCTCCGTAAGCATAAACATTTCGTTTATTACTACTAGATCTTCTTAAGAATGATTTTTGAGAAATTTTATTCACCCTGCCTTTTCTTTTTCGACGACTTCGTTTAAAAATCGATACAGCATGACTTATACTTTCTAAAAAAATTGTCCAATTTTTCAAACACGTTCGCTTGAAATCTTATCAAACCGAGTGTTGTTATCGAACAAGGTCGAAGTGCTGCCAAACTAAGATTTAAAAACTCCTCCTGATTTTGCGTAAAATTAAGCGTTTTATATATGTACAGATATATTGCAGGTACAACCGAGAAGTGAAATGCACTTAATTGCTCTAGCTTATTCCAGAACAGACACGGAATCGTAACACCAGTGCTTGTCACTCACTGTAAAACTACAGCGTACATGTAGCGCCATCTGTTAGTCAGTTTAGCACATTGATAATCACTCAAAAGTTAATAATTACAAATACAAAATTAAGTAAGCAATTAACAGACAGAGTGGAAAATTCTTTCAATATTATTATTATTATTATTTTAAAGTGTATAATATGGTTGCCGATTTCATCAGCAAAATACATTCGCAAATTTTGGCCAAAATCAGCTTATTTCTTAACTTTGGCACAACTCAGCCCAAAAATTTTCAAATTATTTAAATTTTTATGTAATATTGCATACATGGAAATGGTTAATAGATACTTATCTAGATATTAGTGCTGTGTATTCCGAAGATTCATTCATTTGATCAATATATGATGATTATCGGATTTGTACTTTAGAATCCATGATCCATCATAAACATATATAAAATTATTTCTTGATATTTTCAAATAAATATACAATATGCAATAGTTATAATAAATATTTTAATAATCATACACTAATAAATATTATTAACAGCAGTATAATTACTAGTCACTAATATTGTAAGTATTAATTTGTCTTTAAAAAAAGGCAGAATCGAGATTTTCAAATTCAGGTTTGAAACATTTTTGAAATGCGTTCTTTTTGTTTGTGAAAACAATAACTAAAAACTGCTCTCAGCTAAATCTAGGAAATTTGGTACATGGAATTTGTCGGTTTTTATTTTTTATTTTTTTATGCTATATTTTGAACGAATTCCATTCAGAGGAAGTCTTTCTGCCTGGCCAATTGTTCGAATACAAGCTTGGCCTCCGAGAGAGATCTCTCTCGGAGGCCACGGTACAAGTGAATTCAAAAACTATATAGCATAAAAAGCTAGATAGGTAAAATTTGGTATACAAACATCTGAAGTTGTTGGGGCTTGTAAACCTTCAGAATAATTTCTATTCATAATCATAAACATACAACATATATCTCCGAATTGAAATCACATAAATTTCAGAACATCGAAATTTTACATTCAGAATAAATATTATTGAGATTAGCTAAAGATCCATAAAAATAACTTTTAATGCGATAAAACCTAAGATTGTCATCTTTTTATTTGAGAAAATTGTTAAAGTAAACTTTTCATTTTCGCAGATATTTCTGTTTTTTAAAAGTGAAAACACTAATTCGATTGGTTACAAAGAAGGAAAAAAATAAATAAATAAAGTAACACCGAAACAAAAGGCGTTGTGTGTGAAGTAAAACATATGTTCTCACCGAGTTAGAGAGCTGAGGAGAAAAAGAAATATGACGAAAAGAGAAAGTTAAAAAAATATATATACAGGTAAAATCTCAAAGGAATAAAATAAGTGCGACATTTTCAATCATAAAAAAAAAGAAATGTCTATTTAAAAAAAATAAAAAAGTGATTTGATTGATCAGGGTCTTCATAAAAATAACATTGGTTACAATGAAACTGAAAAATGATAGGGGATAAATGAGCTAATTTTATTAAATATAATTTTAAGATTTTTCAAACAGAAAAAGAACGATTGTTTTCCCCTTTTCTTTGTATAAGTAATATACAAAGACAGAGTGCTTTTTAACCAATCGGACTCTAGATTTCGTCGAATCTCTGTTTCTGTCCTTCGAAAATCAGAGACGCACAATGGCATATACTTTTTAATAAATAAATACAATTAATCGAAACCATAAATACAAATAATTTGTGCAAGATGTGGGAAAATTTATATATAGTATTTACTCAAATTTTTAGACATTTATCGAATTTTGAACGAAATTCATTCTAATGAAATTCATCTGTTTGGCTGTACAATTACCAGTTAATATGATCACTTTAAAATGAAAAAAGCATCATGAATGAAATTTAGTGTACATATTTATTAGAATATTCCGAATCAAATTTGAAAGAAATCTGATTAGGAAATGACAGTCTGTCTTTTTTTTTTTTCACATGCATTTGAATACGAAAGTCAGAGACACAATAATATAAATAAAATTTGGTACAAAGTTTTAGCATCTAAATTGTATATCCTTGTTCAGTTTCAATGAAATCCGTTTAAAGTTTGCCTGTATATCAATATGTATTTTTTATAAATATGTAAATGTGATACCTTAAAATCACAATGACTTCAATAAGTGAAATTTGATAGGTTATCTTGTGAATATAATTGTAACTCCATCATATGTTTAGTTAGTTAATTTTAATTGATTGAAGAAAAAGACGTCCAGATTATACAATCAGTTTCCTGGTACTTATGCTATGGCCATATCCCAGCGATTAATCGTCGAAAATACTCGCCGAATATTGCACTCTAATGAGCGTATTCGTAATTTGCTTTTGTAAATAGCATGTTAATAGTACTCAAGTACTGGTTTTCTTTTGTACGTTACAAAGCTCATAAATGTGCATAGCTCTAGAAATAAAAATCTCAGCACTTAAGGCCCTCATAGCCTTACATATGATTTACAATTTTAAATGAAGCGGAGATAGGAATAATTCATTTTTTTGAGAATATGCAATAAAATTTTGCTGGAGACATTTTCCCCAGTTTTCCTTTGTAACTAGTCTCACTAGGCTACTGACCCTTTTATCTATCTATACAGTACTTGAAAAGCTCCCTTTAATCAAATGCTTACATCTTCATAAAATGACTGTCTTTTATAATTACTCGCTAGACTACAATGGATCTAATTACTACAGCAACCAAGGAATCTAGTTACAAGTGTAGTGGACAACTGGATTGAAGTTACACTTTTTGAAATTTTAGTTGAATTATTTAAAGATATTTTCTATTTATTGGGATTATTCTAAATTAGAACATATCTCACTAATTCAAAATGCTTATCAAAAGCTGCTGTTAAATTGTTTTAAGATTTTAAGAAATCAAAATCTATTTTAGAGATCATTATGTAGTTTTAGAAATTTTATTTGGAATGTTAGTTTAAAAATGATTTCAAAAACCATGGCTATTGTTAAGGAATAAGAATTTGTAATTCCCTTTTCTACAAATTTGATGAGCTCCGAAGTTTCAATTTTCTACTGTTATTTTCAAAGGGATTTAATTTTATGCCTCCATTTGAATTTTAAGAAAAGTTCGTTAACCACCACAACCACAAACAGTCTACTCCGTTTATCCTGAAGGCATATGGAAAAACTTGAATGACCAGACCACAACAATAACAACAACACTGGTGGGAACCGTGGCCGAGCCTTAAAGGCCATCACCGGTCAAAGTACAGCGCTTTCCGAAGGAAATACGTTCCGTCATTGATGGGAGGAAACCAAACCTTCATCATTTCGTATACCCACAAGAGTAACGAGACCTGACCCCCATACCGGAAGCTTCTCATCCTCAGTTACGAGGTACCTCCCGTGGAACAGTACAATTAGTTAGATCATATCACTGACTCAACAACCCGCTTGAAGGTACGCGGTTCAATAATACTGAATGTTGTTGTTTCGGACCGTCGCAACAGCAACACTGATCTGAACTGTGGTTGAGCCTAAGGGGTATCACCGGCCACGTTACAACCCTTCTTTAAGGGAATCATTTAATGGAGGAGTTACGTCATTTAATGAAGGAGCTAGACCTGCCTTTTCCTATGCCCACAAGGGTGGCAAGATCCACTTATTATGCTGGATACACTATCCCGGGGGGATAGAGGATTTAGTTAAGCAAAATCCAATTATCGCTTAAATTTTAAAACTTTTTTTTTTAATCTCATTCGCTTGTCGACGAATTTTGAGTAATATGTTTTGAAAATGTTGTTTGTTTCTTGAATTAACATCCCATATAAATTATAAGTTAGAATATTTAGATTGTATTAAAATGCTTTAGGGCCGCGGTAGACTGGTTGGTAGAGCGTCAGTCTCGTAACCGAAAGGTCGCGCGTTCTGTTCTCGTCTCGGCCAAACACCACCGTGTTGGCTAATGGCAGCTGGGGCACGTTAAATATGTCGAGACTGCTAAGTCCTCCAAGTTCCCAAAACAAAACGATACCTCTAGGGGTACTGAATCAGGGATGGGTTGGTCTCTGATTTGGATCTAAATTCTGACTTGCGGATGGATGAATGAGTATATGAATGAGTTCGACCGCCCCCTAAAAAGGGTTGTGTCATGTGTGTGAGCTACAAGTAAGACTTCTGCCCTCTGGGTGCTCAGGGGTCTTTACCCTCAGTAGCTACTGCACCCCCTTTCCGTGAAAACACGGACACGACAAAAAAATTAAAATGCTTTGATTTTTTTCTTTACTATTCTGTTTTAAATTATTTTAAAAATTTAGCATTTTTTTTCATGCCCGAGTGACTTAATACTTAAAAATGTTCTTTAATTAAATATTTTTTTAATTTCTTTAAATATTTTTTAATTAATTTAATTTCTGAGAAATAAATATTATTTATTTCTCAGGATGCATGTATTGATAATGAATTGAAATAAAATAAAAATCTGATTTTGGTTGGTGAGGTAGTAGAAAGTTGAAGATTGCAGTGTATATAGACCTTTACAGGACTTAATTCAAATCCCAAATTTACTTTTCTTTCTCTTTTTTTTTCCTCCTCTTTTCTTTTGCAATTTGTAGTCGAACATTTACCTCCACCCTTAAAACCAAAAATAATATCCGAAAACAAACAATAAGAATAAAGTTATTTCTCCGAACTCAGTTTTCGTTTACACCATGTCACAACCAGCAAGAACAACAACTACTGGCAGGCATATCAACGGTAAAGGAAAAACGACGACTGCAAAAAAGAACAAAGGGACGAATCCTGAAACAGAAACCTAAAAGAAAGTTATTCGTCGCGTCTCGGTCCAATCTCAACCGTATCGGCGGAAAATGAAAATATGAGGGGCCAGGAAAGGACTCGGGCAAGTGAGAGATGAGAAAAAAAGGAGGAACTAAAATAATCTATTGTGGAAACTGTCACGTGCACCAGACAGCATTCAATACCCCTCTCTTTTTCGCCTTCTAAGGCTCAAATAGGAAAAAGGAGAAGCAGAAGAAAGAGAAGGAATGATCGAATGTTTTCAGTTGTCTTCCAGAACCCGAAACACTAGGTGAGGTCACCACCAAACAACCGTAAGAAGATTGACTTTCGATCGATTGAGATTCGGACGATCGACGATAGATGGCGGTACCTGTCAGCTAAGCGGATTGGCCAGTCCGTTTCCGCGCCGGAGTTTTCAGAGTTGTAATTCACATGGAGCGCGACTGGCCGACGCGAAGATTCAGGGACCGGTAGCTATGCTTGGGATGCTTGTCGCTTTGTGTCTGTGGATAATCTTTGGAGAAGGTATGTGGAAAATTTTTTTATCAATAGAAATTTCGTGCTTTTTTTTTAAATGTGCGTTTTATTTTATTGCATCAATAAAATTAGAAAGAAAAAAAGGCCATGCGTACAATTTTTAGTAGATGGAAAACTTTAAATAAAGATATATTCACTTTGGCAAATAAATGTGTAATGATATATTTGAATATAATCATAATTTTCAAATAAAAATTTTTGTTGCACTTTTTTTGTTCTACTGTGTTTTATTGTTTTAGAATTGAGAATTAAAAAATCAATTTTAAGGGGAAAAAAATAAAAACGTTTGCTTGACATAATTATTCAAAAAATAAAAATTTTCAATGTGCGAATTTTTTTGGCGTTTACTTATTTTCAAAGTTAATTTCCAGTGAAACTTTTTCCAATGGATTTTTTTCCACTATTTTATTGACTGGCACAATTATATATATATATATATTTGGGGGGGTAGCATTTTTGTTAAAGAAATTGTTATACTTATCATCATTAAATTACTAAAACAAAATGATGAAAACGAATTATATGAAATATTTTCTTATAAAAACTTATGTTTTGTAAAAGAATGCTATAAGTGAGATGTTCCACAAGTAATAAGTTTTTATTCATTTAAGGAAAGTACTAGAATTGAACGAAGGCAAAAAGTAAACTAGTTTCATTAAAGAACTTCAAAGTTAAAAATATAAGCAAAACAAATTTTTTGAAATTACCCAGAATCAGCATATATATATTGATTTTGCATTTTACATAAGCATATGTTTGGAATAATACGATAAAAATTTTTTAAAAGCTTTTTTGTTTCTGTTTCTTTCGCGATGTTTTATTTTTACTATTTTAATCGTGATAAATGACGATTCCAAATTTTTTTTGAGTAAATATATATATTCCAAGTATATTTGTTCTTGCATATTCCAAGAAGTTCAAAATATGCCTTGAAGCAATGGAGGAAAGATAGCATAGTTCTATTCAGTGTAGTACTATTCTTAATCTTAATGTTTAAAATCTACAGTTATTTAAACACTGCATCAAAAAAGTAAGCTAAAGATAAGTCACATATAGTACATTTTTTTTCTCTTGCTTCAATTCGAAAGACATAACATATTTTCTTTAAACATGTGAAATAAAAACTGATAATCTCTGTTGAATCATGTTGAAAAGGTAGAATTTAGTTAAAAGTTGCAAAAATATCTTTTATTGGATAGACCAGTATTTGAGCTATCCAAAACAGGTCTACTTTTGTCTCTACGTTAATAACAAGTGCTGATATTAATATTTTCGTAATGATCCGTAAACCGGAAGTTGACATTTAAATACCGGATGTACCGATTTAAATTGCCAAAAAGAAGTTAAAAATTTGTATAAACGCAAATTTAATTTTAAAAATGGAAGATTTTTGCACAGAAAACACAAAATGGCAACGAAAGTTTTAACAATTTGTTTAGAAATTTGTACCTAAAGCTGCCTTTGTCGAGCTCTTAAAGCTCCAATTAAGGATATATATGACTTTAATACATTTTAACGAAGGTATTATAGGATTTATAGGAATGTTTATAGAATTACTAAATATCCTTGAGGTCGCTGGAGTGTATCCTAGTACAAATTCAGTCAGAGTATTTGCTGAGCTCGACAGAATAAATGAATGTAAGCAGCATTCACTGCCAAATGTAAAAATTGTCAGAAAAAAATTCAAATGATAAAAATAAAAATTATTGAAAGATAAGAAGGAATAGAAGAAGAAGATTATGATGAAGTAGTATAGCCTAAGAAGAATAGAATAGAATAAGAAGTATAGCCTATAAAGGTGGTGAATTTCAAATATCAAAAATTCAATAATAAAATATGTCCTTAATTTATCATTAAAACATGTATACTTTAAATGCAATTTTATCAAAACTGATTTTTACTGATATTTTACTCATTTCAAATCAAATAACTCAAAATATAATTATCATATTACTATGAAATTAGATGGACTTTCTCTTTATACAGTTTTCTAGATAATGAACTAAAAGAATTTAGATCGAGTAGTATAGTTTTTAATTTACAGCCTATTTTTCGAATAATGTCATAAATTTGCTAAAAATTTTATGATAACTCTTTAATTGGCTGTAAATTTTTTTATTTTTTATTAGAACCATGGGATTGTTGTTGATTCCCTTGAGAAAACTATGTAGTTTATTGTGGTATTAGGCTAAGAATAGTAATTTTTGGTGTAGGCAATTTGAAGTTTTATAAGAATTTGCTTAAATTTGCGCTGTTAAATGCCTATTTTCAAAAAGTTTTAATATTTATTTCAAATATTGATAGATTATTGTTTATTTTGAGCAGTCTTAAATTCAGAAATATTTTTAAACTAGGTCTACACCATGTTCGGATACCTTAATTAAGTATTAAATTATATACAAAGATTTTTTTCTCAACGTTTGATTACAGTAATATTTGGTTTACTCTTTCAACAAATATGCTTTCTTCTATAAAAAACTAAATAAAAGTTTGAAAGGAAAATATATGATTTGAATCATCACTCATATACACAACAAAATAATATATATTTATTTTATTTACTTTAGTATAGAAGAAATACTATAAGTTACTTTTGATTTATAATTGACTGTTATTAACTTTGTTATAGAAGAAAGCATATTTGTTGATAGCGAATATTAATTATTATTGTAATCAAATGTCACAAAAAATTGTTTGTAAAGGAAGTTAACAATTAATTAAGCAGATTTTATAAGCAAAATGTGACAGCAATTAATAATTTAGTACTTAAGATTTGGAAACAAATTATGGATCCATTCCTAAATTCTTTTCTTTTAATTTATCAGAGTTGGTTATCAGCTATTCTTAGGGTAATTTTCATTTTAAAATTATGGATAAAGTGTAAAGAACTTGAGTAGGATTTTTTAATACCTATGAAAGAAAGCCTTTCTTGGCTTTATTCTAATTTTTATTTTATTTAAGTTATTTTCAGTTAAAAGTTAAAAGGCTATTTCAATTTGGAAATAAAAATCCAGTCTTTAAAATGAAAAAAAGTTATATTTTTTTCTTAACTTAAAAACAAACGCTTTCTAATGTCTTATTTTTATCTATATCGATTTTCTGAATAAGTTTCTAATAAAATTTATTTTTATTATATTTATTTCTTGTGATGTTTTACTAAACTGGTTTAAAAAATAAAATTGTTAATGAAGAAGAATCGTTTACCTAAAGAAGATTGAAACAAGGATGAAACCTTGATTCTTATAACAAATGTAATGCTAGAAGTAAAAATTTTTCTTCCTGAGAAAATGATTTTAACTTATTTTTTGCTTTTGATAATAGAGATAATTAATCATTTGTTATGGAATTCTTGAAGTTAAAATGCCATATTCCCATCATATAATTTAATACGAACTTTGAAAATTATTTATTCAAATAGCATTTTTCATTTAAATTAACGAAACCTAATTTTAAATTTGAAACATTTTATTGTCATTTTTTTAAAAATGAAAATCATTTTTTCAGAAGAACAAATTTAGTATACTTTTGTTTTTTTAATAAAAATAATTAATGATAAATTTTTTTAGCTGTAATAGGAAGATCGCATTTATTTCAGTTAGAAAATTTATAAAGAATTATGAAAATTCTTTTTAATCAAACAACAGTTTGCCACTGAAATGAAATTGGTACTAAATAAAAGAGAAAATAAATGTATATTGATTTACTATATTAATAAAAATTTTGAATTATGTAAGCGAGTATAAGAGGAATATGACACGAATTTTAGTTTTAAATTTGTCACAGGATCAACTGTTATTTTAGTTATTTGAAGTTAGTTATTATACATTTTTTCAACTACAGAATTTTACATTTTCTTTTTAATGTATTCCATATACTTTCCTTTTTATTTTCATGCAACCATGAGATTTTATTCTTTACGGATAAAAAGTGATTTTTATTCATATAAAGTATTTTCACATAGTAACTATTCCTTAATCACATCAATACATTTTCAATAATAAAACATATTTACATTATATTAGAACTTCCGAAATTTATGCCATAAACGTTACATTTTTAGTAGGAAGTTAAATTATACTCCTTTAGATTTTGAACTTAATGTACCTGAAAATTTAAGAATGAAATTTAAAAAAGAAACGGAAAAAAATAATAATCCAAAACTATTAAAATAAAATTAAAAAATTATTAAAATATATTTATAATACTGTCACTTGCTTAATAATATATAATTTTATTATGGGCTTCGTTTGAATGCAATTTTTTCTATGTAGCAATATATCGAAAAGAAATTTACTCCACAATGTTATTTATACATAAAATAACAGCTAAGAAACAAGATACATTTTTCAAAAATAAGATACATTAGAAAACATTTAATGTAAAGTAATAAAGCAAAATTTCAATACAAATTTAGTTGATAATTGGTTTTATTATAATGACATTTTTTTCTCAAAAGATAGTTTGCAAAATCTACGAAATGATTTTATTACCGAAAGAAAATTTCATTTACCAATAATATTATTTTATGAGCCGATAATAAATTTTGACAATTTTTTTGCAAGAATATTTATTGTAAAATATCCGACTCTAATAAAAATAAACAATTATCAAGAAGTGACTGTTCATTACTTTTGATTTGTTTTCTGAAATCCAGTGTTCCATTAGTTCAACTGATCATTTCGCAAAGTTTTCTTTGCTAGTAACTATTTGCTCATACGATGTCAATAACTACTTAGCATGTAATCTGAACATATTATATCTAAATGTTGGGATTTCCTGATTCCAAACATTTTATTGTAATTTAGCATGCACGATTTTTGGAATTTTTCGGCACATTTTTTTTTGAATAGGAAAAGTTCTTCCTTATCAAAATTTAACTGTGAAAGTTCAAAGCAGAAGAAAATTCTCAAATTCTCACTTGCAATACTTCATTATAAAGAGCATCGACTGGGAAAATTCGAAAAGAAAATTTTAAATACACATAATATAGTGTTCATTTCAGCATAAAATTTATTTTAATGTTCATTTAAGCATCGGGTTCCCTCGTGTTTATATTTATAATTTATTTATGAGGATGGGAAGAAAAAATCTGTTAATAATTTGAAATATTCTTTGAAAAAAGTAATTCAATTTAGAGCAGAGCTCTTTCTCTCTCTCTATTAATGCTAAAGAATTCAAATGATTTGGATGAAAATAGAAAATCATATTAAATTAAATAGATTAAGCTTAAGAAATAAGGAAGTACATTAAAGCACAAACACAAGATATACAAGCATTTTATATCGAAGAAAATCTAAAGGAAACATATGAAAACAATTATTTGAAGTAACAAAATAATGGATCTTAAGATTTCATTCAATATAATAATATTTTTTCGGAAAAACAAGTAAGAAAAAAGACAAAAGAAGCATTTAAACGTGATTAACTATTTTGTCACGTTTATATTTATAATTTATTTATGAGGATGGGAAAAAAAGTCTGATAATAATTTGAAATATTCTTGGAAAAAGGTAATTCAATTTAGAGTAGAGCTCTTTCTCTCTGTCTTATATACATTAAATATATTTTCATTGGAATTTTAAGATTTTGATACCATTGCTATAATTTTGCGCTATATTTTTGTAATATGTAAAATTTTGTTAATCGGTAAAGAAGACAAACATGCAAGACAAAACAGAAAGTTGTCGGGACTTAACATTTAAGGAAATTTAAAAATGGATGTCATTTTTCTTGATGTCTACGCAATGCTTTTTTTTATATTTCGTTAAAAAACTCTTTGTTCCATTTGCTGAAAGCTGACTTCGGTAAAAGAATAGCTCTGATAGAATCACATGTGAACCACCACATTTCGCCGTCAATTTTTTTATTGATTTTTAAGTGCTGTCAGTCAAAATGTTATCTTTGTTTGGGGTCGAAATTAAGATAAAACCTAAACAAGATTAATTAACTTTCCTTTAAAATTGGAGTAACATGCAATGTTTGTTTATTTGTTTATCTTGATTGAAGTATTTTCTGCTAGTGATTATTTCGACTTTTAAATGTTAAGAACTCTCAGTCAAAAATTTATCTTTTGCATAGTAAATGAAATTAGCATGAAAAAGATAAAGCACCACCTTTCATTAATTTTTGTTTATCATGAAAGGCTTGCTTTTTTTATTATTTCGAATGAAGCGAGCTGTGTTAGTGAGTATCTTCTTTATTATTTATGCTATATTGTTTGTTCATTCATCATTAATAAATACCTTCTTTATTAATTCAATTTTACGAGCAAAATTTATTTCCGAAATTTTTTGCGTATTTTTATATATTAGTTAAATATCAGAGAAAATATTTTACACTGGCGAAAGACACTAAGTTAAATGTCAAAAACAATCATATGTCTTAATAGCCTTTATAAATTTTTATACATATTTTTAATATTATGTATATGTTTGAAAAATTCTGGATAATTTCCGGAGGCTTTGAAAGCGCATCCTGATTATGCTTAAGGTTATTTTCTAATATCTAACATGATAAATAGTGCAATTTTCATGCCTTTTTTAATGATTTTATATAGGAAGTATGTTAAAAACTCGATTTTTTGGGGAAAAATTATTGATTTATCTTCAGCCGGATATTCCACATTTTAAATCTCTGAACAGTTCTTTTTATAAAATAGCGTGAATTTGGTTTCTGCGTTCATTCTATGGGAATTTCCACATTTATATAAATGGCATCGGATTTCTTTAGTTGCTATTTTTTAAAATTTTAAATTTATTAAGTCAAAATTTAGTATAAATTTCTCCAAATTTGATGTAATAATTTTCTTTTTATGTTTAAAATAAGCAATATAAATATAAAAAAATTCCGATTGAATACTTCATAAAAAACGGTAACAATATTTAAAGATTAGATAGAAATGTAACTTATTGGCGAATTCATGATTTGTATAATGAATTATCTTGAGAGTTTGTGCAAACTACCCAACCGCTCTATCTTTTACTTCCTTTTTGACGCACAAAATAAGTATTTTATAAATTTTAAAACAATTTTGGCATTTAACTGATATGTTTTTTCATATATATTTTTTTATCAAACTGTTACATACATAAATTAAAAAAAATAATATTAAGTAAAAATGAAATCTATAATCGCAAATTTCAAGTTATCATGCGAGAACATTATTATTTTTAAGTCATTATTTGTCTTAATTAATTTAAGTCATTAACCAATTTAAACAAGTTTGAAACAACCACGCGTCTTCGGCATCTGTCTCTGTCATTCCTTCTTTCTCTCTCTCTGTATATATATATATATATATATATATATATATATATAATTTGACGGATTTTGGTACGAAAACCCCCCAGAGTTTTTCTAAATATCGGCGCATGCTCAATATGATACGCTGATTGTTTCAAATCAGTTTAAACTGGTTAATGGCTTAACTTAATTCGTAAGTATTCAGATAATGAATAATTTGGAAATCAACTTTAGTTGGCGATAAATCTTCAAAAGTGACTATCTTCTGCTTTATTTTCAAATAACCTTAAAAGCGAAAAACTGATGTTCCCAAAGGCATAAGTCATCAATTTGTTGCCTACGCATTTTGAGGTTTCAACAATTTGCTGTCAAAGTATTCTGAGGCATTAAAAACTCCAAACCAAAACAACATCATGTTCTGACATAATAATAATGCTTTAAAATTTTTTTGCCAAAACAAAAATATTACGTACTTTTAATCATTAACTTAACACCGAACATTATACTTAAGGGCGCAATTTTTATAATTTTCTATCGACTCATTAATTCCTTAAGCAATCAGATCTTATTTACAATCCATATCAGATATTGATAATCTATATATACATATATTATTTTAAACAAGTTAATGCTTAAAAGATTAGATGCTTACAGCTTATTTCTACAATGTTGACAATCATTAACTTTTCAATTTCTGAAATGAATTGTTCTGTGTAATGTAACGCGAAGCATGGAATTTTAAGTTGATACTGGAATTAAAGGAACAAATCCATTTTAATAAATTTTAATAATGTAACATGCATCATTCGTTACATTAAAGTAAAGAATCAACTGATATTTTAAGCTGATACGCTTTAAACATAAGCTTCTGTTCCTTAACTGATTTTATGAGCATTAAAATAAAGCTGTAATGGAATTCTGGTTTATGAGCGCTTCGAGCAAGATTGCGTTTTAAATATTTAAATAATCAGAATTTCCTGTTGTTCCATGCAATAGCATTTAGCTGATCGAGAAGAGTTTTGATAGACATCTAGGGTTCTGAATTTTATATTTAGTTTTAAGAAAGTTAATTATTATCATGTGAAAAGATGACATTGTTTTGGTTTGGTATTTTTGAAGCTCAAAATATGAGGGCAGAAAAATAAAAGGCAGTGTATTAATAAGTTATCACCCTTAAGAAGAAAATGGGAACTAAGATGAAACAGTGAGGAGAGCTATTGCGATTGCCATTCAAATTTACATTCTCTCAAGGATCCTTTTCTACAATAATTAAAATAATAATCGGTAAAATGTCTGTAGAATGTTTTCTAATGTAATATATAATTTGAAATAGTGGGAATGTTATGCGGAATTCTATGTTATGTGAAATTATACATTCTATGGCATTTGATTGTAAAATTTGGATTGCTGTAGCAAAACAAATTTAAATTTAATTAATTAATTTGATTGTGTACAATTTTTATTAATAATTCTTTATTTTCCCTAATTTAATAGCACCTGAAAACAGTCAATTTTTTTTATTACATTAATAACTGTTGACAAAAACATTGCATGCAGTATGACAGGATTAATTTTCTGTATGTCAAAGAAATATTGCTTTAGAGATTTATAAAAAAAATTCATTTTCTCGAAAAATGTCACAAATGGAAAGTAAAAACCTTTCAATGATACTCTGAATATCCAATTAAAGGAGTTTATCTTCAACAAAAGAAAATAGAAAATTTTTATACGGTAAAAAGGAAATAGAAGTGCGAACGTTGAAAATTCTAGCGTGAAAAACATTTTTATTTACAATAGTCTCGGATAATGCTTTTACCTACAAAGACATGTATTAACAGAAACTTTTTATATTTATTCTTGCTCAAAAGCAATTGAAAATTTATTAAATTAATAATCTTAAATGTAAGTAAATGGAAATGTAAAAAGATTTATTATTTAGTTCTTTAATTTTGAAAGGAAGAAGAAATTCAAATACCATGCGAGTTTACATTAATTAAATGGTGACAGTTTATCATCGATATATAATTATAACATTATTTTTCATTCATTATTTTTATTGCTTAATTTATTATTTTCTTCTTGATATTCACAACTTTTGCAATTACTTTGAATGCCCCCCCACCCCTGTTAAAAGCGGCTGTGCAAGGGATTGTGTATGTGTGTTTTATCTTCATCTGAGCTTTACTCTGAAATGCTACTGACTTCTTTCCATGATAACAGGACACGGCAACATCATCATTGCATTTATATGTGTGTAAAAATACAGACAGACAAACGATCGGTCTTTACGAAATTTCATTCCAAATTCGATTCAAGTTAAAGCACTCGATTTTTTATGTTGCTCTTCTCTAGTTCACTTATTTCTAGTTAGACTTGTATTCGTCTGTTTTCTGGCAGTCTGATAACAAAAATTTTCTGAATCGGTTTATCTTAAAATTTGAAAGAAATCTACAAATTTGGTTTACAGTACATATATCACTTTTTTCACCAAAATCAAAGCATTTTTGCTTCGTAGTGTACACAGAACGCAGAAATAATGTCAAAAAAGTGATATTCGAATTCAAGGAGATCCCGAAAAGGAAGATTAGTCTAAATTTTTAATCCTAATACTTAGTGTTAGAAATTAACCGTGTTTGTGAGCTACAGTTTTCTGCGAGTACCGTTTTTGTGTACGCTTTATCAGTGTTTCGTCAACTGTGTTTTGTGTAGAATAAGGCATAATTATCCTTCTCTGAACTAGTGAGACTTTAACTTTTAACTGTTAAATGGGCAGAATGGGATATTTGTTTTTGGATAGTTTCAGTAACAATATAATGTTTCATGCAAGTATTCTAAAATGCTTTTGGAGAAGGTTCGCGAAATTCTAATTTCAGAATCTCGACTTCGAAACTGGAGAACAGTAAGACTGATAGGTGCCTTGTTTGAGGACAAAACAACTGATCAAATTCATCATGGATCGAGTATCAGTCCGTTGGTATGGTTTGAAATGTCGTGTTACCGTCACAGTTGCCTTCTTGGAATCTGATCACAGTTCAAAATTCAGCCCAGTAATTAAGAACAAATTCCAATTTTTTTAGATATAAGATAAAAAAATTTAACTTGCATTTTAGAATCACTGTTTATTTCGCAAATTTGATCATGCTTCGCAAATTGCACAGCAGAACAGTCATAATGAAGCAATAAACTTTGGAACATTGTAACAGTTGAATGTTACTATTTTTTTTTGTAACAGACACTTTCAGAAATTATTGTATCGCTTAATATGAGTATTCTGGATGGTTCCTAATTCTTCAAGAAAGTCTAACTATGAGTAAATTATCTAAAGCATATTGATATCATAATCTACGGCATTAAAAATTATACGACAAGTAGTTTCAAAACGACATATTGATGTAAATAAGCTTGCATAATTTTATATTATTAAAATCTAGTTGTTGTGACTTATGGCACTTTATAATCCCCCAGACAGTTATCTATCAACGATTTAAGCCGTGTGAGTGTTGATTTATTATTTTTTTTCAGCAGAGCCAACTAGGGACAAGACACGACTAAGCAACTTCATGCGTCACATTTGCTAGCACAACTCCTTGTTACAGGGGTTTGCCCATTCACACACCTCACTGATAGAAAATAGAAAAACAACCATGTTCTAAACAGGAATCGAACCCGGGACATCCAGATCGTGGAGAAGGCGAGTTACCCCTTTGTGGGGCTAAAATCTAGTAAAAAGTATTTAAGATTCTTCTATATATGTTATATTAAGGGAGACAATAACAAACAAACAACAACGATATTCTCTCTCTCCCACACACATGTATATATAAGTAAAAATTCCACAGAATTAATTACAAACCCTTAAGGAATTCGGGAATTACTGTTTTACGACTGGAGGATTTAATTTTTACTAAGTATTTTCGGGAATTTTAAAGCACTTAATTCCTACATAGTAACATAATGATTGTATGCCAAAGTACAAATGATTTGAGAATCAAAAGAATTCCTTAATGCATATACATGTTATTTAATATGCTTTTATAGATTTACATTTTATTTAATTTCATGATGTTCGCACAGAGACATAAAAAAAGTGCAATTAATTAAATGTTTTGAACCCTAAGTGCTGAACTCAGTACTGATATTTTAATCATGTTAACATGTATTTTTTCATCATATAAATGTGTTTTAGTGATTAGTCATATGGGTATTTTGAAAGAAAAACTTCCAACAATATTTAAAAATAAAAGTCACGACTTTAAAAGAATTAATTTATTTTATTATTCTTACGAGCTTAAAATGTTTGAGTGGTTACAAAACAATTCCATTAAATTAATGAATATGATAGAAATGTTTTGCAACTAAGTATGCAGTTTTTAATTTAAAAAAATTCATTAATTTACCCAATTTCTTTTTATATTTAAATCTAAAACATTGCATTTTTATTAATTAATTAAACAGTAAATTTTGTTTGTTGCAGTGTTTCCAACTCATTTTTCAATTGAATATTTAACTCGCAAATCTAAATAAAAGTTAAAAAGCTATAAATAATACCAGTTTCAATTATTTCCCGAAATGATTAATTGTCTCGGAATTTGTCATGAAAAACGTTAAAGTATGAATTGATTATTCTAGCATGGAAGATAAGAATCAAAACCAAATGGAAAAATGTATAAAAGCATTTTCCATTTCCATCAATACTTTCTTTTTATTCTGGGGACCTGGTAATTAAAATGATCTGGAATTCGAGCTTTTCGGTATCTGCATTTGTTAAAAAGCGCAATGAGTTTTTACTATGTGCTGCTGCTCTTTGTGATTTTATTGGTAACTTAAGAATTCTTCTGTTCGAAAAATACACAAAAAGAATGCGCCTTGTTAGAATATTTTCATGAGGCCACTTTAAATAGTTTACAAGCAATTTTTCAAAATGTTTTGGCACTTGGGAAAGCGAAATAAAATATTCTTATGGCAAAAATAACAAAGGCAGAAAGAGGACAACACCGACAAACAAAAATGCCAACTTTTCCCACATTTTTAACAATGTTAAGGTTCTCGTTTCATATATTTTTTCGATGTTTTTTCCTTTCCCAGGCAGAAGGAAATATTGAAGCAATTTTTTTATTTATAATTTTTTCTGTGTTTATTTTCTACATTTCCTTTTGTCTAAAAGCAAGCAAAAATGCAGACTGAGTGTTGCTTATTGGAGAAAAGAAAGCACTGACAATGAATTCCTTGCATCAAAAATATTTTTATCATTTTTTTTGTATACGTGTGCTTAGTTTTCCGCCCCAATTGCTGGAAACGTTTTAAAGAATAAAACCACGTAAAAATTGTAACTGTTTTGTGAAGAAAATACGTCGCGGTTTAGGCGGAAGAATAACGACCCGAGTATTTTACGCTATATTGATTTTATTGCCTGTTTCTCTAGGAAAAACTTACCCAGGCATTATTTCGGGATTCCAGTGAATTGGAGTGAACTTCGAAAAGACCAGCTGTAATCCACCTAAAAAGCTTGACAAATATTGCCTTAATTCTTGATGAAGTTTTGACCGCAATACCAGAATCATTATACTGAAGAGAAAAGAAACAGGATTGTCGCATTAAATATTAAAGCGAAATACTAGTATAAGATTTTCAAAAATTATTTATATTATTATTTGTAAATTATTAGCATTTATTATTTGATTTTTCAACCCTTTTATTATTAACTAGTCCAGCAGAAAATACAAATTCTATACCATTTTGGTAGATTCTGTTTCATATGAGGGGGAATATGATAGAATGCAAAGCTTGGATATCCTTGGCGATAACTTGTTTTACATCCTGCACCCGTTGTTTGAAATAGAAAACGGCTTACTATTACAGAATTTGCATGGCCAGTTGGGCTAGTAAAGTATGAATTTTTTAATGAAATTTTCCGTCATTGTAATATCGACATAACCAAAAAAAATAATATTAAAAAATCAAAAGGGAATAATGATTTAGTGATTTAATAACTCTTCTTCGATACATATAAAATTCAACTTCGAAAGGTAAAAATCATTTTTTCTTCACAATCATTTAGATTTTTTTTCTTAAATTGTTATATTTTTCATTTTGAATGAAAAAAGAGTAGAATAATGTTATTTTATAAAATGAAATAAAGCAGACTTTTTAAAGAGATTTTATTGTTATCTTGAAATATTACATTTCGATAGTTAAATTACTATAGGAATGAAAACATTATTAATGAGAAGACATGAAATTGATTTATACATGATGGTTATATTTAAATTGATTCTTCTCAAACATGTGCTTTGGTTTATACATTTTGTTGAAACTTGTTTAATCTATTATATGAACCAATTGTCGAAAGGTAATTGGAATAAAAATAGTTCCAATTCCGACCGCCAAATTACCTGTTGCATGCATTTTAGAAATTTTTAACTTGATATTAAAAATGTATAATCAGGGGCATTCAAAAGAATATCTAAGTTAACCAAGATACATTTTAAAATGCTGGCATTTATTAACCAGCAAGTTATCAACCATCACGTAGCCAAATATTTTTTTCGAAGGTGCAGCAACAGTTTGATTATGAGGAAAATGATGATAAAAAGGCAAATGAAAAAAATCTTTGGGGGGAAAATGGTTTAAAAATGGAAATTACAAAATTTTAAGAGGCCGAGCTTTCAAAAGAAATTGCTTTTGTTTAGGCTAGAAAAATCATCTACCCGTGATATTTTTCGACGTGTGTTTGAGTGATGCAATGTAAATTCTTCCTCTCTCTCTTTTGGTTAACAATAAAAAAAGTTTTGCTGTTTATATTAAACTTATCCACTTACAGGATAATTTTTAAATATTTATAAGATCCTCTAGGAGGAAAAATCCCTAGGTATGCGCAAACGCACTGATTCTAATTGTCTGCGTTTTTGTCAAGAATGGCCATTGACAATGCATAATGTTGGAAATTTTTTGGTCAAATTAGATTCATTTTAACTTAGACGGAAGAGTGAAAAGTCATAATTGTTTAATATGCGTTAGTACTGCATGTTAAAGTTTGTAAAGTATTATTGCGCATGAGTAGATCAAACATTCTAGTTAAATGACAGAGTACGGTGGAATTATTTCCAACAATTTTTACGTTTTTTTCCTCATCTCATTGAAGAGATCATTCTTTAAAATATTGATGGTTAAAAGTAACATCATGAGTGGATTAGTATTAGCGATTTCAGGAACATGAAATTTGTGCCTAATGAGAATATTCAGAAGTCGAATTTTAAGAAAAATTGTTATTTTTTTTAAATAACAGTTCAGGAAATTATCACAGAAAATAGTCAAAATGTCAGTTTCCAATGAATTAAACAGTCTGTTGGAGTTTAAACCTTTAAAAGAATTGAGAGCTCAAGGTAGAACGAACTGTTTTTAAGTGCACCAATATGAGATGTGCACGTATACATACATGTACAGAAACACAGAAATAAAAGCCAATACAGAGAAGGATGTATATGTGGAAATGCCTTCCAAATGAGCAAGAATTTCTTCAAAATTCTAAAACTACAAATCATTCCAAATTTCCAAAGTTTTGCTCAAATTTTTATTACTTATAGATATGCAAGCTTTAAAATGATGATGTAGGATCAGCACACCCTTTCAAAAATAACTGGTTTTTTATACATCTGAAGCGGATAGAGGAATTTTACGACCATGTTGTCATTTCCCACTCTTTAGCTTGATGCTCATTAACAGTTTGACCTAATTCAAATATAAACGAGAATTAAGATTCTCATTGCTGAAATTCTAATACAAAGATGGAAAACAATAGCCTTATCTGCGTTTTCGTCTATACTTTTCAGCAAGAATCGGATATGTTTTTTGTACAGGATGTGCCAAAGAAATTTACTTATTTGAATGAAAAAACACCCGAGCGGTTGAGTGGGTAGAGGGGTGATATGTAGCTCTACTAAAGGGGAAAGTCCCCAAGTTTGTTTCTCCTTCTAGTCAGTTGCCATCATGCTCTGGTCTAGAGAACAGAGGGCCTTTGCCGTCGATGGCTTCTTTTTTAACGGTCTCTCACTTGCTGCTACGGAACGTGACTTCCATGCTGGCTTTGAAATTCCTCCTCACAGACCAGTTCTTGACCGTAATTTCATGGGTTAACTCATTTCGGGAGAGTGGAAGTATCGCAAAATAAAGAAATGGACAAAAGACCACCAAAACTCCGGAAAATATCGAAAGAGTGAGGCAATCATTTCGGCTCACAAACACGCAGCTGCTCTAGGAATTTCTGTCACCCCTTTTGTCGAACTCTCCATCAAGACCTTCCATTTAATCCCTATAAATTGGCTATCGTACAAGAATGAACCCTTCAAAATACACGTGAAATGCTTCTTGACAGCCTACCTGAGGACACGGTCGTTTTTTTCAGTGACGAGGCTCACTTTGAAATTCCTGGTTTATGTCGACCGACCACGGATAGTAGTTCACCTCAAGAACAACATTCGCGGAGCCATTGCCAACATACCGATTGATATGCTGCAAAGAGTGGACACAAACTTCAAAAATCGACTTAATCAGCGTATGCGCAATGGAGGTTACCATTTAACAGATGTCATTTTTAAAACTGTATGAAAAAAAAATTGGAAATATTGTTTACTCAAATAAAAAAGAATTAAAACAATAACTGAAAATTATTATTGACCTTTCAAATAACAAGTAAGTAACAACTGGCTAACACTGTATTTCCTAATCTCTTCTAATAATGTGCATATTGAGTTTTAAATCACTCTATTTATCCTGCATTATTCGACATAATATAAATCTCAATTCTGATCCTATTGTTAAATATTTTCAAATATACATCTTTCTATAATACGAAGATAAATAATTGGAAGAATAGTTATATTCTTTTACATAATTTCTTAGGAAGCATTTAAGAGTTACTTACTTTAAAAAAACGGCGGGAAGATTTTATTCAGAAAAGGATAATTTATGTTATGAAATTTTCAATTTAAATCCAACGATCGATTCTAAGAAAATAAAAATCTTAAATATTGAAATAATATTCAGGCTAAAAACAAATTTTAATATTCTTAATAAAAGATTCAGCTTTGATTTATGAAAGTAGGATTAATATTAAAAGTATTTCGGAACAATAGTATTTTTTGTTATATCTTAATAGCCCTAGAGCAAACTAATATCACATTACCTATACATATAAGAAATACCTTATTGATGTCCTTTTTTATGTATCTTATCTTATTATTTTTATAAAATATCCACCTTATTCAATCAGCAACGAACGTGAATTAAATATTGATTCGATGAATCTATATCTACAAATAAATAATTCTAAGCAATATCAAAAACATATTACATTTTCAAACTCGGAATGTAAGCAAATTATTTTATTTATCGGAAGAAAAATAAATTAATTTTCAAGCAATAAAAAACCCATTATGTTTTCATTCAAATACGTGATTATTTTGGATATTTCAATTTTACAAATGTATTATCTTTGGAATTATTGTTTTATTTCATTTCCAAAATAGCGTATTTTGAAAATGAAATGGTTGATTCTTTTTTGAATGTAAATTGATTTTTATTCCATTTTAAGAGCAAAGAAAAATGTTTTGCTAAATTACTTCATGTAAATAGTTACGTTGAAAGATTAAATAATGTCCAACCATCTTGATAAATAAATTTTTGCAAATACGGTTTTTTTAAAAATTAAATAATAATTTTTTTGCTAATTATTTGAATTTCTCAATGAATAAATAATTATTAATTATTATTAAGAATCAATAATTATTTATTGTAAAATGAATAATGAATTATTCACTTTATTAATAATAAATAGTTTCGTGAAGTGTTTTTATTTTAATTCAAAACCAATAAGGTTGCATATGTTTTAAAAGTAATGATTTAATTTCAATGTATTTTCCATAATTTAGTAGCACATGGTTGTCATTAAATATTTTCTAAAAAATATTTGCGAATATTTGGCTACCATAAATATAGTACAATTCTCTTTAGAAGCATTAACTTAAAATTATTATAAAGGCAATTTATGATTCGACGTTAAAAGCATGAAGAAGCCCATTCAATTTTTTAAAAAAAACACGACTGAAGATTTTACCCAGAATTTTTTAAGGAAGAGCAAGTTTAAAAATAAATAATATGCATTTATTGAGAAAAAAAGATGGATTTTTTTTTTGCCTTTAAAGAAAAAACGATAATTATCATTTTACACAAAATTTTTCTAGCCCTGAACATGTAATGTATTTTTCATTTAAACATTAAAACCAAGAAAACTTTGATTGAATCATTAGTCCACAATCATTAAATTTGTAACAAAAATAAAATCAAGCATTTACAGGTAATTAAGAATAACTTTTTCTGTGACACTTCGCACGCTACATCAGGTATTTGTGACGTTATTTTTTAAAGAAATGTTCACTTTAATTACTACTGGTCAATTATACAAACGTATATACACACACACACACACACACACACACATATATATATATCACCTAATACATGCTAAATCTGATAAAGATTAAATATCTTCCCATTGTCTTTGTAAATTATTTAGAAAAAGGAGAGTATGGCAATGCTCTAAAATCATCTTGATGTCACACAACAGATGCTTTGTGGTTTCAATATATGCGTTAATTCCCACTATCTTTTTTTATCTATACTTATAATAAAGCTCAATGTGTGTGTGTGTGTGGTGTGTGCGTGTGTGTGTGTGTGTGTGTTGGCGCTCTACAGGCCAGACCGTTGGACCTACACCTACCAAATTTGGTACATGTATATCTTGGATGTTGTTAATGTGCACCTCGGAGCCCTTTTCTGAATTTTTAATTAGAATTTGAATTAATTAAAATTTAAAAGAAATTTGGACGTTTTTCCGCTATAACTTCCGAAATTATTATCGGACAAACACGATTTTAAAATCAATTTAAAGATTAAAAAATTAGCTTTCAAATGGTATCAGTGTTTCAATGTATAACTCAAGCTTCTATTTTTAACGAATTTTTAAAGAAATATTTTAACCATGTTTTTTTAGCACGTGACTGGATAAAATAAAATAAAACAATGCCGGAAGCTCAAATGAAAAAACAACAACTATCATCGTAAATCAAATCTAAAGAAATATAACTTTCAGCACGTGACTGGATAAAATAACATAAAAATAAAATGTGAAATCTTCTATAAAAATAAATGCAAGGCAACGGATTCTAAGAAATCGTTTGCAATATTTATATCATCAATTCAATAAATAATCTTTATTTACAGTAAACCTGATTGAATTTAGGCAGGATATGCATTGAAATTCCGACTTAATGGCATATTTCTATAATCGTTTGCAATATCTGTATCATTAATTCAATAATTTTTTCCCTTTTTCGCTTTCTTTAAAAACCATATTTAGCATTTTGGCAATATCACCGAAAAAAACATTTTTAATATTTTGGAAGCATAATTGATAAATTATTAGAGCATTAAGCTCAAAAAGTTTTTTCGAATAAAGTTACCGACTCTTTAACTACTAATAACTGCATCTTTTAACTTAAACTATTTCTTAAATTTTGGCTAAGAAATATATGATTTAATTGGAAATTTTAGAACGCATTACTCATGGCGAACCAGCTGGTCGCCAAAGGCGGCTAGTCTATAATAAAAGATGACTGTTTAGTAAGTCTGATATAAAAGTATCTGTTATCAAACATATGTGTCTATCTGATAAATCTTTTATGAAACAATCTGTAATTAAACAGATGAATCTATCTTGCAAATCTAGAGGGCCGCGGTGACCTGGTTGTAAGGCCTCGGCTTCGGAACCGGAGGATCTGAGGTTCGAGACTCGATTTCCCTGAAGAACCGTCGTTTAAGGGGGTCTCATGCACATTAAATCTGTTAGGCTCACCATCCTCCCGCTAGAGTGGAGCCGAGAGGGGGGTGCCAGCTCAGATGTTGTCCTCTTCATCTGACCGAGGCTCAAAATTACGTAATCCTTCCCAAAATAGCGCTAGTGTTGCTTTCTAAAGGGACGTTAAGGTAGCTAAACTAAACTTGTAAATCTAGTAGAAACTATCTGTAACTAAACAAGTGACTGTATCTGAAAATTCTGGTATAGAACTATTGTTAACAAGCACAATATTTGATACGTCTAGTATGAAATTATTTGCAACTAAACAAGTGAATTTATCTGATAAATCTATTCTAAAGCTATTTGTAATCCAACAGATGGTTATATCTGATAAATCTAGCATGAAACTATCTGTAACTAAATAGAGGAATTCATCTGAAAAATTTACTGTAGAACTACCTGGTAAACTATCCGAAAATAAATCGATGGATTTATTTTATTTCGTGAGCTTGACATCGAAAGTGTAAAAAATGAGCGTAACTTTCTAATTTATATTTATAAGAGAAATTTCCTTTTTTTCACAGATTTAAACTTCTTTTCTTACTATTTCTCACATAGTAGTAGAATATTCTATTTTTTCTGATTAACAAATACATCAACAGTTCTTTTTAAATTATATTTTATGTGCTAAATGATATTTTAACTTTGATGCCATCATTACAAAATCAATTGATTTTATTTAGTTTGCTTCCGTTTTAATATTACTATAAGCAAAGCCCTAACACTCTAAAAATAATCAAATATTTACTAGTTGTCAGTATTTAACAGAAGAGCCATTTTGAACAAATAAGATAAATTAAGCCTTCATTTATGAAAAGTGCTATTAGCAAATACTAAGAATTTACAGTCAAACGCAGTAATAATTTACAGCTAAACACAGAAAACAATGTAAAGCAAGTTTAAGATTTAAAGCAAACAGATATTTACAATTATTTAAAATATTTCACTGTTAATATTTATTTACTTCTCAATGTTTCAAAAAGTTTATCGTTTAATTGCCAAAATGAATATCGTTTGGCTATTCAATAATATTTTATTAGTTCTGTCGTAGCATATCAGTTTATGCTTATAGCGAAGTCGGTGATATTAATAATCAAAGGTACGCGACAAATAAATGCAATTAGTATCGCGAATGCAGAAGCTAATTTGCTTCAAAAGACTAATTAAGAGTATTACATCAAATTATTAAATAAACATAAGGGAATAAAAGTAGACAAGTGAGAGAAATTGCTTTTGAGTTTAGCAGAAATCGTGAGTATATATTTCTATTCATAATTGAAATTTTAATTTGCTTACAGATGTGTTCATTTGTGGATTCTGTTTGTAGAAAAAAGTTTGGCAACATATTAAATTCAGTGTTAATGTTAAATGAAGTAAAATGAATAGTTTGTGCAAATATGAAATGTCATGAAACATGAGTTTTCCTATAAAAGAACATTTTGCGATTATTAAATTAAATTTGAATAAACCGGCGTCCTAGCATAAGGGTTGCACTTCTTCCTCGTGAGGAGCCGCGGTGGCCTGGTGGTTAGGTCTCGGCTTCGGAACCGGAGGGTTTCAGGTTCGAGATTCGATTCCACAGAAGAACCGTCGTGTGAGGGGGTCTCTTGCACGTTAAATATGTCAGGCCAAACGTCTTCCCACTGGTGTGGTGTAGAGATGGGGGCGGGGTGCCAGTTCAGGTGTCATCCTCATCATCTGATCGTGGTTCAAAATTACGAGGTTCGTTCCAAAATAGCATTCGTGTTGCTTTCAAACGGGACGTTAGTATAACTAAACTAAACAAAACTTCTTCCTCGTGATTTGGGCTTCCTGGGTTCGGATATGACTGATCTTTTTTGTTCTATCTGCGAGGTATGTGAATGGACCTTCTTGTAAAACGGTGCTGTGCAAGCGAATGTGATGCATGAAGTCGCTAAGTCCTATTCATGACCCTAGTTGATATTACTAAATAAAAATGAAGAGACCCTTACTCGGCTTAAATCGCTGACAGATCTCTCATCTGACTTAAGTACCATAAGTAACAACATCAAATTTTAATAAAGTCAAGATTTAAAGATGCATAAAGGGGAGCTTACTCTTTTTTTATCGATTATATCTTTGATTTCAACATGCAGTAGCAACTGAGGACGAGGTTAAACTAATTTTTAGTTTATTACAAATATTAATCATATTTACGTAATTTATTTGTTGCTTTTTTAAAAATGCTTAATTTGATTAAAAAATATCTGCCTTATTACTAAATTCTTATTTCTGAAGTATTTATCTGATTACTAATTCTTATTATTGAATAAAATTATTTGTCTCATTACTGATTCTTAGTACTGCAACGCAAATAATATAAACATTACATTTTATCTCATAATATTTTTTGAGGTACAGTAAAAGCTCTTTGTTCGCTGGGTATATGTTGTATAAATATGCCGCGAATATAGAAACCGTGAGTACGAAATGGTAATTTATATGGGATTATAGGGGACACGTTCCCAGGTGACAAAATAATCGCTCTCTCTCTCTCTGTATATATAT
>JAPMOQ010067067.1:31000-44105 GCA_026543055.1 Argiope trifasciata | reverse complement strand
ATATATATATAAATTTAATTGAAGTTTTTGAACATTTTGATTAATTAAGGCTTAGACAATGGTTTAAAGAATTTTGTAATTTTCTCTTGCTTGGCAGTTTTTAAAAGCCCCTTCAATTCAGACTGATTCACAGCAGTCGCATTAGCAATTTGTCGCTTAAAAATAAGACTACGTTCCATATGTTCATAAAGATCAATAATCATAAAGAAATCGCAAAGCTCATTTGCCATTCTTAAACCTTCACTAAGATTTTTCAAATTAAATGTCACAGCTTCCAGTGCTTGATGAAGCCTCTTCTTCAATGGGCTGTGAATTTAACATTTCCTCCAAGTCGATTTCAGTCAAATCTTCATCTTGCGATTCAAGGAATTCCAGAATGTCCCTTGATTCTATCTGTTCGAACCCATCTCGTCCTATTCTATTCCCGATTTCGGCTATGTTTGCATTTAACAACATTAGACAAAGTTGTAATTAGATCTATTTTATTTTTTATTAGTCCATTTGTCGGCATTTACAAAGGATATTGGATGAGATATTTATTGGAATCCTTTTATTATTATGTATGCACTTATGAGATCCACGAATAAAGAAATTTTTAGCCTCGAATATAGGAATTGGGTCACATTTTTTAAATCCGCGAATAGTGAAAACGCGTATGAAGGAACCGCGAATAAGGAGCTTTTACTGTAGTTAAAAATAACATTAATATATGCTACTACAGGCAGGATAATAATTTAAATTTGGGCTAATGATTTTCATTTATTTTTCGAACAAAAAATGTTTATAGAGGTTTAAATATGAAACTACACCATGGCCATCATTTGACCGTCATGATGAATTCATTATTCTTTTGATCAGATCATAGGTACAACACGTATTATCACTAGAGACACTTTATCCAATATCATCTCTACACATAAGCTGACAGACGTCAATTTATGGGTGCCATCTCTATTTGACCGTTGGCCATGTAGCCTATCTTAAGAGATTTCTATTCTCACCTGAAACAGCATTGTAATGGCGGATAGATAAATATGTTTTGGGTTGAAATTTTATTTTCTCATTTTTATTTGTCTTAGAAGTTTACTCTAGCAGGAATAATTAAGGCATCCGATCACGTTGAAAATACTATCGACCACATTGGCGAATTTTTTAAATTATTTCTTGCATTTCAGGCTTTTCTATTTCCAAAACAGTTTATCTTATCTAGGAAAAAGAAAACCATATCATCTAGGGGCATATATTTTTCAGCTAAAATTTGTCCTTAATTTCAGTTTTCTTAGAACTTTAATTTTCATAAAAATTATCCACCGTTAGCATAATATCTGAAAAACTAAAGTATGTATTTACACAAAGATTTCAACGCGTGTTTCAAATAATATGGACAGTGAAATGAACCAAAAGTTTTAATGTTGATGGAATGATTTTAGGGATTTTTTTAGAAAAATGAAGTTTCAACTTTATGGAAAAAATGCATATACACGTATGTTTAAATGCATAATTTATTTGCATCACAAAATTTTTTCTTAGATTTTGGTTCGTTTCATTCATCATTTCTTTGTACACTATAACTTGTGTACAAAGAAAAAAAGGATTTCTTCATTACAGTTTTGTGTAGAATGTTAATAATTTTGGTTAAATTTCATTAAAATTTAATAAAACTTTTCCTATTTCTTAAAATATATTATATTTTCAAATAGTTTTGTTGTATTTATAATATTTTGCATTATAATTGACAATACATCTAAAAATCATAGTTTTAAATAGTTTTTAAAAACCCAATTTTTAGAAATTTTTCCTTCAAACGCATCGGATACCTTCATCAGAATATTAATGAACTTTAATCTTTCACCAATATATAATTTGATATATGATGTGGGGCAATATCTTAATTCTAAGATAATTAATATTCAAATTTCTTTTCGTCTACATTTTTTTCTTTTAATATCTCTTTTCGTTTTTCAGTTACTTTATTAATATTCTTCTCTTCAGTTACTGAAGAATTTTATTGATTATAACCTACCACGTCCTTAAAAATCTGCATCATTACAACCACACAACCATAAAATTCCATAACAATTCCTGTTATTGAGATGACAAAAGTAATATCAGTATCATAATTTTTTTCCTAATTAAGAATCACAAGCTGGAACTTCCTGAAAATCACCTAATAAAACATTCTTAGTTGGTATTTTTCATTGATTTATTAACTCATTTCCGGTATGAAATACTTTAACGACAATATAAAGTTGGGGTGATATCTTAATAAAACAGATAACATCTAGGGGACATGAGCATGCTTTTGCCCTGTGGTTATGCTACTGGCCTTCAGATCCAAAGGTCCCGGGTTCTATTCCGAGCAGATCTCACTTTCCACAATGGTGACCTCGAACAATGAACCTTCAACCTTCACACTACTGATGTGGCGCAATCTACCCGCAACCAAAGTCGTCAGACTCACTTGACGCAACAATTCAGGCACGCTTGCTAAAACAGCGTAAATAAAAAATTCTCCGCTCGCCAAACAAACATGGGTACGGCGCGTTAGACACAACAGCTACACACAGCAACCTCTCACTCAACAAACCAATTCATCACCACTCGACAACAACGCATATCGTTCGTCAACTCACTGGAGGGTGAGTCTGTGGTTATATCTTAATAAGACAGATAACATCTACGGGACATGAGCATGCTTTTACCCTGTGGTTATGTTACTGGCCTTCTATTCCGAGCTCATCTCACTTTCCTCAATTTCAGCATAATGGAGGTTTTGTGCATTTAAGTGCTTCTGGGTATGAAATAATCATAATGCTGGATTGAGTTTGAAATTATGGCCACCACAATCTCCCAACTTGATATTTTTGAATTTCCTGTCACGGATTCATCTGTAGAAATTAGACTATAGAGATATAGTTAATACTGAAAGCGATCTAGTAGGTTATCTTCAAGCTGCTCGTACATTTGTGGACACCATGCAGCTTTAACGTGCGTGGTCAGGGATTCCAAGGCATGCATACATACTCTGATATGTACGGAAAACATTTTGAGCATGCTCTTAAATAAATATATTCAATTACCTATGAGCCTCATGTTTCCATTAAATTTTTTTTTCATACACCGATTATGACACCATACTTCTATTCTCCATTTTTTAAAAGCTATGGATCGTAAATATCGATAGTTCTCTGGGTGATTTTTATGCATTAAAATGCGAAGAGCATGGCTGTGACAGTTTTGGAGGAGTTTGATATAGCATTTTGTACAATAATGTTAATTGATTGATTATATCTATGACATAAAATAATACAATAGAAGGTTTTTAAATGTTACACATTTATTGCCTCTAATAAGAATGTTTATGAATGGGAAGTATCAAATTTTCATTGTGGCAGGCCGAAAATAGATTAATGATGATGATGGTGATGATGTCGTGTCCATGTTTCCATGGAAAGGGGGTGAAGTAGTTCTGAGGGTAAAGACCCCAGAGCACCCAGAGGGCAGAAGTCTGACTTCTAGCTCAAATGAAGATGACACACACACATTCGCTTGCACAACCCTTTTTACAGGTGGGGCTCATTCATATATCTCACAGATAGAGCACAGAACAACCATGCCCGAACCGGGACTCGAATCCGGGACACCCAGATCACGGGAAAGACACGCTGAACCTATGTCAGGACGCCAGCAAATAGGTTAAATAGGTTCACACTCAAAATTTTATCAATCTTAACCTTATGTCTACCTCTTAAGTTATTTTCACTGATATTTTAATACCATTCCCACAGGCACAGTTTAAAGTAGTGTGGTGATATCTTAATAAGCCAGTGACAGCCACTAGACACCAGTGATCACGTCTATCTAGCGGATATATTAAGCTGCTGCAAATCGTAAGGTCGCGAGTTCAGTCCATGGTGGAATTTAATCTCCACATTGGCAGGACACCACAATTCAATCAGCCACATTGCTGACCTTGGACGATGAACCTTCAACCTTCAAACAACTGTCGTGGTGCCATCTACACGCAACCAACACAAAATCAACAAAGCACTTTCGCTGCAACCAAAAGTCGTCAAACTCATTTGCTGCTACAGTAACAAATCTCACACGCTCGCCATAACGCTTGGCGCTATAAATCGTTCATCTCTCCAAGACTCACTGGTGGGAGACTATAATCATAATGAGCCAGTAACAGCCACTAGACACCAGTGATCATTTCTGTCGACTGGTTATGTTACGCAGCTACAATCCAAGTTCCCAACTATTCCCACGCAATCTCTCTTACCACAGTGGAAAGAAATGAAAAAAAAAATCGAGAAATAAATCATAAATTAGCGTTGACATTCTTGAAGTTTTGCAGACATACTTACTGAAAAAAAGAAAAATTCTAAAAGTAGTAATAGATTTTTTTCAAGTTAGTAAGTTGAATAAAGAATTTCTCATGCATTGAAAAGTAACATAAAGAGTATTCTTTAAAAGGAGCATAGAAATTCAAAATTACAAACTCTTGTAAACCATTTATTTTTATACATAAAATTGGAGTTATAATTAAAGTCACTATTCATTTACATTTTATTCATAATAAATAGAAGTGAAAGTTATAACACAATGTCGAGCTACCGACCATCGTACAAAAACATCTGTAAAATTATTAAATATGTTAAAGTTGAAAACCAAATAAATATATTTCATATATGAAAAATGAAGCAGAATCAATATCATCATTTACAAAAGAGATGTGAAATTTCATTCTACGGCAATAAAAAAAAGCAATACTGAAATTCATCTAAAGGTACAATAATAAGAATAATGTGAATAAATAGAAAGAATGGAGTTTTAATATTTGAAGTTGTTGATAGAATACTTGAAAACATTAAAATGATAATTTTAGTAATGAAAATAGATAATTTGGGAAGATACAAAACTTTTTTTTGACTTTAATTTATGAATTTTAAGAAAACAATGGAAAAAGTTATCTACTAGTGACATACTTGGGATAAAATTATTTTAGAAGTATTCAAAATGCTTCAATGTGATTTATTTAAAAACTTTAACTTTTAGGGAGTCGGGGGAAAATGATTTTTCACTTAACTTATTTTATTTTTCATAAGTACTTTAAAGATCCTAAATATTTTACATTTCATATGACATTTTCACTTCAAAATTAAAATTTTGAAAACTTGATTTTTATGCATAGTTTTTTTAGACTTCACGTAAATTAATATTGCGCTAAAAGTTAAATAATTTTCTAAGAATGAACGTAAAAACAATTCTTAAAGAAAACGACTTGTTTAATAACATTCTTAAATTAGACCAGCAGATAAGTGTGCAATTAAAAATATGCAATGCCTATTTCATTAATCTATATAATATCAAAGTCTTGGTAATTATTTTTTTTCATTTTTATTGCATATCTTTTTGTTTATTATTTATTTATTTTCATATGAGATATCGTATAGTATTTAAAATAATTTCTGAAGCATATTGTAGTGGATTTAGAAAATTGAAAAATTAACTTCTAATTTATTTAACTAATTTCTAAATTAAGTAATTTTTATAACATTAAAGTTTTTTATACAAAAAAAGGAATTTTTAAAAATTCATATATTTTAAATAATTCGTATTTTAAAAATATATTATTTTTAGAAAACAATGAAGTTTCACATTTTTCAGACCCAAAACAACAGAAGATAGTTAAGCTGTTCAAAGAAAGAAAGTCAATCGTGAAGTCACTTCACTTCACCTATCTTTTCTCATTCATGGAATTTTATGATCCGTGACATATTTAGAAACGATGTAATCAAAACTTGCGCCAGGTAAAAAAAGTGACTTTACAGTTAATTTAATCAACACAGGGAAAAGAGAGATACCTCTAAAACTCAATTAAATAACCATTAAAAAAGATTTTGGAACGATGTCATGAATCAAAAAATTCCTCTAGTAAGTGATTTTGCTATTTAGAGTTTATTCCACGGAGTTTACTGAATTAAGCGGTGGAATTAGAAATTTAAATCCGCAGTGCAACAGCTAGCTGTTTAAGATCCATTCAAATCTGATGTTAATTCAGTAACTAATCCAATCCGATTCTAAAGCCAATAATAAAAGTTTTATTAATTATACCACGATAAGGAAGATTTAACCTTCAGTTGGAGATTAAAATTTTGAATCTCTATGGAATTTTATAATTAATTAATTATTGATTTTAAAACTGAATGTACAAATTTCGTTTATTAGTTTTAGAATTAAATGTTGCAATTAAAAAGAAAAATCAGCTATACAATCATAAGCTGTTTAAACTCCAATCAAATCAAATTTTAATTCATTAACTAAACCCATGTGATGTATAAAGCCAATGATAAAAGGTTAATTGATTGAACAGTGATAATGAAATCTTGATTTCAACCTGTTGAAAATTAAAATTCAGAATTTCTTTGGAATTAAGGAATTATTAATTTTAAAAATCAATGAAAGAATATTAGAATCAAATTAAATAAGAATTTAATTTTATTTAATTTAGAATTAAATTAGAATTAAAATTAAAATTAGAAAGGCAAATCACCATTACAATTACTAGCTATTTAAACTTCAATCAAATCAGGTTTTAATTCAGTATTTAATCTCATGTGATTTATAAAGTCAATGATAAAAGTTTAAATAATTGTGACGCGATAATGAAGACTTGATTTTAACTTTCAGTTGGATATAAAATTTTGAATTTGTATGGACTCTGATAATTAATAAATTATTATTATTAATTTTATAAAAGAACGAATTTTATTAACTCGTTTTCTAATCAAATGCTAGCATCAAAAAGATAATTCAGTTGTACAATAATTAGCTATTTAATATCCAATCAAATCTGATTTTAATTCAGTAACTATTCCCATGGGATTTATAAAGCATACGATAAAAATTCTATTAATTACACGGCGATAATGAAGATTTGATTTTAACCTTAATTTGGAAATTAAAGATTTGAATTTATATACTTCTAGGGAATCTGATAATTTATGAATTATGAATTTTAAAAATGAATTCATCTTATTTTATTCTAAATTTAAATTATTCTTCAGATAAATTTTTATAGTTCTTCATTAAAATGGTCTTATTTACGGGATTTATAAATACTCTAAATATTGAAAAGTTATAAAAATAGAATGAATAGATTGTAATATCTATTCATGTAATAATGTATGTAATAATCATTTTACAAATAAAAACAAAATAGGTATTTTTCCAAATTAGATTAGTTGTCAATGAGCAATTAATAAAGAAAAAAAAAAGCAGTTTATTACGGGGTAAATTTTCAACCACACATACTTAATATACATCATACTCTGTAAAAAAAAATTTTCACCATCGATTGCTTCATTTGGGTTGTTAAGGAGCTAGACGCGTGAAATGTTATACTTTTTTGTGCATTCTGGAAGATTATACTAAACGCAATGTTTTCCTAAATTAATTATCTATTTATGCATTAATTTTAATTAACTTCTTAAGAATTATGATAAATAAATCGCTGATAGATGATCGCTTGATAAATAATAATTTTAAGCTGAATGAAAAAATATATTACTGAATAAAGGTAGTAAATAATTAATATTAAAATGAAGAATGTTAAGTAATTGTTATACTTACTTGGATGCTAAAAAGTAGAAAATAAATTTTTATCAAACATCTAGGTATTAAAACTATAGCATAAAATCTTCCGGTAAAAAATAAAGACAATTCTTAATCATTCTTTAAGATCAAAATATATCCTAAGATTTTTTAAAAATTCCTATTTATTTAGCATTTTTTTTAATTGCTCCATGTGCTATTTTTTTTTCTACCCTCAAAGATTCAATAAATTACTATTTTCTACTTTTTGGAGCATAAACAAAGGTGCCTTTTTTAAAGAAAACAATTTAATTCTTTTATTTATTATTTAATAGGATAAACAGGAATCGTTTGTTTTCTTCCTATTTTTCACATAAACTTACAATAGATATTCTTATTGAATTGTAATATTTAAAAAAAAAACTTGGATGATTTTATCATTATTATTATTATTTATTCTGTGAGGAACTACAACTTTATTCTTCCAGGAAAAATTAGACACTAAGGAGTGACAGAACGGAATTTACATCTATTTTTGTATTGTTAATTTGAATATTAGTTATCAATCTATATATTATGAAGAGAATTCTAAATATTTTTTTTATTGTAGCATTTGTAGCCAACAATTTCTTTTAGTTTTAGATTACTAAATATTTAATTAAAGTTTGATCGTATTTTTTATGTTTAAAATCAATTTGAAATCGCAGAAAAATTAATTGAGAAATAAAATTAAGTTTTCATCTATCAAATTCAAGCCAAATAATAAAATTATAATCTTGAAATGAATTTATTTACTATCTATATATGATTGCTAATATAAGAATTAACCATTTTTTAAACTTTATACAACCATTTTTCATATTTTATATGCTTTTGTTGATTTTAATTCATCATTTGTATAAATAATCAATTAATTGACTTTTTGTGATTGTTTACATAATTATCTTATTTTTCAGTGGTGGTGAAATAAAAAACTGGGGTTGATAATGTGTACTATATATTCGTGCTTTCCTACGCCAAAATATTAAGGTTAAATGTAATTACATTGAATATTTTACCTACTTTGTTTTTGGAAAGTTTACAAGAAAAGCTCTAGGCATCTAAGACATCTGTCTGTTTGTTACTGTTCTATTGTTCACTCTTTAGCAGATTAAATTAAAGACAAAATTATATCTATGAAATTAAAATAATTTTATAAACACTTCCATATGAATGTCGGGGGTTTTAATTCTTTCAGCTATTAAGAAATCTGGCTATTGATTGAACAAATCACATTATGAACAAAATGATTTTATTTGGAAAGCCTGCTATAATTTGATTTGAAGGTAAATTAAATGTACAAATAGTTTAGATTTACACTTGAGGAAACTTCTATTTAGACCTCGAGAAATGAAGCCCAAGGTATCTTTGATATTTCTCTACATTCGTTGCACCAATGTTTTATAGAAATTAAAAGTCAATCCTTGACAAATTAAATAGTAACTATTTCTAATTCGTAATGATTTTTTACTGCATTAATTTGTATCATGCATATGGAATGCTACATTAACTAGCAACTGGGCGAGTTATTTGACATACACATAGAGTTATTATTCTTCTACAAAACGTTTGATATTCTCATGCTTTCCTAATACGTTAAGGAAACAATGGATTAGATACTTATGACTTCAGATTTTTTTATTAAAAACAAAAACAAAATAATGTTTGTAAAGGATTAAACAAAGGTTATTTATAATGAAAGTATTTCTTCGAATTTGTAATATTCCTTCCCTTCCCAGTTAGGTTTCTGCCAATGAAGAAAGCTTTAGTTAGTTCTAAAGCTTTACTGAAAGGATTTCAAATCAATGATCTTATTATTTAATAAAAAGAATTTCAATAATTTGTTTACAAAAAGAAAGAATTCAGATTATTTGAGAATTTTGGTGATAATTCAATCTGGACTCGACTTCCAGCTTTTCTTCTAGTATATTCGTTTCCTTGTCACTGGAGCTATAAATAATAGGGAGTCGAATAGGGTCAATAGCAATTGAATTGAGAAATATAAGTAGTGAATTCAATTATCATTGACCCGATTTGTGCTTTTACTATTTTTAAAACTAAATTTATTGCTTATGCGGTAATTCTTTCTGCACATGTAGATTTGTGTTCGCTTCTCCTATGTTTTTGCTAACTCTCTTTAATGTTGTCATATAGAACAAAACATGTTAAAACTTTTACTTTACTTCCACCAAATCCAATTTTTTATAATAATATTTATTTTGGCTTTACATTTGTACTAGAATTGAGGAAAATTTCATATGAATTCTTTATATTTCTTATTAATTAGCTCATGGATTTGAATATAACGAACAAGCAAGCAAGTCCTCACTTCCTCTGTGGGGATGGCAGTGGATGGTTTGGGTTAGAGTTTCCATTATTCCCCTGAGGGAAGGTATTTCACATCGATACAGATTAGACCATACCCGGTGGTCACAAAGACTACCATCCAATTTATCCCGAATTTCTAGGCATGGCGGGGATGACTTTTTGAATTTTTCATAAAGTGTGCAACGTAATAAAATTGTGAAAAAAAAATTCCATTCGACTGTTGAGTGCAAAACTAAATTGCATTCAATAATATGCTTTTATAGAATCAAATGTATTTCTACTGCGAAGAAGCGATAAATGCAGAAAAACATTAATGCCTTAACTTTTGAAAATTGCATTAAGTATAAAATGTTATGAGATTTTTAAATGTATGAAGACATTAACTGCATCTCCATATATTTAACAATCATTACAGTAGTCTCATCGCAATTTGTTAACTAAAACTCTCGTTATAATGCATCATAAATGTTGGGTAGGAGAAATTATGCATGGTTGAGGGGGGCATCATTGTTCCTTCTACCTTTTATATCTCTAGATACTAAAAAGAAAAGGATTCCAATTTTAGCTAGAATGTTTTCGATACAATTTGTCGATAATATTTTTATAAAAGTTAATTATTTATAGATTGAATAAAATTGATTTCAATTTATTATTAATTAGTGCAAGTTCTTGAAAGATTTTTAAGGAAAACATGATTTTTTGGAGAAATATGAGATTGCGATTGTAGAAATTTAAAATTTAATATTTCGTAAAGAAACCAGCTTTTAATTTTTTCCAGGTATTCAGTTAACGAATGCAGCTTGAAATAAATAGATTTTAATATATTGAAACTGTAATTGTTATTGATATTTCAGTTTATCAAACTCATTCATATTTATATGATATTTGCTGGTGAAGATTTTTCAGAAATTTTTAAAATTCCGTGGAACTAATTATTTTCTGAATCAAGCATTACTTATATAATAAATTACTTAAAAATTTTAGAAGTACAAAAAATATTACATCTATTTTTGGAGTCTAAATTACAAGTCAAATTCTCTACTTCATTAAGGTATTCAACCCTTTAAGTTTAAAAATAGAATTTTGAATATTTTCGTTTCACTTACACAATTTAAAAATTAGCGAAAAACTTTTCATTCAGAAAAATTTGCAAAAGACTTAATTCTTTCTTTTCCAATAACCTTTGAATGCTTCCGTTAAACTCAAAGAAAACTTCTCGAATTCCTTTTGAACTCATTTTAAGTAATATTTTTAGAATTATTAATGAAAAATCGCAATTGATTACAGAAAAGAGAAGGACGAAATATATCTCGTTCGGAAAAGATAAAAGGAATGGGAAGTGTAACAAGGATTTTCAAATCCACATTTAGCAAAACAAGATTCAAAACCTTTGAAGGTAGATAGCTAAAAAAATAGAATAATCATCAAAGCAGGTGTTCAAAGAAGCAAACGATACTTCATCGTTGCTACCAAACGATATTTTATTTGCTCCTCGTACAAAACGAATGCTTCGACGAAACTAGAAAGTAAGAAAAGAGACAAAAAGCGTCTCAATTTACAAACTACCTCGCTTCAGAAATTTGTAGAGTCGAATCTGACGGAACCAAATGAAAGCCTCTGTTCCCAGAAGAGAGATATCTGCCTCCAAGTCAATTGGTTCGAATGGAGAATAAAGTTTTTCTCGGATTGGTGGTGTGATTTAAATCGAAGAAGGATAAAAAACCATCGAAAGTCTAGACGAAACATTTATTCCTTATTCTTTTTAGTTGAATTTTTTTTTGTTCGTTGATAAGGCGTATTTCCACCTGAAAAGGGTGATTCAAAAGCATTTCCAACTCATAAATGGTTTTATTTTACCGCCATTTCTGTCAAAAGTAGTTTTTATGAGAAAAAGTTCCGAAAACTGAATGAATGAAGAATAGTTTTGGTTGCGAAAATGTGCCGATTTCAATCATACGAGAGAAATTTTTGAATGGAACCATGCATCGAACAGCTAACCTTTTGTTATGCTGACGAAAGTTTTTGAAAATAATTTATTAGTTTATGAATAGTTCCAAAAATGAATTCAGTGTTTTAATGGAATATTCTACATAAATTTTCTGTTTCCTTTGATCATAAAAACAAGAAATCAAAGATATTTGTTTTTGAAACATAGATTTAAATACAGATATTTGTTTTTGAAACACAGATTTAAAGACAGATATTTGTTTTTCAAACACAGATTTAAATACAGATATTTGTTTTTGAAACACAGATTTAAAGACAGGTATTTGTTTTTCAAACACAGATTTAAATTCAGATATTTGTTTTCGAAACACAGATTTAAATACAGATATTTGTTTTTTAAACACAGATTAAAATTTTTGGTATTATTTATGTTATCGTTCATTGAAATGACGACAAGCAATTTATATAATATTATTTTAATATATGTAACTGTAGATTGAATAGAAATGATAAATCCTTTTACACAAATGCAATTTTTTATTTGAATGCTACGCTAAACTATGAATTGAGCAATAATAAAACTAAACTTTATAAAAATTCAAACTAGATCTTTTAGTAAAATTAATGTTCCAGAACTATTGTTATGTGAGAATATGGTGTTTTTTGGTTTAAGGCTTTCGAAGTCTCAAAAGCCTTAGGCAACAAATTGTTGAAGCTTCAAAATACGTTGACAACAAATTGGCGATTTATCGCTTTTGAGGCTTTAGTTTTCCGCTTTTAGGGTTATTAAAAATAATGCAAAAGATTGTTACGTTTGGCGACCAACTGAAGTTACACCTAGATTCTCATTCCTCGACTATTCATTCTCTGAATTCTTATGAATTTAATTAAATAGTTTACCAGTTTAAACCGGTTTGAAACTATCACGATACTATCAGATTACACCTGCGTCGATATTTAGAAAAATGATCAGTGTTTTCCATCTAAAAAATTTGAAAATAATTAAAAAATTGTACATATATACATTGCTATTTGGCTGTAGCCTGGCTCGAACTCGCGATCTTATGATTCATAGCTAGGTAACATGACCACAAGGCTAAAAGTGACCACTCAGTCTTGACTATGTTATCAGGCGTATAAAGTTTTCACTACATATATATATATATATATATATATATATATATATATATAT
>JAPMOQ010067067.1:16137-30900 GCA_026543055.1 Argiope trifasciata | reverse complement strand
ATATAGAGAGAGAGAGAGAGAGAGAGAGAGGGATAGAGAAGTTTCATGATTGTTTCAAACCAGTTTAAACTGGTTAATGATTTAAATTAATTAAGAGAAATAAAGATATAAAAATAATGTTGCCACATGGTAACTTGAAATTTCCGATCGTAGATTTTATTTTTTATTTTTTAAAAATTCGTTTATTTTTTTTTATTTAAAAATTTAGTGCAACAAAAATAATACTATCAGTATTATATGAACCACCCCCAACACTGTAAAGAAATCATTTTGTGCGCTCCATTTTACAAGCGAGTTTGGCGTTATTAAGTATTCATTTTAATAAGAAACACTAAATAAAAACCGATGTATCAATATCATTGAAAAAATATATTATGCTGAGAATGGTACATAAATAACTTAAACAATAAGGGTTATCATCGAAAAACATATTGTATTAATTCATTTTATGGAAAATTGTCAATAGTTGCCCAAAATGTGATGAAATATTAATAATTACAAAGTCTGACTGGATGTTTGAGCAAAAATTTTTCATGCAAATGTTGAAAGATTATCTGCAAAATGTAATCTTCGTGCATTATTATGTTGCATTAATTTAATAAAATTTTTTCTAAAGACTTTGATTTGAATAATTTGGATTATTTATAAGTATAATTAAAATTTAAATGAATTGTAAATTGTGAGTGTAAAAAATATAGTATAAGTCTTTAAGAATTGAAATTAAATATGAGACAATACTTTCCGATTTTGAATAATCAAAATATAGGTTTCTCTATCATATGAAAATGAATACTAAAACTGAAAGCGAATTCACCGGTTTCGAATTTTTTCGACGATTGCAATCATTTTTCGTTGTCCACATATACGAGAAATTTAAAAAATGTGGCAGTGTTTAATTGATGCCAAATAGAAAAGAACTGAGAAATTATCAGGAATTGTTGACATATATGTACCTTCTGAACAGGAAAAGTTGTAAAATGTTTGAAAAATTATCTTAAAACCAAGAATGTATATCTCATTTTCAGATATTGATCTTTTTTCTTTTTGATGTTCTATATTTAAATAATAGGAAATTATCTTTGAGTAGGAGTAATATATTTTCTCCCATGTTTTAGAAAAATAATTTACAAACTCAAAAATCCACTTTTCCCACTACTTTTTGTAGTTATAGTAATAATAGCATACAGATGGTTTTTGAGTTATATTATCGTACCATTTTTATAGATAGAATGTTGAAATTTATAGAATTCTAACATACACATTTTTAACTGGCGTTTTTGCTTGGAATAAAGTATTCATAAAAAGAATTTAATGAAAATAAAAGAAATGAACACCATAACGTGTTCTAGAATTAGAATTATGTGTCCGGAATTTGAATTGGTTGTGTAGAAATGCATGAAATATGGTTCAACTTTAAGCATTTTCAATAACATTTTATTTCATTCATGCCGTGACAACTTACAATGACTATAATGCAGTTATTGTTGATACACTGCTGCAGTTTTTGAAAATGTTGAAGATTAAATTTTGCAACACTCATTATTTAATACGAAATTTTTATTTCCATTTCCATTGCTCTAACTAACATTGAATACTTTGTCTTATGTAAAAAGCTTCTGTTGCCATATTGAGAGTTCATGATCTCTATTTATTCTCAGAACTTTGGGATATTTTGGATACATTCTTTCATCCTCTAAGGCTATAATTGCCCTTTTTTATAATTTTAAATGTATATACAAAAATGAGCTTCAATAAAAATATTTACATAAATAAATTAGTTTTCAAACATATTTGTAAACTTTTATTACAGAAAAGTATCAACTTGATTATGAATCATTTCATTCAGCATAGAAATGAATATACTTATTATGTATGAAATAACCACCTTGATGAACTTAATTTCAGTAATAGTTACTATATTAGTTTAATCCGACACAATTATTTTTCTTATAGTTAGGAATATTATTTGAATAAATTTCTTTAGTCGTCGCACAATTACAGACTTCAAGTAAAAATCCATAAGCACTATTATTGTTTAAAATAGAGGCTTAACAGAGATATCTTGACGATGTTTATGTCAACTCACCTTTTCAGAACAAAGACATGTTGAATTGTTTAACAAAAGTCAATTATAGCTAAAAATTGTATTCTCATTGCAAAAATATTCGGGTTTATTCGTAATTTATTGGCAACTTTTCATTCAGTTCCCAATTTTTTAAATCCTTTGCATTCATTAAATCACAATTATAACATTACATTTAAATATTATCCGAAATAGATGTAACACCATTCAATAGTTGTTTACTTATAGCTTTATTTATTATAATAAGTAAACAGGATTTTCTATTGATGTGATGTCCTTTTCTAATACAAACAACTTATTTGTTTACTATGTAATAAAAGGCAGTTGAATATTAGAAGACGGCTAACATCAATTTAAGGATTAATGTTAAAATTTTTGCATTTTCATATTGTTTAGAAAAGGGAAAATAACGTTTAGAATGCTGAATTATGTATTAACTAGATTCAAAGTTTAGAAATATTCCACATTTATGTATGCAAGGAAATGTAGACTAAGTTATGCCATAGCAGGAGATAAGGGTATGAAATTTATCTTTATACAATAATATTTTTGGAACATATCGTGGAGAAACGCTGAAATTCCTCTTAATTTTAAATTAAAATGTAGCCTCCCAACATATTTTAAAGTCCCCACTCCTAACAATTATTGCATAAATTCTTTGACATATTTCTTAAATTGAATTCTACTTTAATACGACATATCAAGAGGCCGCGGTAGCCTGGTTGGTAGAGCGTCAATCTCGTAACCGAAAGGTCACGGGTTCTGTCCTCGTCTTGGCCAAAGACCGCCGTGTTGGCTAATGGCAGTTGGGGCACGTTAAAAATGTCGAGACTGCAAAGTCCTCCAAGTTCCCATAACAAAACGATACCTCTGGGGATACTGAATCAGGGATGAGTCGGTCTCTGATTTGGATCTAAATTCCGACTTGCTGATGGTTGAATGAGTGTATGAATGAATTCGACCACCCCCTAAAAAGGGTTGTGTCGTGTGTGTGAGATAGAAGTCGGACTTCTGCCCTCTGGGTGCTCAGGGGTCTTTACCCTCAGAAGCTACTGCACTCCTTTCCGTGAAAAAAACACGAACACGACAACAACAACGACATATCAAATCTTCAAGGAAATAATCAATGCGACGTAACTCAAATAAAAAATATAAATGGCTGAAGATAAAAAAAATAGAAACCTAATCTGCTTATTTTTTGGGTCGCTATATTGGTAGCAAACTTAAGAGGAAAATTAAATAAACATTAACGTAGAACTTAAGTTCCATTTTTTTAAAAAAATACTTGAACATTTTTCACTCTTTATTGGTAAAAGGTTACACTTGTCCAAATTTATAAGCCTTGTATAAAAGAGCCCAAGTCCTAATTTTTAGTTTTTTAAAATCTCAAGACAAAATAAACAATTCTTCATTTTAATAAGAACTGTTTCAATATGCTAATGCTTATATGCTGGATATTATCTATAAACTGCAATACATATGATTCAAAAATTTCCTTCAAATCATTTCATATGGTGAACTATTATACCTAGAACCATCAAATGTAGTAGGCAAATGCTTCCTGGTAGTAGGTGTACAGAAAAAGGAAAACCAAAATTAATTTTTAAATAAAATTAATAGAAATTTCAATGTTTTCCCAAGTAATATTCATCTTTTAATATAAGTATTAAACAAAGCATGAGATAAAAGCAATTTTTACGCTCTTAAAATTTCAATTTTTTTTTATATATATACATAATTTTTTTAAATTTTCGTTTTCAATTTTTCTAGCTGGCAAACAAAGTTTGGGAGGAATTTGAGACCAATTTTGACATGAAAAAATCCATTTTATTTCTAAATATCGACGCGTGCGTAATCTGATGAGACTTCATAAGAATTCAGAGAATGAATAATATGGAAATCAAGTTGAAACTTTAGTTGGCGATAAATCGCTAAATGTGACAACTTACTGCATTATTTTCTAATAACCCTAAAAGCGAAAAATAAATTTCTCAAATGCGTTAAATCGCCATTTTGTCCCTACGCATTCTGTGGCTTCAAAAAACCTCAAACCAAAACATGTTCCCACACGATAAAAAAAAATATATGAATTTCATGGCAATTTTATTTTTGACAACTTTTTCTATTATTTTGACTAATATTTCAAAATGTTTTTATAGTACTTGTCTTCATTGTTTTGGTTCAGCCGTTTCAGGAACACCTTTTGCACTCTTTACAACATTTTTCATTGTGTACATGTCAGTTTTACAATGAAGAAAAGAATAAATTTTTAAACATAATATAAAAGCAGGCCAATCATATCTGAAACACTATCATGTTACAATTTTCCGATTAGAGATTCCTGTCTCCTAAAGTTTTTTAGCTATGCAGATTAATACGCAAGCGAAATAACCTTCTGGTTTCTGTATTTACACTAATAATGCATCCGTTCCAAAGGGCTTGTATATTCTTATTTAATAAAACTTTGCTAAAAATATTAAACATTATAAAATACTCTGAGATTCAAATCTTTAATACTGAAACAAGCTTAAACTCAAACTCAGCAAAGATAATAAATAAAAATACTTTTATCAAACGACAATAAATATTGCAATATTAAAAATTTCTAGTTATTTTTGTGTGTTGCTTTGTTTTTTTTTCTCCCTCCATTCAAAATCAGTCATTAAAATTATATTTGAAAAAATGCAATTATTTTTATAAAATATTCTTATTCAAATTTTAATATCCAAAAAAGAAATTTACCTATCTTATGAATGCATTATTCATAAAGCTCGCTAAACAATATCTTTTAACATAAAAATATGTTCAAACAGCCTTTAGAAGAGTAACTTTTCCCCCCTTTCTTTTAATGAATATTAAATGCATTTTGAATAAGTAATTAGGAGTTCTCAAAATTACAAAACGATTTTTTTCAACTACGTCACGTAGTTTTTAAAAATCTTTTTAATAAACTCACGGGACGAAAATCAATATTACTTCTTTTTAAATCGTCTGACACAATTTAAAGAAACATAGCCTGCCATAAATCAATTTTCTTGTACTTTTATTTGTTTATAGATATTGAATCTATCAAAGGATCCTTTCAACATTAATTTCTCGAATAAATAAACCATCTATCATCCGATGTCTTTTGGCTTTTTTTTGTTTGTGTTTTCTTCCTTCCTGTTCTAACTGGAATTTTGCTTTATTTATTATTCGTATCAACGTTTTATTCAGTTATATAATCTAAAGATTTTTCTACGAATGCAACATCAATCTTTGGTGCAAGAAAATCACTTTACATATATGCAATGTTCTTTTTGTCTGAATATTTATGTCTTTCATATCAAGAAAAAAAATTAGGTACATAAAGGAATTAATAGAAGTCTGATATTGGGTATCTGAGCTTGCAGTGCAGTTTCTTGAGTTTGCTCATTATTAAACTGCTGCATGCTATTTTTCATTTTGATAGCAAGCATTTTTCCTGTTTCTTGAGTTGCATTTTTAGATTTTTGAAATTACTTCTTCTGTTTGCAATCTCATGAATATTATTTTGTTTGTCATGGAATAATTTGCTTTTTTTATTAAACTGAAAAGAAATCCTTTTCAATTGAGAATATTTTCATTTCAAGTCACAATCCAAATATATTCTGCTTATTCTGTAGTTTAGAAACATATTTGTAAACCACCAAAAGAAGATTTCGATTCTCATATACTTACACAATCTATTTTTTGTGTTTGTATTTGTAGTAAAGTCAAAAAAGCCAAGTACATCTGTGAAACCTCTTTTTTTGCCTCTTGGGTTTAAAATATAACAGAAATAGGGCCGGTCATATAAGGGGTTCGGTGGGTGCTATGCACTCTGGCCCCGCTACTGATGGGGTACCGTGATTAAGAATTAAAATAATGTTCTGAACAAAAATATTGTTACATATGCAAATAATTTACTAGCTTTTTCCTACGTGACTGTCTGAGCATCAACTGACGCCTTTATTTGGCGAAGATAGTAATGATATCCATAAAAAGGCGGGAAAAGTTTATTCCTGAATAAGGAAATCCCCTTCAGACACGTTAAGACAGAGCGATGCGCTCGGTGCCCAGAAGTCAAGGCTGAGGCTGGGTTCAAATGGATTTGTAAATCATCAGCTATCTACTTTTGTCTATATTTAATTTAATATTTTTTGTGTATGTTTTTTTTGAGTTGTTCAAATAAAAATTCAAACGACGATAAATTAAGCGATTAATTCCTAGAAATGCACACTTTAGAAATAATTACTATAGGGACTAAATTTATGTTCTATTGTTGATAAAACAAATCCAAATCAATATAAATCAGGAAACTTAATGATTTCAATCAATATTTCAAATAATTGCAGATGTAATTCTATTTTTAGCGTATCTTCCACTTCGTGGGGCCCATGAAGTAATAGAATAATGGAAATTTTTTAAATGTAATCGAATTACTAAGTAAATACGTCTCTGTGCTTATGGATCATATAAACCGAATAAAAAATTCCACAAAGTAAATTGTCAATCATTTTATAAGATCGAATTATTCCACCTTGGGGGATGAAGTTCTTAACAAAATTAAAGATAATGTAAATACAGTTACATGTTATAGTATCCAAATGGATTCTATTTCTGATATTTACCATAAAAAAGCAAACTTCAGTCTTTATCAGGTACATAATTTTGAAGAAAAAAGATTAAGCATAAATGAGTCATTTATAGGGTTAGTGAAATAACTGGTGTGACTGGAGAAGAATTAGCAAAAGATTTATTCCGAAATATTAAGTGAGCCTTATTTAGATATTGTAGTGGACAGGCAGACGACAACGGTAGAAACACGAAAGGGAAATATGAAAGCGTAAAATCTAAACTATTTAAAATAAAAATAATTGTTTTTGACTGGGCTTTTAATTTTGTGAATAAAATTAAAGCTGAAATTCAAAATTTAAGAACGAAATTTAACTCATATTTAGAAGAAGCAATAGCGGTAGCAAGTAATTTAAATCTTTCAGAATATTTTCTTAGAAAACGAATTCGAAAGAGAATATATGTATGTATATATATCGAAACAGTAGATGAAATTGTGGAAAACGTGGTTGAGGAGTTTAGGTGTTATTTTTCAATTCTGTAACGGATACTGATATTGTGCAGATAGAAGAGAGATTTAAAAGTATTTCAAATTAATCACTGGCACAAAAGTTTTAGAAAAAAAAGAATCAGAAAATTGCCCCAGCTACTTTGTAACGTTTTATAATAAAGGTGTAAATGAAAACTGAGTTCAAATAATTATTTGCAACGAGATTTGATTTTGAATGAGAGGGATGTAAATAACGCTCAACATATACTACAATATATACTAATTAATAACTGTAATAATTTATTTCTAAATGTATTAATTGTGTTAAAAATATTTTTACATTGCCGGTTTCTATAAATAAGTGCTGAACCCACTTTCGGCAAATTAAAATTAATAAAGGATTGTCTTTAGTCAAGCATATGGGTATAATGTTTAAACGCTCTTGCTATACTAATTATGGAAGAAGAAATTGGAAAAATTGTAATTTTCCTAGAGTAATTAATGACATAAACAAAATCATGCATTAAATAAATATGCAAATATTAGGGGTTTTTTTTAGCTAAAAAATTTAAGGCCCAAATGGCTTCTTGCACCTGGGCCCCTTCATAGAGGCCGGCTCTGAACAGAAATATACAATTTTAAATCAAGATCGTTTATTCTATATCAACAATGGAGACGAATTTAGTTTATTTTTCTAATCATGTCCATTCCTTTTTTGCTTTTAGTAATCATTTTCACTCTGTTTTTAGTAATCGTGTTCGCTTTTTTTTTCATTGACAAAATCCAGTTCAAAGATGGATTCGTTCGGACACTTGAAATAGATTTATGGTTTTAGTTTTATAAGTAAAAGCAATAATTCACTCTTTCTAAATTGTCGTATTTTTGCTGTAGCATTCATACACGCACGAACAGGCCGTAGAATTGACAGAGAGACAAACGTAATTCTAAAAATGGCTTTTCTAAAATGGCAAAAACGTCTAAAATCTGAAGGTTCCTCTGGCGATTGAAAATTTTCTTTTTATATATCTCAGAACAAAGAAAAAAAAGTACAGATATTTTTAATTAATATTTTTGTGATTACTGTTATCATGCATTTATTTATTCACAATTTGTAACGGATGCTTAAATATATTTTTTGTGAATAGCATTTAAATTTCTATCTGAACCAGAAATTTAAAATTATTTGTGGAAAAAAAAAACTAAAAATGTAAAATTAGCTTAAAAGATATTATTGAAATTAAATACAGTCAATATTCTAAACGAACAAAAAGTTCATTAAAGGCGGCTAATCTAAATATAAGTAAAATTCGAATAAATTTAAAAGTTGTAATAAACTGCATTCTTTCGGATTCATGATATTAAAAAAATTTCAAACTATAAATATGCTTTATGATGATTCGTAAACATTTAATTTACCCACTGATGTGGTGAGGATGTTTGGAAAGGGGATACCAACTTTGTCATCTTTATTTCACCGTGGATCAAAATTATGATGTCGGTCCCAACATAGCCCTAGTGCTGTTGTAAAAACTGAACGTTAAAATCACTAAACTAATCTAAACAGTTTCATTTATTTACTGATAAGTAGTAAGAAAAATATTATTCATTTTAATAAATATATCCAATAACACAATTTTTCCTCTATTTCAAGCAGTATATTTTTTTAATGAAAATAAAAGAGTGGAAGATGGTTTGAGCCCCAATTTTATTTATCATAAAAGTAAAGAAAATCAAAAATTTCGATATGCAACATTAAAAATAAACACTGAAACACCAAAGTAATCGATATTTTAGTGTTTATTTTTAATGTTGCCCAAACCAAGACTTATAATGTTTTTAAGTCTTGGTGTAGAAAGCAAATGCATTCATTGTGCAATAAATTTCTTCTATCTTCATTTCTTCAATGATCATACAAATATAGTCGAATAATTATAATAATAATAGATAAAATCCAATTATTTTGTTTTAAAGAATAAGCAATAAGGTTAAGAGAATTGTATAATTCAAAAATTGTTTTTTTCCTAAACAGAAAGAACAAAAGAAAAAAAAATTAGAAAGAATAAAGAGATCGCAATCTATTTTTCTGCGCTAGTCGGTTACATGATTCTTGAGCGTAATAATCATTAGCTGGTATTAATTGATAAATTTTTAAAATATCAGAAAGAAAGAAATAAAATACCATCAGCTTTCAGCTTCATAGAATTAGCTCAAAGAAAGGGATCAGTAACAATTTATTTTGGTAAGGAAAAAGATATTTTTCTAATCAACTTTTTATTTTTTTTTACTTTGCATTTTTTTTACGTATATAATAATAGGTGCCTGATTAGAAATGATGAAAGCGCTGATACTATATATATATATAATTCTTTATTTAATTTGATATAATTTTCAGCTTTTATTTTTATTTTGAGAGTCATTTCATGAAAAAAGACTGTGTAAAACAATTAAGATTTACAGAAATTTAAATTTTTAGATTGTCACTGAACATGTGATTATATTAAAGAAAGATTTTTGCAATCTTGAAAAGAAGAATAAAACGCATCATAAAACAATGAATTTTTTCTAATATTATTTTAGCATAATAAAATTAGCCTAGAGTTAATTTATTTAGCATTTAAATAGGCCTATTAGAATAGAGTTTTATTTTCAGAAAAATCAGATAAAAAATAAATATGTGATGATACTTTTTTCATTTTACATTGTTTCCGATAATTTAATACTTAATTTTGAAAAGGGAAATGAGTGTTATTTATTTTCATGATATTCAAATAAAATATAAATAATGTGTCACTAGATTTTATTTTATATTATTTTCGACAGAAATAAGTATAATAAGGAGTAGAACAAGAGATACTGTTTTTGTTGAAGTATAAAAATAATGGTCAGTAATTTATACCAGTGCTCAAATATAGTTTTTGAGAACGGAACTTAAATTTCTACCTCGGCCAGAAATCTAAAATTGTTTGTTAAAAAATCAATATATAAATATGTTTAAAAGGATTTATTGAAATTATTGTAATCAATATTCTAAAAAAATCGATAGATCGTTAATGGCGACTAATCTAAAAATAAGCAGAACTCAAAGAAATTAAGAAAATGTAATAATAAATGTTCCCATTCTTTCAGATTTATGGTATTGCTTAAAATTTTTCGATCTATAATAATTTTTTTTTTGTCTCGAATATTATTTATTTACTGCTAAGTAGCATGAAAAAATCTTTTTTTTTTAAATATGGTCATCGTTATTTGAAGTAACATATTTTTCTAAGTGAATATAAAAGAGTGAAAGATGGTTTGAGCCATAGTTTAATTTACCATAAAAGTAAATTAAATCCAAATTTTCCACATGCAAAAGTTACAAAAAAAAATTCTCAAAAGTAGTTGATACGTTCTTCCTAGTGTGGAAAGCAAATGAATTTATGCAGTTATAAATTTTTTCTAACTCCATTTCTTCAATTATCTTACATATATAGTCAAATATTAATAACAAAAAATAAAATCCTATTTTTTTTGTGCTTACGTTTTTTAAAGAATAAGAAATAAGGTCAAAGCAATTCTATAATTCAAAAATCATTACTCCTAAACGATAAGAGTACAAAGGGGAAAAAGTTATATAAAGAATTAAAAAAAAAATGTTCTAGAATAAAGAATAAAACGAACGCAATCTATTTTTGCTGCGTTAGTCGGTTACATGATTCTTGAGCGTAATAATCATTAGCTGGTATTTAATTGATGTCTTTTTAAAACATCAGAAAGGAAATAAAATACCATCAACTTTCAGCTTTATAGAATTAGCTCGAAGAAAGAGGCCAGTAATTTTTTTTAAAATATGGAAAAAGATATTTTGTAATCAACTTTTTATTTCCCATCTATGTATTTTTTGCTTACAGTGGCTCAAAATAATTGAGAATATACCTTCCGGTTTTCAATATAAACAGTACATTACCGAGAAGTGCAAACGTGTTTTTATTTTTACGCAAAACAAATGGTTTAATTTAGATTAAAAAAAAGAAAAATAACGAAAAACTTTTTCAGAATAGTTTCAGAAGTATTTTAAATAAACATACGCAGAATTTTGTCTCGAAAAATTGAGACTACACAGATAAAATTTTTGTAATATCTCGCACAGAAACTAAGTGTCACTTAAGTTGCATACCTTTTGGCACTTATAATGGCCTCTAAACGCCATTGTACAGATTCGGCCAATTTCTGGTGGTCTTGAAGGTATTTTATACCATTCTTCTTTCAATACTTGTTTTAAATGGATTTTGTTTCTTATTTTGTGTATACGAACCACTTTTTCGAGTATACCCCACGAATATTGAAAAACATTCATGTAAGGGAACTGTTGTAGAGTGTGTAACTGTTGTTTGCAATGAAACAAACTCCTTATTTTGACGTTATGTGCATTCTGTTGGGGACCGTTGTTCAGCTAAAGAATGGAATTTCCATCTAAACCCTAATTTTTAACACTTTCATTTAGATTGCTACAGTATGTTTCATCCAACTTGCTGCAGAAACTTTTCTAATCATAGGCAGAAGTGTAAGTACTGAAACTGTGAGAAATGTCAGTAGACAAGCTGGATATAAAAATCGTTTTGTTTGTGATAAACCGCTCATCTGTTTGAAAATTCAAAAAAAGCATTTGAAGTTTGCAAAAACTCATCAGTTGAAGACCAATAGAAGAAAGTTTTATTTAGTGATGAAAGAAAACATTTTTGGCTGTGATAGTCATTGTACTACATAGGGAAAGCCTAATACTGCTTTGGTTCCAAAAAAAATTATGTCCTACAATTAAACATTGTGGTGACTCTAGGCATGATTTGAGATTGCATGGCTTCCACCGGGGTAAAAAAATTTAATTTTTATAGATGTTATTAAAAACTATGTAGTTTACTTAGATATACTTCACAGAAATCTAATGGAGAGTGCTAAAAATTTTGATTTAAATATAAATTTTATTTTCCAGTAGGGCAAAAAGCAAAAGCAGAATACACATAACACCAAAATGTGGTGTCTTTTTCATTGTAAACAACAGTTATACGCAAACAACAGTACCCCTACATGAATGTGTGTCAATATTAGTGGGCCATACTCGAAAAAGTGGTTCATATGCAAAATAAGAAACAACACTCATTTAATAAAACAAGTATTGAAAGAAGAATGGGGTGAAATTCCTTCAAGACCACCAGAAATTGATCGAATCTGTACAATGGCGTTTAGAGGCCATTATAAGATCCAAAAGGCATTCAATTTAATAGCGACACTTCGTTTCTGTGTGAGATATTGCAAAACTTTCATCGGTGTAGTCTCAATTTTCTGAGGCAAAATTCTGAGTATGTTTATTTAAAGTGCTTCTGAAACTTTTAAATTTAGAATATTTTTGTTGATACTTCTTTATTTTTACTTTAAATTAAACCTTTTTTTTGTCTATAAAAATAAAAGCACGTTTGCACTTCTCAGTAATGTGTTATTTATATTGAAAGTCAGATTTATCAAGTAAAAGTACTTTCAATTTTTTTAGCAACTGTATATAATAATAGGTATCTTATTTTAAATTTTTTGTACAATGAAAGAGCTGATACTGCACATATATTTCTTTTTCTATTTAATTTGAAATATTTTTCAGCTATAATTTTTATTTTTAGAGCTACTTTATAAAATGACTATGTAAAAGCACTTAAGATTTTCCGACACTTAAATTTCTAGATTGTTGCAGAAAAAGTCAATATATTAAAGAAAAAGTTGCAAAAGCTTGCTTAAAAGAATAAAACACAACATAAGAATAGCTTTTTTATAATATTGTTCCATTATAATATAATTAGATTTGTGCAACCTGTTTAGTTTATTAACAGTCTTGCAATAATATAAGCTACCTTTTTCAAGTGATTAAAAATTACTTAAGTGAAAAAAATGTATTTACCAAGATAGAGAGAATAATTGGGAATTTATAATGGATAAATGAGTGCCGTAGGGTTCATGCAGCTGGCTGTTATTCTGAAACTTGGTTATGAATTCTGCATTTAAGATCAGTCTTCCATAGAACTGCTTTATACAGGCGTATGCTGTTGATGGGCTAGCAATAATCTCTGGAAGGACAAAAGATGAACTAGAAACTAAAGATATTCACCTTTCATAGTTCACCTTAAATAGCTCATAGGCTAATAAAATGGAGCAAAATACACAACTTGAGTTTAATGAAAAGAAAACAATTCAAATGCCTATTACACTTGGAGAACGTTTAAAATTAACTGAGCCGCCCAAATAAAAATGAGCAATAAAAATATAAATGTGTATAATCAAGTAAAATACTTAAGAGTTACATGGGATAGTAAATTAACATTTACATTGCATTTTAGAAAGGCCAAGAAAAAAGTGGATGTTTTAACATATAAACTAGTGACAGTTGCGGATAAATTTCATTGAAAAGGAAAATACAATCTAAGAAGAATCTACACTATGGCCATTGAGCCATTTGCTCTTTTTAGGCAGGAGCATGGGGACATAGGTTAAATCTAAGGAAAATCAGAGTAACATTAAATTAAATCCAATGGCGCCCTCTGATCATTATGTCTGGGGCATATAGAACCATTTTTACAGAAGCCCTTCAAGTGATAACGGGAATTTTGCTAATGGATCTTAGGGCAACGGAAATATTCACTAAATTTCAAATAAGAACTTCTAGCAATAAAGTTAAAATAGAAAACAAATGCTTCAACAATAAAGATTATGAGATGTATTTCGACAAGTTCGAACGACACCCTGCCGAAGAGTTTATTCATGGTTTTCAAATTAAGATCCCAAAAATGGTTGAAATAGAAATTTTTACAGATGATTCAAAAGATGAAAATAAAGTAGGAGCTGTAATATTAGTATACAACTATGGGAAAGTGATAGGTAAAAGTCTTGTGAGATTACCGACACAAAGAATCAAGTTTTTAGGCAGAAGAGCAAGCTTAAGAAATGACCATTGAATATTGTGAAAGGGTGGAGGACGGACAGAAGTATTCAATTTTTTCCGATTCTCTGTCAGTTTCACAGGCCATATAGCCATTTCATAATTGTAATAAGAAAATAGGGACGATAAAAGAAAGAATAAAAAGTTTTAAAAATAACGAACTGACAGAGTTGAATTGGATTAACGTCCATATTGGAATATATGGTAATGAAAAGGCGGATCACTATGCGAAGTTGGAGACTCTGAAAGAGAGGGTTGATATAATTGTCCCCAAATGATCTCATGTCTTAAAAGAGGAATTGAGTGAAGAAATAAGATTACAATGGTTGGACAGTATTTATTCAGCAGTCGACAACAACAAATCCTATCGATACTGATACTTTTCGTGGAAGCGGGAGGTTCGGCTGTATACAACAAGAAGAAGACATGTTATAATAGAGGCTTATTTTCACCGAAATCAAATAATAATTAATAATATCGCAAGCAAGCTAGCCGAAAAAATAATAATGAAATAAATTATATCAAATTTCACGTTGTTATGTGACAACATTATTATTTTTAAGACATTATTTGTCTTAATTAATTTATGCCATTAACCTGTTTAAACCAGTTTGAAACAATTACGGGACTTCTTTATCGGTCTCTCCCCATATATAT
>JAPMOQ010067067.1:0-12544 GCA_026543055.1 Argiope trifasciata | reverse complement strand
ACACACACACACACACACACACACACACACACACACACACACACACACACACACACACACACACGCGCGCGCACACACATTGAGCTTTATTATAAGTATAGATTAAAAACAAATGCAGTAAAATAATTACTAAAAATATTTTTTAATTATTATTTAGAAAAATTATTATTAAGAAAATTTAAATAATGATTGGGAAAATTGCCATTAACTACAGTAATTGGAAATGCAAAATTTATATTATTATACATTAAATTATTCAAGACTCTTCATTGCCAAAACTATTCATTAGAAAGATAATGAATATGAAACGAATTTATAAAGAGTTAGGAAACATTTATAATATTAAAAATATGTTGCAGATTTTTTTCCCTGGTGCTTTATAATCAAACCAAGCAATGTAAATTTCACAAATAATTTTGCACTGTAATAATAAATCTGTCTGCTCTCGCTTTATTAAACTACGCAATAAAATAATTTAAATTTCAGCATAATTTCACAAGATTTAGCCTTTCAATTATAACTATTCTACTATAAAGGTGATTCTGCCTTAGAAATTTAGCTTATATTTGAAAAAGTTTAATTGTAACCGCGAGGCACGCGAAAAATCGCAATCAGTTTCGTTTTGGAAAAATTCGATAGGTGCTTGCCATATTCATGAACCAAATGCACTCAGAGTGCACATTTTATGAACAGTTGCCAAATATCTGTAGATTGAAAGATTTTTCATATAAATTTTGTTATGAATATAATATCTTGATCATGAATCAATATATAATTTATGATCAGGAATCTATATATTTTTGATACATTTTATTTTTATGCTATTTATTCTAGATTCAGATTGATAATTATAGAATAATGATAATATTCAATATTTTTAACGCATTGCTGACAGCTTTCCGATGCACGAAATTTGTGCAAATAATTCGAACATTTTAAAATTTTTCTTTGAATCGAAGAAAGGAAATAACGTTTTCTAGTTATCATTTTAATTTTTCTTCTTTGAAGCATATTTTCTTTATTATTGCGTTTTTATGGTAATCTGATTAAAACCTCCTATTTGAAAGATATCATGCTAAATATGCCCCTTTTTGCCTATTTTATGACAAAAGCTAATAATTTTTAATGGCTTTTTTAAATATTAGAATAATTTTATTAAATATGAGTAGATAGCAATAAATATTAAATTAGCTATTAAATTAACAACCTATATTAAATTTCATGATTAAAATCAAACCAAACGATTAATTTGTAGAAAATAATGTTCCTGTAACAATTTTAATAAAAGGAAATTCAGGAAAACTGCTTCGAAAATAGGTTAATATATTTTGATAAATGTTTAAATATTCATTTTAAAACAGAAGTAAGATTTATCTGGTATACATTGAGTGTCAATCTATATAATCTTTTCATTTAAATTAGTCAAATATATCTAGAAAAGGACAACATATACTTTGAAATTTAAGGAATAAATGCTTATCTTTTTTTAGATATGAGGAATATATTTATAAATGTAATTACATTGATTTATAAATGTAATTGAAATTTCATGAATATTCTATATTGTATATGTCGTGACTTACGTGTAGGCAAATAAAGTTCAAGCTGTAAAAGAATAATCTTCTTTATTAAACATTTCTTTCACCTCACAACTTTCAACATCAAAACTTTCCTTTTTAAATCACACACATTTCTAAAACAATCACATCGCCATCTTTATTCTCCTCTCTCCTTTATTTCCCCGTTGCCAATCCACAAAAAACAACCAAAGAAACTACTTTTATATTTTTGGTTGCCATACAGGAAATATATAAAAACAAATTAAAGAATGAATTTAAATAAACATAAATTTAAAATTTAGTGACCCTGACACCTTCCCCCCAGAGTCATATTAGATCCAAAGATTTAATATGGCAAAAAAAAATAATAAGGGTCACATCATTTACACTTATCAATAGACTTTCCCTACTAATAAATAATTTTAAAGTTCCAAAAATTCTTAAATTCTCTATAAAGTTCTAATTCATCTTCTTCTATTTACAGTCGAGATAGTGCATCTGCATTGCTTAGTTTTGACCCCTTTATGTGACTTACCTCGATGTCATGGCGTTGAATGGCTAATGCCCATCTCTGCAATCTTGGACATTGGGGCACAGCACTCGTAAGAAACACTAGCGGATTATGTTCGGTTAGCAAGAAGATCTTAGCTCCACAAAGTAAAGTTTCAAATCTCTTCAAAGCCCAAATAATAGCATACGCTTCTCGCTCGATTGTAGACCACTTCTGTTGTGTTGGACTCAGTTTCTGGCTTCCAAAAGCTATTGGATGTACATTGTTTCCTTCATCCATTTGGCCTAGACAACACCCCACTGTTGTCTGCGAGGCATCCGTGTGCAAGTAGTATGGTTTCTCTATATCAGGAACTTTTAATTCTGTAATTCCACACAATGCGGCCTTCAACTCGTTGAATGCTTTTTCAGCCTCTTTACTCCATGGAATTCCATTCGGCACTTTCTTCTTAGTAAGTTCTGTTAATGGTAAAGCAGTTTTTGCAAAGTTTGGAATATATTGAATGTAAAAATTGCATAATCCTAATGCACTCCTCAGTTCTTTCTTTGTCTTGGGAGATTTTAAGTTTTGAATCGCCTTTATTCTTTCTTCATCAGGTGCGTGCCTACCTGAACCAACTACATGTCCCAAGTATTTAACTTTCTGTCTTGAAAAATCACACTTGTCCAAATTTACTGAGAAATTAAAATACTAAAATCTTTTGAAAACTTCGTCCAAATGTTTCATATGCTCCTCCCACGTATCAGAAAATACTGCTTAATCATCAATGTAAGCACAAGCAAAGTCAGATATAGGTTGGACCAGTTTAGACATGGCTCTTTGATAAGTTGCAGCAGCGTTCCTTAATCCAAACGGTAATACATTCCATTGATACAGACCTCGGTGAGTTCGGAAAGCTTTTAAATGTTTGCTGCTTTCTTCCATTGGTGTAGCCCAATATCCCTTCAACATATCTAGCACCGTTATAAAATTTTTCTTCCCTACTAAGAAATTCAACTCCATCATATTCTGCATCGGATATGCATCAGGTACAGTCAGTGCATTTAAACTTCTGAAATCTATGCATAACCTTATGGTTCCATCTTTCTTATGAACACATACTACTGGGTGTGCTATTTCACTTACTACATGTTCAATTAATCCTAACTCTAATAATTCATCTATTTGTGCATCCACTTCTCTTTTCAAATTCTCCGGTATCTTATAAGTTTTGGGTTTCATGGTTTCCTCTCCAGCTTTTAACTTTATCACATGCTCCCCCACTTTAGCTCGTTTAATTCTTCCAGAAAACAAAGCTTGTATCGTTATAGCAAATCCTTCAACTGCTTTTGTTGTGTCTCGGTTAGGTATTCAACATTCACTCTTTCTAATGCTTCATCATTTCTCTCAGCTATTGAAAGTTTTGGTGTTTCGTATATCCCACCGAATTCCTCATCAATATCATAAACCACTCCAACAGTCTGAATTCTTGCTTTGTATTCCTTCATCTTGTTTACATGGAGCAATCTTAAATTCCCTTCAGGCATCCTCAAATAGTAGGAATTTGGTTTTACTCTCCTCACAACTTCAACTGGACCTATCCATCTAGCATAAAGTTTATTGGTTGAGTCCGGTATTAATACAAGCACTTGATCTCCTGGTATAAATTCTCGAGGTTTCTTTCTAATATTGTAATATTCAGCGTACTTACTTTGTTGTACCTCACTTGTCAATTTTGCTTTTCTTGTTGCTACCTCTAACTTTCCTCTTAACTCCTTCAAATAATTCTCTACTGATCCTTTCAGGTTTAGAGGTAATAATATCTCACCAGTCCAAGCTGATTTTAATATCGACAGCGGACCTCTTGGTTCTCTTCCATACATCAGCAGAAAAGGTGGACACCTGTCGTTGCATTTGGAACTTCTCTATAAGCCCATAGTAAAAATGGTATTTGTCTATGCCAACTTCTTCCTTCCTCTCTGATAGTGTGATGCAGCATATTCTTAAAAGTTTGATTCCATCTCTCAATTAAACCATTTCCTTCCGGATGGTACGGTGTTGAAAAGCGTGGAGAAGCTCTTAAAATTTTTAAAAACTCTTGTGTTAAACTTGATGTAAAATTAGTTGCATTGTCCATTACAATCACTTCGGGAATTCCGGTCCTACAGAAAATTTCCAGCAGAGCTTCACACGTATTCTTAGCAGTCAAAGATTTTAGAGGGACTGCTTCTGGCCATCTAGAATGTTGATCCATCAAACACAGAATATACTTATGTCCCTGTGATGATATTGGTTCTACAGGACATATTAGATCTACATTTACCGCTTGGAATGGTAGTTCTGGACGACATACAGGTGTTATTGGAATCTTATCAACTGATCGATTTACTTTTCTGTATTGACAACCATGACAGTAACTACAATATGCTCTAATCTCCTTGCTCATACCTGGCCAATAGAATGAGAATTTGATCCTCTGATTTGTTTTCCGAGCTCCTAAATGTGCTCCAAATACTGATCCATGTGCAATTTCTAGTATCTTGTTCTTTCTAATTTCAGGAATCACTAGCTGTCTTACCTTATTTCCACTCATAATCTCTTCATGATATAGCATATTATCCTCCAACACATATCCTCCTTTGTTTTGCTTAGCCAACCTCCATGCTTCTTGAAGAGTATTGCACCTCCTTTGTTGATTCTTAAAGATCTCTGCTTTATTTCTGTTATTCTCTTCAGCATCATATTTCCCTATTATCGGCTCCCCTTCTTCCATTTCATTATTCACACTCACATTCACTGCTTCATTTTGAGCATCTGATCTTAAGTTCACAGCAACTGTGACAGTTGGATTGTACATTCTCTTTTGTTCCTTCAATGCTTCATACGTTTCCATATCCAATAATATGTCCGCATTTAGTCCATCCAGAGTTGCCACTATCGTCTTAATTACAGGTGTAACATACAAATTCGTCACTAATCCAATTTCCACTTCTTTTAGTTCAGCCTTTAAACACTTACCAAACGCAGGTTGCAGCATTATGTATCCTTTAGAATCTACTTCTTTACCCACCACACTGCTTCTAAACACACTTATTTGTGCTCCTGAATCTACAATAGCTTCGTACTCAGTTCCTCCATATGAAATTTTTACTATTTTAAGATCAGACATCTTTGGCTGAACAGCAACCCCTTTCTGATTTTCCATTACAACCTCACCGTTGAATCTCGCAGTAACTACTTTGCTTTCGCTCTCTTTTTCTTCAAGAACTTGGACTTCCACCACTTTAACCTCAGTTCTTCCTCTTCCTTCTTTCTTATCCCGACAAAATCTGGCCAAATGTTCTGCTCGCCTACAGTTGAAGCACGTAACTGGGTTTTTGAAAGAATTTCGCTTATCAAATCTCCTGTGATTACTCGACTCTTGTCTATATTCTTCACCAAAGATATGATTTCTTTTTTTAAAATAGCTTTGTTTTTCTTGACGGAAATTTCTATGCGATGGTTACAAAGAAGCTTTATTATATTGCCTTGCATTTTCATATTCATCTAACTTTTCAGAAAGAGCATCAACTGTAATAATTTTACTCCAATAATCAATAAAATGTTGTTGAATATCTCTCGATACCTGTTCCTTCATCTGCTCCACAATAACAAGTTGTTTCAGACTTTCAAAATCATTAATTTTTAATCCCATAATCCACTCGTTGAAGTAATTCGCCAACTCAAACCCAAAATCTCGCCAAGTATTTTCAGACGATTTACAGTGACTTTTAATTTTTATTTTAAATGCTTCCGGGCTCAATTTAAATCTTTTCAATAATATACTCTTCACGTGCTCATAATCGTTTGCCTTTTCTTCAAGTTCCCGGGCAATTAAATTCGCCATTTCCAACGGCAATAGTCCAATTAGATTAGTTACCCAATTTCCCTTTTTAATCTGCGTTCTTCCTGCTTGTCTTTCAAGTAATATTAGATAAAAACTTATATCACCTTCTTTGGGATCAAAGTTATGCATTAACCTTTGCAATCCAACTTGTTCTTGCATCCTTTCATTTTGATAACTCATTTCTCTTTCAACACCACTATTCACAAACGATGCCTCTATCTTCAACTTTTCTTATAAAAACTCATTTTCTTGTCTCTTTTTTTTCAATTCAAACTCATTTTCTTGTCTCTTCCTTTCTAATTCAAACTCATTTTGACGCTTAATTCCTTCCTCTCTTTCATTAACTATTCTTTCTAATAATTCTTTCACAAACTCCTCCGCATACTCCGTACTTCCTAGTATTATCTTTTTTAAATCAACAACTTTCATATCTTTCGTAATAGTTTCTCCTAATTCCTCCGCCAAACACTGCAAATCTACCTTCTTTGATCTTCCTAAAAACGCCATTTCTAAACCAACGCTTCTAAATAAACTTCAATAAATATTATAAATTATATACTTTCTTTCAACAACCTCTATAATAATAAAAATAGCTTACTCTTCACCAGAGTCGAAATATTAGAAATCTTGAAATTCTTGAAATTCTCGAAATCCTTTCAAAGGTAACTTCTTCAAATTCGGTTGAAATCCATTGGGTTATTTCTCCGCACATTTATGTCGTGACTTACGTGTAGGCAAATAAAGTTCAAGCTTTAAAAAAATAATCTTCTTTATTAAACATTTCTTTCAACTCACAACTTTCAACATCAAAACTTTCCTTTTTAAATCACACACAATTCTAAAACAATCACATCGCCATCTTTATTCTCCTCTCTCCTTTTATTTCCCCGTTGCCAATCCACAAAAAACAACCAAAGAAACTACTTTTATACTTTTGGTTGCCATACAGGAAATATATAAAAACAAATTAAAGAATGAATTTAAATAAACAAATTTAAAATTTATTGACCCTGACAGCATATTAATAGATAATTTATTCTTCCAAATTACTGTAATGTTAGCTTATTATCTGTATTTTAAACATTAAAAAATAATTACAAAATGCAGATTTTTATTATTTATCAAATGGGATATAAAATTCTTCTTTATAACATACGATTCTTTTCCATTTATTACGATTTATTAGAATTGATCTATTGATTCTTTTTATGATTGATTTTATTATTTTTTATTTATACGATTATTTTCTATTATTTATTACGTTTATCTCTTAAAATTTAATAAAAAGTTGTAAAAATTATAAATTAGTTTTCTTTTGCAAAAAATTCGAATAATTCAAAATAAATTTGTTGTCAAAAAATAGTTTGGTGATTGTGATTGTAATTTAAATTATTAGATTTTTGTCTACATATGTTTGATTAATCAATGCATATGTCATCAATAATTACTATCATAAAAGTATTCGGATACAATAAGAATAGCTTAAAAATGAATCACATTAAATTCTTAATTTTTCTTACTTACTTGAAACGGGAAATAATACCTTTCGAGTTTTCTCGAAAATAAATTAATGCAAACTCTATCATTACGTTTATTTGAAAATGTAGTTCTGAAGTTAAGAGAGAAATCGAAATATGAAAATAGAAAAAAAGGAAAATTTGTGTACCATTACTTAGTTATCGTTTGGTAATTTTTTTTCCATATTTCATGAATGACACAGAATACTCTAATGGAAGAACCTAGTTTTATTTTACTTCTAATACCGTATAATTGTTTAATAAACGTACAAAATTTTATTTTATGAAAAGAAATATAGTTATTTTCAGAGATTTACTGTTATGTCGGATCCCTGAATTCGTGTAAATAAGCACACTTAGAAAATAAGGCATACATTTATTTTATTTGATTGGGGTGCAAAAAGAAATTTAGCTAAAATGAAACATTAAATAATTGAGTTTTAATCGCACAAATAAAAAGCTTTGTTATTTTCTTAGTAATAAATTTCTGCGTTTTGGGATTGTACAAAATTATTTAGAGGCGTAATTTAAAAACACATTACTGATTTTCGACAGCTGAAGGATTAAAAAAATGTTAATGATATTGCCTTATCAATGTAGTTGGTTCGGCAAAAGAAAAAAAAAACGAGAACATTGGACGGAAAGAAAAGCCACTCTGTAGCATATGAAAACATAATTTAAATAATTGATATTTTAATCTCACGAATGAAAATCCTTGTAATTTTCTTAGAAGTAAATCTCAACTTTTGCACTGTACAAAATTATTTAGAACCACAATTTAAAACTCATTCCTGGAGTTCCTTATTGAATTATTAAAATAATATTTAAAAAAATTTAATGATAATGTCTTATCAATGCAGTTTGTTCAGGGAAAGAAAAAGAAATTAATACAGAAAAGGAAAAGAAAAGCCATTTGTCATTGCATCACAGTACTCGATTTCAAATGAAGTATCGTTTAGTTACCAGCAAGCTATGGTAGAAAATCATTCTATTTAAACAAATAACAATCTTTTGGAAAGATTTGTCTTCTTAAAAGTAACAAATCTTCAAAGTAAACATGCAAAAGTTTAAAAAAAGGGTTTGAACATAAACCTAATTTATCATAAAAGTAAATAAAATTAAAATCTTTAACACGTAACGTAAAAAAATCTTACCTAACATAATTCTTATTTTAATCTTGCATGCGAAAAGGAACGCTATTTGCTTAGTAATAAATTATAATTAACCGCATTTTTACAATGATCAAATAGATTCTGGTGAAGGGTATGATTATTCAGTCCTTAAATTTTTAAAGATTAAAAAAAAGACAGTTAAAAGAAGTTAATTATGTCATTTCAAGAACAAGTTTCGTTTGAATAAAGAAGAATATGCAGAAGTAAAAAAAAAATCTAAAAAAAAGAAGGAAAAATAACTCAGAATTGTAATGAAGAAATCATTTTTGATGGGTCACTCGGTTGCACAATTTTCTTACTTATTAATTTCAATCCTGTATTAACAAAAAGTTATTAATTTTACAGAAATAACGCAATGAAATGGATTTACTGCCATTAAAGAGAAACAAACAAGCCGTAAAGAAAAACAACAGAGCCGTATCTCAGCTTTTTATTATCATGTGAAAATATAATGTTGTTATGTTTTGATTTTTTTGAAGCCTCAAAATGCGTAGGCAATAAATTGACGATTTATCGCTTTCGTGGCATCAACTTTTCGTTTTTAGGGTTAATTTTTCATTTGTTTTATTTATTATTTTTATAAGTACTAAATTGGAATTTTCTTAAGTAATATAAAAACTAAGCATTTTGTTCCAAATTTTATGCTTTATAAATTACTTCTTCTTGATTAAATTGTAGGAATTCTGATTTTATCCGACATAAATTTTAAGATTACTGTTGAATTTAGAAATAATCGATGGAAATTTTATCTAAGTATAAGATGAAAATAAATGCAGTAGCATTTGTTTCAGTAAAATCAAAACATTTTTACTGATACACGATATTAATGATAAGGTAATTCTGTTCCAATTAAATTTTAAACCAGATTATCAGAGCAGAGTTCAGCTATCACAAACTGGCAACCGAATAAAAGCAAACATATGGATACATCGTATTTATTTTAAATCAGATCATAATTTTAATTGAAAAAGAGAAATTTAATTAAATATTCGAAGACTATTTAGAATACTTTATTTTGAAAAATAAAAGAATTCTCTTGATCTATTATTTTAAACATAGTTTCATTTGGTGATTCTTAAATGAATGCTTTTCTTTAAAATGTTTTTTATATATTATTAAGAAATAATTATTATACTCTTTATATTGTTGATTTATTTACGTTATATATGATGTAAAATTTCGTAAACTTAGTATAAATGCTTTGATATTTACAGACAACTAGAGGGGAAAAATTAAAATATTACGTTTTATAAAATACAGAAATTCAGCTGTTTGAATTTAATGTACTTGTAATTCTATAAAAGCAAAATGCCCAATGATATTGTTGCAATAGTTTACTAATATTGTATAAATTTAGAATATAGAATAACATTGCATAATAGAATAGAATATATCCTATTGTTATTTTTTTTGATAAATCCCAATAAAAAATTTTGTGTATATCCTTTTTATACTGAAAGAAGAATGACTAAAATAATTTATTTAACAAAAAATAATAGAAAAAAAATCAGAAAAACTGTTTAAAAATGTGATTAATCGCTGAAATACACATTACATTTGCCTAGAATAAAATAAAATTAAGAAAATCAGTAATATTAATTAAATTTTATAGTATGTTTGTTTAGTCTGAAATACATTGCAGTGTTTATTTTCAAATGCACTCTAAGATTACCAACCCGAAGTATGAGCAATGTCACAAAATAATTGACTATAATGTAGTTTGGTGCAATCATAAGCAATATTAGATGACAATAATATAGTAAGTAATACAGAGTGAATCAAAATATTTTAAATGTTTTAAAATTGAAAAAATATTGATTGCAAGAGAAAAATTAAATTTGTATTTAAATTATTCGCTTCAGGGTGTAGAATGCTATCAGGACCAGATAGCAAATGTTTGTTACAAAACAAGGTCCAATGTAAAAAAAAATCATCATAACACATAGTAATAAAAAAAAACTAAATTCAAAAGGCCCAAAGAAGCAAACCCCAAACAAACCAACTTTGAAAAACAAAATTATAATTTTATACGATAATATGATAAATAGAAAGAGTTTTCTAAGTTATAATCAGAAAAAAAAAATAAGCTAAAAGTTCTGAGGTTGAAGATATTTTTGGAATAGATAAGAAATATAAAAATAATAAAATTACATACCTATCCAAAAAATATTAACATAAGGTTTAAAAAAATTAGATTTTACAATATTATACGGTCCAAGGATTGCATCAGACATTTGCAACTTTGCTTTTACAGGAAATATTTCTACACCAAGATTCTAATTCCACAAAATTGACTAGTTTCCTAAAAATTGGAAGAATGAAAATAAGCGTGGAATCGCAAACTCTTTAAAATTTACTTCTGAAACATATTTAATTAATGAAAATACCATTATTTCAAAGGAAAGGGTTTTGATTTATATCATGTACAGTTAGTTGCTAATTGTAAAAACAATTCATTTAAAGCCACAAGGCCATTTTAAAAGATTTATCTTTCTGGTTGAACAACAAATAAGATTACGTATACTTATAAAAGTGAAAAATAAGTAAACATTATTTATTATAAGAGAAAAATTAATCAGAATTTTTAACAAGTACGTATGAAAAAACAAGATGAAGTGATTGATTTTAATGCTAAAAGTAAAAAATAACCTTATTTATTTAGCAGTAAGTTTTATTTTATCCCCATTTTTATGCTTTACAAACAGATTTAGTCAAGAAAGTATAATAAAAAATGATTATTCTAAGTTTAGCTTTTTTAAGAGGGCTAAAAGATGTTAATAAAATCATCTGAATAATGTCTTTCGATCATAAAAAGTTAAATATGAAGAAACAGAAAAAAAATCTATCAAAGAATAAAGAATAAATTGAAATTCAGCCTGTTTTTGCTTCATCAGTATGTTACGTAATTTTTGAGCGTTATATTCCTTATCTGGCATTAATTGATTTATTTTTTCTGTATCAAAGTGAAAGATGAAACTAGTCTTGACCTTCTTTTGGAATTATATGAAGGGAAGGAATCAATAACAATTTCTTTACAAAAAAAAACTTTTATAATAACATTTTCTTAATTTTTCATCTTTGCTATTCTTATTAATAATGCAAGAAAAAGAACTTAGCTTGAATTTTCTTTTGCGATATAAATACTTGGCACTATTTATTAATCTTTACACATACATTTCAAAAAATGTTACATTATTTTTATGCTGCCACTACAAAAAAAATCTATGAGGGAAGTTGTTTGGATTTTCTAGTCTACAAATTTTTAAATTGAATGGAATGTTGATCATACTGAGTAAAAAGAAATTTTTCACTCTTGTTAGCATAATTTAACAATCAGAATAAACTTGACTGTCTTGTTAATAGCTTCGATATAATGAAAACAGAAGAGTTGCAGGTCAAATATTTATTTCGATTACACTTAAGAAAAAAAGTGTGCTTGAACAATTTCGGTATTCGACCGAAAATAAAGAAAAAAAAGAAATTCGTAGGTGAGTCAATTCAATTAACTTTTTTTTCAATTAATTTTAATTCTCAATATGAAAAGAGAAAAAAAATTATAATTTTCAGATTCAGTAAAATCTGACTTTATTTTCATTATTAAATTTCTCATTTGTAACGATTGTATTCAGCTATGTTTTTAATTTTAAAATCTTGAAGCAAGTAACATTAACAAGAATATGTAATTTCATTTTCCAACATCATTTTCTATATTTGTGAATATCTTAAGATAATAAGTTTATTAAAATAATAAGTAAGAAGTATAAGAGCATATAAACGAATATTGAAAGCTATTGACTGAATTAGATATGTATATTACTTGACTTAAAACTAGAAAACAAAATTAAAGACATAATAATTGCTCTAAACATTTGTAACAATCGTAGTGATTTAGTTTTCACATCTAACCATGTTTGGTGACT
>JAPMOQ010067055.1:0-11246 GCA_026543055.1 Argiope trifasciata | reverse complement strand
TATTTAATATAATAAAGAAGTTTGTATGTGTATTCGTGCGTGCGTGCTCATATATATCTTGTAAAACGAGAATGTGACCTTTAGGGCGATTTTTTAAAATTTTAATTTCATTAAAAAATAAGTTCGACATATTTTTTTTTTCGTTATTATTCCGAAAACATTATTACACAAAAATAAATTTCATACCGTTTCAAATTTTTAAAAATGGTCTTTATAATAATACTCATTCAAGAGTTGTGAAAAATTTTGCAGAATTTTGGTAATTTTTTTAAGTATTTGTTTAATTGCCAATAAATGTTTACATTGTTGCTGTAAAATTCAAACCATTCTCATTATTTCTTCAAATCCTTATCCGCTTGATTTTCTTCCATTATTGAAAGTCGAAGCAGAAGAATTCTGCTTAAATCTAATACTATAATACGAGGAATGGTTGCCAAGTCGAAAATCGCCCCAGAATTAATAAACTCCGGTAAACTTGGGGGTCTGGGGTTTTTGGCCACGAGGAATCGATTGGCGCCGGTTTTGAAGCGCTACGGTCGAGCAGTTCGGAGTTACAGATAGAATATTTTGAAACTTTATTAGTTCGCCATAATGGCTACTTAAATTTTCAAGCGGTGCAGTGCAGCCATCTATAGCCAATATGGCGAACTGATAAAGTTTTATGCTTATGCTGTTATGGGTTTACTATATGTTTCTTATGTATGTATCTATGTTTGGTTTTTCTAAATAAATTTGTCAAAAATATTGAACTTCAACACACTTCAATCTTTACCTTTGTATAGAATAGTTCCCTTTCCAAACTCTAACTTTGTTTATAATAGTTTACAATGGTGCACTTTAACCGGTTATCTATTCACCAATGGTTTCACAAATTTTCTTATGGCATGTATTGTTTTGATAAATCACAATTGAAAATTTAAATCTTCGAGTTAGCTTCGATACCTGTTTTCTCCGAGCGGAGCTCGGTCACCCGCTGGTTTATATAATTTATAAGACTAATAAAAAGTTAAAGTTATGATATAGCAAAATTTAGAAGATGGATGATCCACATATTTACGTCTATATGCTCTGCGTTATCAAACCGGCGCTATGATGTTATCGAACCGGTCTCAGTTCGAAAAAGTTCATGCATGAAATGAAACTGAATATATCCAAGAATGGCTCGATTTTAATACCTATGACAATTTGTTCAACAAAAATTATTAGTTGGCGGTATCAAGATGTTATATCTAAGAAATTTCAATAAATTTTAATGCAACCCAAATCCTTAGCAATGCAAATAGTCTCCAAAGACGGCTAGTAATAAAAATGAATATGAGAGCGACAGTGGGTACCTCTGTATGTTAGCGATCTAAAGGACCGTTTGGCCTAAAGCTATTAAACTTGGTACATACATATTTTGGAGAACAAAACTATGTGCATTGAAATAATTTTTCAAATTTCAATTAATTAAAAATTAAGCGAATTTTTGATATTTTATTACAATTTCCGAAAATACTGCAATACAAAAATGACTTTTACTTCATCGAAATATTGAAAAATTATGCTTTCAATTATACTAATTTTTTGCTGATTTTTAATTTATTAGAAACAGTTTAAACATATTTTATTACAAAATTTCTTAATTTTGAAATGAAACTCAAATCATTTTCATTGTTTCTGCTAGTATTTTATCCTGACTTTTTTTCTTTTATTTATGATCAAAATCATAAAAATTAGTCTTATTTTCTTTTTATGCATGTTAATTAAGTGACGTAGCTTGAAATTTTGTTGTGCTTATAATTTAGGCTTAACATCAGAAACACAACGACGGGAAAAAAATTATCTTATGCTTTTAGTTTTTTTTTTAAATATTGGTGGTTTTTCCTATATTATAACTAGAGGAATAAAAATATTACAGAAAATTAGGTAAATGCATAGAACAATGTAATATAATGAGCAGAGTTGAGTAAAGCTCCTAAAATCTTATATCTATCTGTAAAAATATGAGATTTAAAAATATTTTAACCATGAAGTCATAATGGTCAAGTAGCAAAAAAGTTTTAATCGACATTTTCAACAATCATTAAATTCTGAAAACTAACAAGTCGCCATCGGCGGCTAGTAAATAAATAAATAAAAAAGTGATCAACCATAACTGTGTAATATTCAACGCATTTATAAAGACTTTTATTTATCTTGGCTTGTTTCGTGTTTAAGAAAGATTAAATCTTGTAACTACCATCATTAGTCATGTTATGTTGTGACTTATGGCTATTTACAAACCCGCTGATAGTTATTTGTCAGCGATTTAAGCCGAGTGAGCGGAGTTACTTCATGCGTCGTCGCATTCACTTGCACAACCCCTTTTTAGAGGGGGGCAAATTTGCGCATCTCACAGATAGAACACAGAACAACCATGTCCGAACCGGTACTCGAATGCACTACACCTATGCCAGAATTTCGGCCGTCAATAGTGATCCATTTTCTGACGAGTTAGAACTTTACATTTCACACATCCATGTGCTTTCGATGACAATATAGTGACTTAGTATTTCCAGAATTATCAGTTAATCGATAAACTTAATTAAGTGTTGATTCCACAAAAATGACGCCACTTGGAAGCGAATTTGAAAGGGAGAAAATGATTTCAAGAATTTATAATATTCAAAATGACGAATTATAAATTTAAAATAGAAATAATGTTATTGCTTCTATTTTTGATTAGATTAATAAAAGTGTGTATTTGCGAATTGTTTCACAAATTTTAGAGCTATGTCGATAAAGAGGTTCAACTCCATGTATCTTAGATAGCAAAAGTAAATGTAATTTTAATCGGCATCCCTCCTTAATTTTATCAGTTAAATATGTATAAAAATCATCAATTTATTAATTATTCTGTTCAATGCCCAATACAAGTAATAAAGCCAAAATTGTCTGGAAGAGACAATTTTACACGAACATCATCACATAAAAATTCTTAATTTTCAAACTATATTTAACATTCCATGTTAGCAGAAATTTGAAAATTGCACATGCCGTCGAACGACAACGTTACACTTAAATTTAACAAGGGTAAAATATATATATATATAACAACCTTAAAGGTCACCTGAAAGCATAACATCAAATTTAAGTATTTTTCCTGGAGTTTGAAATGCATCTTATATAAAGTACTCATAAGAAACGTACACTTTTTTTTTTATCTATTTGCAATTTTTATTTCTTTATTCAATGTTTCCTGGAAAAGTCGTTAATTTTATTGGCGCACATGCGTTTGATCAAAAAAATGAAAGACATTTCATGAGTAAAAATATAGATCAAAAGATTTTATTAACACATTAAGTATTGTATACTGTATAGCAATAATACCTCATCAATTGAAGCATTTAATTCAATGGTATACAATTGTTACACCACACCTTTCTTATTAATAAACTATTTTTTAAAAACTCAACCATTAACAGAGCCAAATGGAGTGGTTCCCCTACCCATGAAAATCCCTTGTACATTCACCAATAAATAGATTTGTATAGTATTAATCATAAGCAATTAGCATATAATAATTCCAAAAGAGCCTATTAGAATGAGATGTTTGGTATATTTTTTAAGGGGAAGGGGGATGATTAATCATTGGAATGCAGTCAGTACACAAGTACCAAGAATTCGAATGCTCTTTTTGACACTTTCACCCTAACGATTGAAGACAGAATTACAACCGTAATCACAAGATCGTATATCAGATTTGAAATATTTGTTTCACTTCATAAGTCGTCATGTTTACATGCTTGTGTAAGTACTGACAGACAGACGGAATTAATTCCGAATTTTATACAAATCTAAAACTTAGATGTTAAATCAGTGTATCAATTTTTAGCCATCTAGATCTCTTCGTTATTTTAGATATAATACGACATTTTGAATTCGGACAGCCGAATAGGATTCTTCTTAATGGTATTTTTTGCCGAAAATTTGACAGAAAAGTTACAAGTTTAATGTAATAGCAAATTTCATCCATCTAGCTCGCAAATGTTTTTGTGTTATGTCTGAAATGTAGGGATTCATCGAAATCTCAAGTTTGAATTTGTTCACAATTGCAATAATTTCCTATTTTTCGCATGCAAGGAAATGAAAAGGGATCTATTCATAAATTTACTTCTACGTTTTGACATAAAATTTCCTTCTTAAGACTAGTATTTGAATATAATTACAAAATCAAGTAAAATCTCCAAATGAGTCAATTTAAAAAAAAAAAAACTACTTTTGAAAAAATTGCCAGAAATTCTAATGTATTGTTACAGAATGAATTTAAGTAACATGTTGCACAATTGATATGAGATGGGTCGACTTCAAACAACTAGCTGCATATACTGAGATACAATTTACAAAAGTAAATCCAAGACCACAACAAGATTCTTGGTTTTAATTGCATTGATGTTTTACAAAATGCTAAAAATATTTTGAAAAAGCGAGTGAAAAAAAAACCCAATAAATATTGGATTTCTAATTAAAAACAGAGTAGCATAAAAATGTTTTAGGACTGATCCATTTGTCTTTTCTTCGTGTGACTTGATTGCATCTGCCATTGCACAGCAGTTTATAGAAAGAATACCTACCTAAAAATATTATCATGGCAATAAAAGCGGAATTGAAAATTAAAATTAATGATGATATTTTTTTTAATTTTCCTACAACAAAAACATTATTGTTGAAATTGGGTACATAAATAATTTAAAAAAATCATTAACTTTATTGAAAAAATAATTTCAAAAATCCTATTGTAAATAACATAGAACAAGTAATAAAAAAAAAATTAAGTCATTCCTAGTTAGGTCAACAAAGAAAATTTTTATTTTAGTTATTTTTATTAAATAATTACAATTAATATAAATGTGTACTAACATATGACCGAATCACAGTATTAAGTGGCAAAAGAATTTTTTTCCAGCGATCTACACGCTTCGCCACTGATTATGTTTATTCCTAAATTTATATCCTGCTAAATTTTATCGATAAATTTTCCTCCCATATAAAACTAAAACTAATTAATCTATCAAACAATGATTGATTTTACGCCAGAACTGAACTCGCATTCTTCACCTTCACGTGAAAAATAATGAAATTCTTGCATTCTACTAATTGAGCTACTGCCTGTTTATTTTGATTCTCATTGCGAATTGCTAAAATTCTGTTTAAAGTATTGAAAATTAATTTTATAAATGAATTAATATTTAAAAAAGGCTGTATTAACATCAAGTGTCGTCCACTACACGTTTACAAGTTTTAAAAAATGTGTTTGAACTCGAGATTTTAAAAACATTTCAAACACTCGAGGGTTTTATTTTTGCAACCAATATTCAAATAAAGAAAACAACAAAAATTCTATTTATTTTTCAATTGCACCTTTAAAAGTTTTTGAAAACATTGGATTATAGAAATTTAGGATTAATAATTTTGAATTGCAGAATTTTGAAATTAAAAAAATTTAATTTAATAATTTAATTAATTTTTACTAGTTGTATTACAATCTCTACAAGTTATATTTAAAATGCGATTTATTCTTTGCTCATCGACTTATTTATTTATTGGCATTGTTTTTTAATAAACGTAAACTATTTTATTTATAACTGCCCACTATTATTTATTAAATTTGTATCAGATATTAAAATTGTTAAATATTAAAAATAAATCACCGTCGTCATTTTTAGTTAAAAATATTTTTAAGGTCGTTTCCTTTGTTATACTTAAAATTCTTTTTCCTTCTAATTTTTGGTTAAATAAATGTTTAACTAGTCCTTACTACTTCGAATTCCACTGTATTACGATCAAGCATATGACTGATAGAATTGTAAATCAAATTATGACAAGTTTAGAACTACAAAAATTAATGAAAAAATCGGTTTTTAAGATTTTTAAGGTAGATGTTGACTGGGAAGGGAGTCTAAAGACATGAATTATTTTAATTTCTTTTATTTTTAGCAATTATTTTGCTGCATAACAACATAAAGAAGCATTGTTTTTCAGCTTATGTCATTATATATAAAACTAGCTATTACCTGCGACTCCGTTCGATGGAAATTTAATGTATATGTACGAAAAACTATCAAATAATGACAAATAAAAAATAATAATAAACCTAACCTAAAAATGATACATTTAAAAGTATAACCATATGCGAGATAACATATAGCATAAATATAATATAATAACAAAAGCATGCAACTCACCCAAAAACAATTTATTTCTATTGTATACCCAAAATAAAACAAAACAGCAAATCAAGTCCGATCAAATCTATTTTATTTATGGATCGAGATGCAGATAGCTATAACAGTCTTATATACATAATTTTTAAACTTTTAATTTAAATGAAAACACAGTTGTCAACAATCACGCACGAACTTTCAATGCCAGTTGACGTAACGCACATGTATGACTTTTCTACGTCAGTTGGGGTAACGCAATGCAGATTAGAAATTTTGTATTTCCTTTATTTTGTTTTCTTTTAATTTAAAAGTACTTCAGAATGTATCCGGAAGATCGATTCGTTAACAACATTTGATTTTAAAAACTCAAGCACAAAGAAAATAAATAGAATCGTCTGAAATAATCGATCGAAATTCTACTAACTCTAACCTCATTTCTGTTGGGGGGGGGGAACTGGAGCCTTACTTATTTTGGGCGGTATTTGGCCTCAGCTTTTTGGTTAGTTTTTAATGAATAAAAAATTAACCACTCTGTTAACCGTAATAAAAAGTAGCCTATGTTCTATTCCTGACTAAAATTTATCTTTGAGCTCAATTTCATCCAGTCCCGTTCAGCCGTTCTGGCGTGATTGAGTAACAAACAGCCAAACTTTCACATTTATAATATTAGTATAGATAATATAATACTTTGTCCTATTGCATTTTAGCAAGTGGAGTACTAACAAAAGAAAAATAAATACACTACAAAAAGGATAAAGAATTAACAACTCTTGTCTTTTAATTTATTGAAAAACGGAATAACATTGCCTCTCTTGGTTACAAAAATATCTACCTTTAAAGGAAATAGCAGCAAATTACTGCTAATAAATTGTCTTAGCAATGATTTATTTTTACACCTGTTAAACAAAGCAAATTGATAACTTAAAGAAGAACATACATTTTTTAGTTTTAATCGATGCCTCATATTAGCTTTAAAAACAAAAACGAACTTCAAACTTCTTTTTGTAACAATCAATATAACAAGGGAAAAAATGTCAGAAAAAAGAACCAACGTTTTAGAAAAGAGAGAGAAACAGTTACAGGAAAAAAGTTTACGTAACTGTTTATGTTTAGCTGCTTTGATTCTGTTATTTAACTTTCGTCAGTTCAAAAAAAAAAAAAAAAATCCAAACCTTTTCTGTAGAAAAAAAAATATTTTTTTTTCAACTACTACGTATTTCAGTACCCACTATTATATAAGCGTTGTATTTGCTCACCTTGCACTAGTTTTTGCCATCGAAATTCATTCAAGGCTTTTTTAATCATTTTAGACATGAGTGTCATTAGAATGGAATTCTGATATTATACTCGAATCAGGATATCTTCTCAAAATTTGGCAACATTCATATTCCAATAAAAGTTTGGGGGAAGCAGTTCAAAATAATTAATATATCCTCTCCAAAAATTTCGGTATTTGATTAAATAATTTTTGTAGACTTTTCGAAACGATAAAAATAATCCCGCAAAAACTAATGTTATTTTTAATGGAGGTATTTATTCTTGGTAGACTCTCTTAAATAACTGAAATATTCCTTCAAAAATTGATGCCATTTCCAATTTAAATAAATGCTTGCAATATAAGTTCCTAAATAATAGTTTTTTAACCCTTTAACTGAGGGCATTTTTATATCATGTGGCTTATAAATGATGTCCACAGTTACAGATTTAAGCATTAATTGTTATCTGTATAACTTTATGTACTTAAATAAATAAATAAATAAAATACATAAATCAATGAATAAAAAGACAGAAAACTGAATATGGATTTTATAATAGGAATAAATTGCAATCAGTCGCGTTTTAAAGTATGTATAAAGCAATAAATGCTTTAAATGGTCATTCAAAATTGTGGAGAATGCAAAGTGTAAGCATATTTATTAAATCACGTGTTAAATAACGCTCTTCTTTCAAGAATAGTGCCAAAATTTCAACAACTTAAGACTACATGGTTTTACCTTAGCTCTAGATAGCTGGAAATTTAGGTATATTTTAAACATTTATGTTAAAATTACTGGTATTTTGACTCTTAATTTAGATCCTACTTATGATAAAGAATTCTGAATTCATCATATCCGGGCATGTGATCTACAAACATTTTAGCCACTTGAATCTAATTTCAATGTGTATTGAAAATTAAATTTTAATCAAAATGCATCTTCGCATCAGGTACAAAACAAGTTTTCTTTTTAACAAGATATTTCATCATTAGAACATTCTTCCTATGTCAGTGTCTATTCACTATTTTTTTTGTAAGAAATTCTTTTATTTGATTATAATATGCAATAAAAAATGGAGTTCAAACATCTTAAATTGCCGTAGTATAATAGCGTTTTGTTTCTGATTTTTTCATCCTTATGTAACGTCTAAAAAAGTACTTTTAAGTGTAATAAAAATTGCATCCACACACAAAATCATTGTATTAATAACGTTACAGCAAATATGGATTAAATGTTGTAATTAAAAGAATAAATTATTACTATAAAATATGCTTAAAAATATTTTCAGAAATTATTTTGAAATAAATTAGGTATCATTGAAAAATTTATTTTTTACTGATACTAGATTTTTTATCCTTATAAAGTATCTAAAAATTTATTTAAAGTATAATAATAATGACATTCACTCACAAAATTTATTAATATCATGACAGAAAGCATGAGGGTAAAACGTAATAATTAAAACAATAAAGAATATTATTATAAAATATACTTAAAATATTTTGAACAATTCAATAAATTGGAAAAGAAATCATTCTGAAATAAATTAGTATAACTGAAAAATCTATTTTTCAAAATTAATGAAAATGATTTATGTGCAATAATATGCTTTAAAGTTGTTGGAAGTTTAGTTTAGTTATATTAACGTCCCGTTTAAAACAACACAAGGGCTATTTTGGGACGGACCTCGTAATTTTGAACCAAGATCAGATGACGAGGACGACACCTGAACTGGCACCCTCCTCTCAACACCACACCAGCGGGAGGTCGTTTGGTCTGACAGATTTAACGTGCAAGAGACCCCCTCACACGACGGATCTTCGGTGGAATCGAGTCTCGAACCTGAAACCTTGCGGTTCCGAAGCCGAGACTTTACCACCCGGCCACCGCGGCCTCAGATTTGTTGGGAGAAAATTGAATTAATTTTTATTAATTTTGACTTAAAATGTTATTAAAATTTTGAAAAACTAAGTATATCTATATAAAAATATTTCCAAAGTATATTTCTGCCTAATTTACTAATTCTTGACCAAATGGTCTATTCTATGCAACAACACGTACGCACATTATTTTTTATTATTAATCGAAATTATACTTTTCATTTATTGTCATCAATATTTAATAATAATGATTATGATTATTATATTGTTCAAAGGTGTACAGCATTCCATAATAAACAAACTGCAAATTCGAAACATCATTCATTTAAATTGTAGAAAAGTAAGGGATATTAACAAATTTGGTGAGTTTTAAGTTATTTCTTGAATATGTATTTGAATTAAAGCGTAAACATATATTTCTCAATGCGTTTTTCGAAGAAAAAAATCATTTTAAATAATCAACGTAAATGATGTTAGTTCAAAGAAAATTTAAAATTAAATGAAAATTTCATGTATCTTGAAGGATTTATGAAATATAACAGTATAAAATAGAATAGAATATTTTAAATTAGCTTCGGTTAGTCATGTTTCACTATCGTTATCAGTAAAAAAACATAAAGATATTTAAAGAAAAATCATTATCTTTAATTTCCAAATAATTATGTAAGTTTTATTTGTTAAAATAATTTTAATTTTGCTTTTCACTACACTCTAGAATGCTTGGAAAGTATTATATGAAATGAAAATTAAATATGTCCATTATTTTTATTAATATTAAAATTTTTGCAGAAATTTCATAACCCTCTTCCTCTCCCTAAAATAATGATGCTGTATATTTTTTCTTCTAATTGTGACTTTTAATGGGCTTTTTTATATGACATTTTCTACAAATAATCCTATTATCCAAAACATATCATATTTCCAAGTAATTGTTTAGTATTTATAGTATTTTGTATTATAGTTAACAATACATCTAAAATACATGGTTTTAATTATTTTTTTAAAAATCCAATTTTACAAATGTTTTCCTACGAAACGTAGTCGGATACCTTAACACTTTGAAACTTCAAGCTAATCCCTTCAAAAAAATTTATATATCTAGTGAATAACTTGTCTTAATCCTACTTAAGGCAAAATCCCTAACAAAACTTTATTTTCGTTCTACAACATTTAATTTCTATCTGTAACAAGTATTTTTAAATAAGAAAAAAAACGTTAAAGAAATAGTCGGAAGAAATTTATTACTTAATTTATTACTTACTATTGAATAAGGTTTTTAAAAAATCAATGCACCAGTTTTAAAAATCCAGATGAAATGCCTTAAAACCTTATATACAATCCGCGTTGTTCAGAGGTTGCTTGCATTCAAAATTGTAATAATATAAATAAAACGCAGATGAAATTAAAACATTTGAATTATTTTCACATCAAAATGAAATTAATTTCCGTAAGGCAGTTGAAAGGACATTAATTAAAATGGATTTTTAAAAATTGCGCTAAAAACTTTTATAAATCAAAAATACAACAGTTGTGAAAAGACTCAAACATTTATAACGTATTGTATGAAATGTGATAATGATGCTTAATCCATAAAATAAAAATAAACTATTTTGTACTTTCAAATTTAATTGAATATTTTGAAATTAATGAAAGAGCTCATTTAGGTTCTGAAATTTAATAAAAATCATGTCACTTTACAATATTTGCAATAAAATAGTGGAAATAAAACTAAAATATTTCTATAATATAATTTAAGCTTTTCATTGTTGTTTTGTTAAGTATGTACATTGTTGTAGTTAGAGGAAAAAACTTTCAGCAGGCCAGATAAAAATTATTTTGTTTATTACGTTTTCAATACATAATAAACGAATTTTAAAAAAATATTGATATAACTCTATATAGATAATACTCTGAATATAGATATA
>JAPMOQ010067053.1:39786-72587 GCA_026543055.1 Argiope trifasciata | reverse complement strand
CTGCAGTTATTTGACGAAGTGTTGCGTGTCTATTAACATTGACCATTCTACACAGACGTCGGCGGTCTCGGTCGTTAAGTGCAGGTGGTCGCCCACTGCGCTGTCCATGACGGGATCTGATGCCTGAAATTTCATACTCTCGGCACACTCTTGATACTGTGGATCTCGGAATGTTGAATTCACTAACGATATCCGCAATGGAATGACCCATGCCTCTAGCTCCAACTAACATTCCTCGTTCAAAGTCTGTTAATTCTCGTCGTGCCGCCATAAATCACGAAAATCCTGTTCACATGAATAACTTGAACACAAATAAAAGCTCTGGAAAACGAACTGCGCATTTATACTTTTTCGCTGCGACACTACTGCCATCTGTATATTTGCATATTGCTATCCCATGACTTTTGTCACTTCAATGTAAAGTGCTGGTAAATTGTGTTAGTAATAAAAGAGCTTTTCTAAGGTTATAATAGTCACTTAATGTTTTTTTTACGATCTTGGTGAATCAATTAGCTCTTTTTAAAGAAGGACATTAATTATTAGGAGTTTTCACGCATTTTATATAAGTGTTAATTCATGAATTTCAGAGAATATAAGTATACATATTTTTAAAATATTTTCATAAATTTCCAAAATATATTCATAAAAATTCATTGTAAATCATAATACATTAAATATAATTGCATTTATTTTATTCATCTCTTCATCTTCATATTCAAAATTTACACATTTGGAAGTGACATTACTTATTTTCATATGCTGTTATAAATTTATCCATTAAAAAATATTTTTTTGCTTACAAGCATCTTATGGTTGTTATTTATACATTTCAATAGAAAATGCAAAAAATTGGTTAAAAAATGAAATAATTTTCGATCTATTGAGATTTAGCGGAATAACTAAATAGACGCTTCAAACGGCGACTCCCGGTACAATCAGCTGCCAAATGTACCAGCAAAAATGTGTTAACATGTGTTTTTTTACAGTTTGCTCCTTGACTTCATCATTTGTTTGGCGTTGCATAGCCAATTATGATTCTTGTAAGAAGAAACCGAATTACCAACAGCATGAAAAAAAGCTGAAATATCATCCAAAAGACCTTAGTTATCTGACAGTCTATGTGTCTTTCCATGCGATCTCAAAAATTTTTGGAACTCTATTGAAGGAATTCGGTTTCCTTCGGACAAATATTTTCCATGAATACAATGACCGTCTTGTCTCAGAATGGGATGAATATATAAACGATTGGGCCAATTAATTTAGAAATAATAAATAGTCACCTAATTCTTTTTCAACATCTCTCTCGTTTGTAATTGTGGTGACATCTTAATGAGCCAGTAATAGTCAATAGACATGAGCGTGTGCTTTTGCCGAATGGTTAAGTTACTGGACTTCAAACCCGAACAGAATAAAGTTAATTAACAACTTGTAGTGCGGGCAGATTTGCAATAGGTCTTAACGTAATTTATTTAGACTCCATCTCACATCGGAACTAGCTAACTGCATGATATCCAAAAACAGTTTGATTAAAACTAGCATTAAGCTTCACAGCCAGAACACAGCTGTTTTTTTTTTCTTTTATTCTTTTCAAATTCAGAATTCGTGTTCACAAAAAAATTATTTAAAAACGAATAACCAGGTGATTGCAGAAGAAAATGATTCATTCTTCCTGAACAAATGGAATTTATTGCTTCTTAAAAAATACCACTACTCTGAGTTATGCTTGAAGGCAAATTATTTACAAAAAGAATACCATCAAATTTAGTGAATTGAATATACATGAAATAATCAATCATTAAAGGAAAGAAAAGTTGGTGTTACCACCACTTTTTAAAACATAAATTTACAATAATAAATAAAAGAACAAAAATCGTCCCGCAGTGGAGAGCTGTCACTTGCTGTATTGATTGACTGTTTTTGATTGTAGCAAGCAAACTTTTTTGTCAAATCTTTAAGATATCATAAAATAGGAAACTGGATAATCAATAAGGAAATTATTTTTGCACAATTTAAAATTATTATTATTTTCTTAATAAATAAATTTTATACATTCGGGACTTATATCAAGCAAAAATCTTCTACATTCGTAAATAGAGATTATTTTGATAGTTTTTTAGGTGATATAAGTACAATTCATAAATTTTTCGCGACAAATTAATTTGCATTTAAATGTCAAAATAATTATATCAATGTTTATCATACGACTCTTTGTTCAAAATGATAAGTTTAAAATGAAATAAATAATTTTAAAGAAAGGATTCATGTTAAATTCAAATAAATAATTAAAATATACTCAACTTAACCTCACCAGTCTTAATTGTGCAATATACGACAGGAAAGCAGAAAAATTATCCTTCTTGTTAAAAAAACCTTCTCATTATTCAATAACAATATATGCTTTATGCTGTTATTACATAAACTGTCATTTCGGTACATCTGTACAATTTTTACACTTAGTTTTGTTCATTAGTAAAAACAATTATAAAAAAAACTCCATAGTTTGGATGAGTTTGTGCATTATTGGTTAATTGTTAGTAAGGAAACGATAACATTAATTCATAAAAAATCTTACAGAATTATCCAACCAGAAACTTATAATGATTTCAAATCCAGACATAAGATTGATGTCTTCTTTTTTAGTGAAACTTTTTTCTTCATTTCCTTTTTGTCAGTAATTTAATACATCAGTAAAAGCGCGTTGTTTCGTATGGAATTGAAATTAATCAAACTTTCCCGTTTAAATAATTCGAGTAATCTTCAAATTATTTGTGTAGTATATTTAGAATAACGGGAAATCTATAATTAAAGAAAATTTGACATTTTTCGCTCTTAAAGAACTTAAAGAAAGCGGAAGAGATGAAAAATTAAAAACACTTCAAAGAAATTCTCTCATTCAAATTATTTTTCCTACTGATTTACTGTGTGATCTAAAGATCTAAGGAAATGCATTTTTTGTTCAAAGATGCTCTAGCAATCGTTTTTTAACTAAATACACGTGTAATTTGCATTAAAATGAAACCGGAATTCATCAGTTAAACTGCAATCAAAGCAATTATTATAAGTCACCTGTGAAGGATACAGACGTTTGATGCATGCTCAACAAATCTTTCTTCCGTTAAAGAATTAAATATTTACATAGATTAATTCTCAATAAAGTTAGAAGAAAATTCTTCACTCTGAAGATAATTTTTTTCAAAATTAGAAAATTTTTCGAACTATCCCATAAAAATTGTTTTGTTTTGCATTAGAAGTGGAAAATTTATTAATGGATATAAAAAGACCGGTAATTATATTTATGGTATCCGACATCGTTCGAAGGAAATTTTTTGAAAAGTTGGATTTTCAAAAAACTATTTATGAATTTTTATATGTATTGTGAATTATAAACACCACAAATACAAAAAAACTTGTAAATATAATATATCTTGAGAAACAGTAAAACGTGTACTAAATTTCAATGAAATTGAACCAAAACAGCTAACACTTTACAAAAAACTGTAATGCAGCAACCCTAGTTTTCTTTGTACGCAAGCTGTAAAATATAATGATGAACGAAATGAACCAAAATCTAAGAAACATTTTCAGATGCAAAGAAGTGACGGGTACAAATATATGTATATAAGCATTTTTTCCATACATTATCAATTTAATGTTTCTAAAAGCACCTGTAAATGAAAAAGTATTTTGGCAACAATAAAACTTTTGGTTAATTTCAGTGCCCATATCATTTAAAATACATGCTGTATAGTGAATGCTAATACCTCTATTAGTTTTTGAGATATCATGTCAAATGTGGAAAATTTTTATGGACATTAAAGTTTTTTGGAAATGGAAGTCAAAGACAAATTTTAGCTAAAAAATATGAGAAAATAATGGATGATAGGTCAGAACTTCCTTTTCCCAAAAAAGATAAACTGTTTTGGAAAGAGGAATGCCTGAACTACAAAAAATAACAAAAAAAAAATGCCATTTTGATCGATAACCAGTGTGTTTGACGTAGTCGGATACCTTAAAAAATAAAATAACTGTCATTTTTTCAATGGGAACATAACTAAGTATTCTTCCTAAATTGAATAAAATTATGAAATCTTGAAATCAAATTAAAATATTCATATCATATGTTTATAAATAATATTAATAAAATATTATCAATCATTTATAATAAAGTAAAACCGAGGTTCAATCATACGAAAATTTCATGGATGTTTCTTCTGTAGCTGTCTATAAGCAAATGTAATGTTTGGTCACCATCACGGTGCTTTCATTATATGGAAAATGTATTATTTTTATTATTAAATAATTAAAATATTTAATAATAATATTTGAAATCAGGAAAAAGAGCAAAGAATGTGAAAAAAAATTCAACAAAATGTTTGAAGTGAGAGGATAATTAATTTTTATTCATTGAAAAATTTTAGCATTTTTGGATCTCAGAAAAAAATTCTAAGGCATTTTTAATATGTAGATATATTATTAAATAATTAAAATATTTTATAATAATAATTGTAATTAAGAAAAAGAACAAAGAATGATTAAAAAATTTCAACAAAAATATTGAAATGAGAGGATTGTTAATTTTTTATTCACTAAAAAATGTTAGTATTTTTCTATCTTAGAAAAAAATTCTTATGTATATCGAATAGACGATTCTTTTTTAAATGAATTTGTTAAGGGAGAAATTTTTCACAGCATACAAATCCTTTATAATTAAAGTATAAAGACTAACTAAATATGTCTTTCATTTGCTTGCTGTTTATAATAAAGATAATTGTCTGTGCATTTCTCTGATTCGTCATAAAATATTCAGTTTACATTTCACTTTCAAAAGGACATAAAGGGTTGTAATAAAGATAATTACAACCATTTATTTATTTACCTATTTGAAAATTTTGAAATATTATCTTCAAATCTTATTCAATCTTACCTATTACAGTAACACAATTTTCGTGCTATTCCTATTTTTGAATGAAAATAGTTTCAACCTTTAGTTATTAAATCCGACTGAGTCATGAAGCATTAAATGTCATTATTTTAGATCAATTTTGAAAAATTTGATTGATGATTGGTCAATTTTTTTCACTAATGTTATTTTGACTTTCATTGTTTAAATCCTTTTCGGTCTCCAATGAGTAGACATATCTTTTATAAACTATCTTAATATTTTATTAGTAATGGCTTAAAACGTGAGAGTCAACATAAAAGTTTGAAATCCATCAGAGTATTTTTTGTCTCAACTACTCAATATTGCACAAAGTATACTTTTTACTTCATTAATGCATTTTATCTATTGTATACATATTACAAATGATTTCAAAATTAGCTGTTGAAAATCAATTAGAGCAGATTTTTTACAGATATTAATCCAAGTTTGCTAAAATAATCATAAGTAAACATGAAATAAAAATAAAATTTACCTTCTTCAGCATTTTATGCCCACATTGAAAAAAAATTCGCATGCTATCATAGTAATAAAGAAAGCTCAAATTAAAAGATCAAATTAACATTCCTTATAAACCTTAAAAAAATGTAATTTTTTAAATGCCTATAAGATATAAATGTAAAACCAGACATTTTCTAGAAAAATAAATGGAAGTAAAATTATTCTTCGAAATTCAAAATATCTATATTGCTCACTCAATAATTCAATACTACTCAAACTGGCTTGCAGGTTAAATTGTGTGTATAAAGACAAGGGAGATTGTTGCATTACAATTTTGTTTAGATTTTTTACCGTTTTGTTTAAATTTCATTAAAATTTGCCACAAATTTTCCTATTTCTCAAAGTGTATTACATTTTTAAATACTTTTCTTGCATTTATAGTATTTAGTAATATAATTGACCATCTAAAAACTATTAAATATTTTTAGAAAAATCCAAATTAAAAAAAAATTCCCATTAAATGTAGTTGGATACCTTAATCATTTTTCAAACTAATTCAATAACCCGGCTTGCATACACAATACGCAAATAAACAGCTTTTAATAAGATTATTTAAAGAAATGCCTTCAAATCTGAGTGAAAATAGGAGCTCTTCAAAAATGTTTTTTATTGACAAGAATAAATTAAGTTACTCACTTAAAATTCCCTGAGAGATGATGACGTTAAAATATAGACACGACCCAGTAATAGCTTTTGGAAATTTCTAACGAGGATAATTTCGGACCTTTCCTTTTACCACAGATGTCTAATTAGGCCGTTGTGTTGGTACAATTAAAGACATTAAGGAATAAACGGAGTAAATATTAATGATCAGTGAGGACTTGTTTGGAGCCCTACTTGGAAGCCAAGTTTATTCTACCTATTCATGTCCTAATAATGAGCCAATAAACTTCAGTTGAAGTGTCTTTTTCATCGTTTCAAAATCTAAACATTTCAAATAAGCTAAACCTAAACCTTTCAAATTGCAACAATTACAGTTTACATGGACTTTTTAGGTATTACCACAAGCTCAAATGATACTTTAATACTAAGATCTGTATTAAAATGAGGAAGATTTTTAAAGAAACTTGGAAAACAAAATCTTAAGATGTAAATATTTGATGCATCATTTTCTTTGCTTTAAAATTTTTATTTGAAAGAACTTATTATAAGAAGGTAAAAGTTTTGAGATAAATAATAGAGAATTTGGAGATTTTACAGAAATGTCTTCTTAATTTATTTAAAATTTTCCCTTTTAAAGGAAAGTAAATTATTCAAAATATGAATTCACAAGAGAACATAATTTGACCATACTTGGACATGATTTAACAGAAAATAATTTAAATAAAAAATATTTAAATCTCTCTTTTTGTAATTAAAATAATGATATCATCATTCATAAATTTCACATTTGAACTCAAGCTCTTAACAAAAAATACAAGGTACAGAATTCTTAAACTAAAATTTTAATTATGGTGATTAATGCTTTTACCAATGCTGCCTGTAATTTGAACCAACAATCATTATTCCTACAATAAATCTGAATTCAGGCAATGTTATCTTAAATGTTTTGTTTAACAATATAAAATTGACTTCGAATACGCTTTTAAAACAATTATTATAGCCATATGTGTCAATGACCCTTAATGGCTTAAAACATAAAACCTTTCCCTTATATGGCTTGAAACATAAATAATTTAAGAGAGCAAAAAAAAAAAATTGCTTGCTGGATATAACTGAGGGAACTGCACTTCAATTTATGTTTAATGAAGAGGTAGCTATTATACTTTAGAGACTGCTGTTACCACAACATCGACCTCTAGAACATGTTGACCATCATGTTTGTAATCCTAACATGATGACCAACATGTTCTAGAGATCGATGGCGTCCTCCTTGGATTTTCATGATCTTAAGATCTTCATCCTTAAAATTAAGGTATCAGACTACGATAGAAGAAATACTTTTGAAAAATTGGATTTTTAAACACAATTTAAAATTATGGTTTTTAGATGTATTGACAATTATAAATACAAAAATATTATTTGAGAATATAATATATTTTGTGATGTAAGAAAATTTCAACCAAATTTTAATGAACTTTAACTAAAACAGCTAACACTCTTCACAAAATTGCAATGCAGCAATCCGATTTTTCTTTGTACTCAAGTTATAGAATAAAATGATGAATGGAATGAACCAAAATCTAAGAAATATTTTGAGAGGCAAAGCAGTGATAGGTATAAGCATACGCATATATGCATTTTTTCCATAAATTCGTGAGTTAATTTTTCTGGAAACACCTATAAATGAAAAAGTAATTCACCAACAATAAAACTTTTGGTTCGTTTCATTGCCCAGGTTCGTTCTGAACACGTTCTGAAAGTTTTATGTCAATACCTCTAATCGTTCTTGAGATACAATGTTAAAGATGGAGAACTTTTATGAAAATTGTAACTAAAGGCAAATTTTATCTGAAAAGTATGCGACACTGGAAGAAAGGTCAGGCCATCCTTTCCTAGAAAGGGTCAACTGTTTTGAAAAGAGAAAATTCTAAACTAGAAGAAATGACAAAGAAGAAATATTCGCCACTGTGTATCGATAACCAATGTTTTTAACGCAGTCGGATACTTTCAAAGAGTTTGAACATCTCACATCTGTATGTTGGGAAATTTCAAAGACGGGATTGACCACTCAACGGGCTATTCATCTGACTGTACAAGATTCCACTCCATTTGCAAGCACTGATCCCCATCACAATGAAGCCCAGAACGCATCTTCAACTGCTTTGCCATTGCTCCTGCCATCTTTGGACTCTCCTTCGAGGGAAGATATACTGTACAGCCTTTAGGGCCCGAGACTCGCTGAGCTCGCCCTGAAGAGTTTTGAACACCATTTCAATTTTTTTATTATCCATAGAAAACAACAACAACATCTAACTATAGAAAACTATATGACACATCTTCAACAGCAGACATGCTGTATATTATTCAGGCACATTAAGGTATCCGACTACGTTAAAAACAGTGGTTATAAACCACATTGGGCAATATTATTTTAATTCTTATTTTTTGATGTTTAAACCTTCCTCTTTCGAAAACATTTTATCCTTTTTAGGAAAACGAAGATCTTGCCTATCATCCAGAGTCACACATTTTTCAGCTGAAATGTGTCTTTCACTTCAATTTTCTTAAAACTTTCATTTTCATAACAATTCTGCACCTTTAACATGATAGTTCAAATACTATTGGAGGTACTTAAATAAAAATTTCAGCATATGTTTTAAAAAATATGAACAATGAATTGAACCAAAAGTTGTGTTGTGGGTGAAATACTTTTTTCATTTATAGGCATTTTTAGAAAAATTAAGTTGTGAATTAATAGAAAAAATGCTTATATAAGTATATTTTGATCCATAACTTCTTTGCATCTCAAAATGTTTCTTAGATGTTGGTTCATTTCATTCATCATTATATACCATAACTTGTGTACAAAGAAAAATAGGATTGATCCATTATAATTTTGAGTAAGGTTTCAGCCATTTTAGTTAAATTTCATTAAAATTTACTACACATATTGATACTTCTGAAAATATATTATATTTGCAAATAATTTTATTATATTTGTAGTATTTTGTATTATAATTGACAATACATCTAAAAACTTAATTTTAAATTGTGTTTAATAAAACATTTTATTTTTTATTTTTCGATCGAATGTAATCGGATACCTTAAAATTCCTTTCTGTCATCAAGTTAAATGATACTACCGGGGCATTTCACGTCATATTACTGAATTCAGAGACTTTTGGAAGACATCTAAAGATGTTTTGGGTACTGTATTTTCTTGGACATCTGAAAAAAGCTCCGAGCTATGACTGGCATTTTATTGATATTATTACCCAGATAGCACAATCTGTTGCACTATATTGTACAATATGGTGCGATATTTTATGATATTAAACAATAGTCCACAATAACAAGGTATCCGACGACTACATTATAAACACTACATATCGATCACATTGGTGAATTTTATTATTATTATTATTTCGTGTAGTTCAGACTTTTCTAGGAAAAGGAAGGCCTGATCTATTATCCTATTTTTCTGTTAAAATTTGTCTTTAACTTCCCTTTGCTCAAAACCTTAATTTTCATTAAAATACACTACCGTTAACATAATATGTCATAAACTAATGCAGATAGTTTCATAAAAATTTCAGCGTGTGTTTTAAATAATATGGACATTTAAACGAACAAAAAGTTTGATTATTTGTGGAATAGTTTTTCATTTATAAGTGTTGTTAGAAAAATTAAGTTGTGAATTCATGAAAAAATGCATATTTTCGTATATTCTTCACCATAGCTTTTTTGCATCTCAACATTTTTCTTAAATTTTGGTCATTTCATTCATCATTATATTCCATGACTTGTGTGCAATGAAAAATAGGACTGCTGCATTACCATTTTGTGCAGTGTTAACCGTTTAGGTTAATTTCATTAAAATTCACTACACATTCTCCTATCTCTCAAAATACATTATTATTTTCAAATAATTTTTTTGGGGGGGTTACAGTGTTTATAATTATAATATATCTAAAAAATATAAATAGATTTTTTAAAATCCAATTTTTTTAAAATTTTCCTTTGCATGTAGTGGGATACCTCAAACATTATTGCAAATATTGACTAATGTTATATAACCTTTGTGTGCTACTGGAGTAAACAGCGTCCTCATATAAACATCATTTAAAATAATTTATACGATTCAACGCTATCAATTGCTAATAATTAGACTAATTTAATTATATCGGGGGTGTCCATATTAAAAAAACCTTGTAAATTGAGGAGCGTCTCGTAATTGAATCCGTGGTCAGATGATGTGAAAGACAACCGGAGTCTAAGTTTGCCCTAAACTGTCTTAGGGACATTGACACAGACGTATTTAACACGCTCTACGCTCAAGGTAAACATGCCTCTTCAGTGAAATTGTGTCTGGACTTGCAATCAGGATACCTTTTAGGTCATGAAACAGATATACATGGAAACATGAAAAACATGATCTTGCTAATAAAGCACAGGAAACTGAGTTATCAAAGCTATTAATTTTGATATCCTAAATCCGATTTAAAATTAGTTTCTGGATTAATACCTTATATGATAATCGAAGACCGTGCTGGTATATATCTAACAATTACAAATCAGCTAAAAAAACAATTATAAAAACACTTGATCACTATCCGTTTCTTCTTTAAAACTCTAAGTCAAATCTGCATATATAAGAAATGATAAAGAAGTAATAGTTCTTCATATATTAATGTGATTAATTGATTATTATATTTACCGTTCTATTATTATTATTAATAGTTTAATCGCACCCTATACATAAAATATTCAAAGAAACTTTACAAAATATAACTAAGAGCTAATATTTTATGTTGAAAAAAATTTCTGATGTTGCAAAGAGTTCATATTATTTCAATCAATAAGCACAATATAGAGAATCTTTAAAAGAACAAGAAAGTTTTGATGAGCAGGGAAATTAAAATGTTTTATGAGCTTCCATCGAATTTTTTTCTAAGTAAAATTCTTCATATATTATAAATACTAGTACTTCTTCTTATGTTAAAAGATTTAAAATAAAATAAAAATATTCTTTAATTTTTTTAAAAATTTAAACAACTTTTAATTTCATTCATTTATCCAAGTTATGATGGGCTAGATTACTTTTTTTGAGTTCTTTCTTCACCTTCGTTCATTTATATTTTTCATAAAAAACAAGACAATATTTATGACGTACTCACATCACACATTCAAATTTTCCTCTGCACAATCTTTATTGATACTAAATGTAGATAGTGTTGATTAGGATAGATTACTGCATTGATGCTTACTATGAATAATTAATTATTTCTTTCTATTCCCTGCATCTCGTTAGAAATTATTTATCATTTCATTTGAGATTAGTCAAAGTACTAATGAATGAAAACAGAACGCACATGAGTAAGCATTTTAGAAATTCAATGAATATAAAGATAATTAATAATATTCCAAATAGATTTGTCAATTGATTGCATAATAATTGAAATGAGCGTTGTGGCCTTAAAAAAAGAATGTCTTTTTAAGGTATCCGACTACGTTCAAAACATTGGTTATCGACCACATTGGTGAATATTTTTTCTTATTGTCATTCAGACTTTTCACTTTACAAAACTCTTCATCTTTTATGGGAAAAGGAAGGCTTCACCTATCAACCAGGGCACATATTTTTTGAGCTAAACATTGTCTTTTAATTTCAAATTTCTCGAAACTTTAAATTTTATAAAAAAAATATCCACCATTATTTCAAAAACTAATAGAGGTATTCACATAAAAAATTAAACGTGTATTTTAAATGATATAAGCAATGAAATGAAACAAAAGTGTTATTGTGAGTGAAATACTTTTACATTTATAGGTGTTTTTAGAAAAACTAAAGTTGTGAATTGATGGAAAAAATGTATACATAAAAATGCTTAGCATCTCAAATTTTTTCTCAAATTTTGTTTCATTTCATTTATGATTATATTCCTTAACTTTTGTACAAAGAAAAATAGGATTGCTGCATTACCATTTTGTGTAGAGTGTTAAACGTTTATTAAAATTTCATTACAATTTACTACAAATTTTCCTATTACTCAAAATGTATTATATTTTCAAATATTTTATTGCATTTATATTATTTTGCATTATGATTGGCAATATATCCTAAAACCATAGTTTTAAACAGTTTTTAAAAAATCCAATTTTTCAAAATTTTTTCCTCGAGCGTAGTCGGATACTTTAAATTTCTCTAAGTTAAAAGCATAACATAATGATTTCTGGAGTAGCATAGTTATTAAATAAATAATTATTCATCAATTTTTGGCTTCGAAATCAGAAAAATCTAATTTTCTAGCAATTTATAAGAATTTAAATCAGATCCGATAAAATTACTTTAAATTCGTGGTATCAATTTGCAGAGTTAATATTTATTTCGAATTTAATATTTATTCCTAATAAATATTAAAGCAAACGAAAATTGGCTGAATTCTAGCCTTTTTTAAGCTGGATAAAATTTATTAAACACGGATAAATATATGCATAAGGGTACATGTATGTATTCATGATTAAGAAACAAAACAAATATTTTATTCAACAATATTTATTATGAATATAATTGCAAAATGGAAGAATGTGGCACTATTTGAAGAAAGTAGATTAAAATTCCACAAGATATGCATTTATGCTCTAAAATAGTTTTGAAAACAAGTAAAAATCCATTAAGTAGATTCTCTTTGTTCGGTTTGAGCACTCATTAAAATAAGCAAAAATTTTAAAAAAAGGCAATATGGTTTCAAAACCTTCTGGAATGAATTCTCTTTATTTCTTTAATCAGTTCAGTTATTTTACCATAATCTCTTTAAAGCCGAAATAAAATCACACATTTAAATACACATTTTGTTGCAAAAGCCAATTATCGGAATTAGTATTTTTTTTATCAGATCCTTTTCAAAGCTAATTACTGAATCGAAAAGTATTTTCTTTTCATAAAGCTTTAGTAACCCTTTGTTATCATCCTTCGCTATTTTTAGAAGTTATTTTACATTCCATTGCTTCAATTTATCGGAATATTTATTATTTTGTTTCAGAGAAAGTGATAAAAGAGAAGCATTTTCCAAGACATCGGTGAAATGCTTCGATTAAAATCTCGCTTTGGCGGCTTCCTCGATTAGCAATTTTTATAAGAGTTACAAATGTCTCTCTGAGGATAAAATAGGATCAATAATTTTCATCAGAATGCTCCGAAATTATTTTGCAATGGAGTGAAAAATTTTATGAAGCTATTATCTTCTGTGCAGAGTAGCATAAATGGATTCTTCATGGTGTATGGTGAAATGTGATTGAATAAATAAATTTAATTTCATGCCTTTCCATTGTAAGGCGGAAATTCAAGCATTTCTGATTCAATTGTAAATCACTTTGTTAAATAGGTTCAAATATGAGAAATATTTATTTTTTATTGCTATATTTTGATCTAAATGAAATATCTATACATCAAAATATGATTTTTTATATCCATTTAAAAAAAATGTCCATTCTTATTTTGAATTAACAAATTGTTATTTTCCTATTTCACTTTTAAAACTTTAATTCATGTTTTTTTTAATTTGCCGACACTTATTTTGAATTTGAAATTAGGTCTATTCCCATATCATCTTTAAAAGTGTGTGTTTTAAATTTTTCAATACTTATTTTTAATTGAAAAATTGGTCTTAACTTATTTAACTTTAATACGCGCTCTTTAAAATTTGTCCACACTTATTTTGAAATGAAAAATAGGTATTTATTTCCCCATATCAGCTTTAAAAGTGTGTTTTTTAAATTTGTCAAACTTATTTTGAATTGAAAAATGGGTCTTTTCCCATTTTACTTGGGAATATCGTTTGGAATTTTAAATAGTTATCTTATTCAATTAAGAAAATGAGAATGAGATTTTTTTGTTTGTCAGCATTAATTGAAATTGAAGGTTTATAAATTAGAAGCATAAATAATATTTATTCTATTTTTATTATTCAGTTCTACCAACAACTATTCACTTTTTTGTATATTAAATTTGTGTATTCGTTTAGAATTATAAAGCTTGGTGCTCTTTCAGAATAGTAATGAGAAATCTATTTATTGTATCTCGTGATCGTATAATATTCGCTATGAATTCTCAAGATTAATGTTTGAAAATGTGATTAAAATATTTTTCTTAAAAATTGATTGAACATATAAACTGTATTTATACCATAAAGTCTTTAATATAGTTGAAAAGACACTTTTTTGAAAACTAAGATGGTGCAAAATTATTTGTAATCTTATATTTTCAGTAGTTACTGCAAAAATCTCTAAAATTTTATTAATCTTTTTTTTTAAATTTCAAACCTATAGGATTTGTTCCGTTAAAACTTTCTGGCACATATTTAATAATGTATTACCTCAGAGAGATACTTTCATTGTATTTACGTAAATTTTACGTATTTACGGAATATTAATGTCTTTTTTGAATTTATCATTTCTAATGAATATGTTGTGTCTTCTTGGCGAGTTACTTGGTGGTTCATCTATTAAAAATAGATGCGGTAAATCGATCCGAAAAAAATTTTTATATTTTCGATGATTGTATTATGCATGTAACCTTTGCGTAAATGCAAGCAATATGTTGTCGAAGCTTTATCGGAATCAGATGAGCGGTACGACAGCTCACAAGAAACATACAGACATACATTCATTTTTATTTATATAAATTAAATAATGAAATGAGGGATAAAATAATCTTATAAATGATGACTAAATTTTTATTAGTAAAATTAAGAATGTTTGAAGGCTTTTTGGCAAAATAAATAAAATTCCAGCGATTAAACTTTTTATTTCCAAACCGCATTTTTCTAAAGTAGAAAAAAAAAAATGTTAGGATGTAAACTTAAATAACTGCAAATGAATGGCTTTAATTTAAAATGGATAGAATTGGTTATTTAAAATCATCTTCATAATTCATAACGATATTATATCATTAATTTAATAATGCCACAACTGTTCCATTTCACTTCAGAATTATTCGCATATTTAAAATTACTGCATTTGAAATTATATTTCGGAAATTAAAGTTTGAAAGCGCCCAGATTCTCAAGAGCTTATTTGGTTGTTTAATTCTATGGCAGAATAACAGAATAAATTCTACGCGTTTCATTTAAAGTGTGTGATATTCCCAGCTAAAACATGCAGAGACTGACTGCAAATAGATAAATTTAGGATTAAGAATTTAAAATTACGCATTTGTTAATCTGAATATGCATGTAATGAATTAAGACTCGTAGAGCATTCAGGTGAATTTTTGAAGGTATTGTTTAGTAAAATATGTTTATAAAATGTTTACATATATATCCATACTAATATATAAATGTGAAAGTTTGGATTAATGGATGTTTGTTACTGAATCACGCCAGAACGGCTGAACAGACAGGGATGAAATTTAGCACAAAGATAGATTAGAGTCAGGAATAGAATATAGGCTACTTTTTATTCCGGTTCATTGAGAGGTTCATTTTTTTTTTCATTAAAAACTAACTTTCGTGCCAAAAAGCTGAGGCAAATCCCGCCTAAGATGAGTAAGGCTCCATTTTATTTTCTCCCAATAGAATTGAGGTTAGGCTTAGCAGAATTTTGATCGATTATTTCAAAGGATTCTATTTATTTCCTTTGTGTTTGATGTATTTAAACTCAAATTTTGTTAATGAATCGATCTTTCGGATTCATTCTGGAGTACATTTGAATTAAAAGAGAACAGAATAAATTAAATAAAACATTGCATTGCGTTGCTCCAACTGGCGTAGGAAATTCAGACTTGTGCGTTACGCCAACTGGAGTTGAAAGTTCGAGCGTGATTGTTGACAACTGTATTTTCATTTAAATTAAAAGTTTAAACATTACGTGTATGATACTGTTGCAGCTATCTCCATCTCGATCCATAAATAAAGTGGATTTGACCGGACTTGCTTTGCTGTTTTGTTTTATTTTGGGTCTACAATGTAAATAAATTGTTTTTACGTTCGTTATGTGCTTTTGTTATTGAATTCTATTAATGCCCTATATATTTTTTGTATATGATCATACTTTTAAGTGTATCGTTTTTAGGTTAGGTTTAATTTTCTGATTTGTCATTATTTGATAGTTTTTCGTACATATGCATCAAAATTTCCACACGAACGAAGTCGCAGATGATAGCCAGTATTTATAAAAATCGTTTAAACTTTCATTCAGCTTCTCAATTTTATTTTTTGTTTTCAGATTTGCGCATATTATTTTGAATATCTCGCATCCCATCTTCGTTTTTGAGATTTTTCAATATATAGTTTCTTTATTACCCGGAGTAAATATATTATTACTAAGAAAATGCAATTCAAGAAAACTTAATATTATATCTTCCTAAACATCAATTACAATAGAGTTTCGACTTAAAAAAATGATGCTGCCAAAAGAATTAAAGTACGTGGAGCTTCTAGAATTTTCTACAGTAATCATGTTCTTTCTGTCAATAGTGCTACGTTCAGTGGTAGCGGGGTGGTCGGCTATATACAAGAAGTACCATGTTCTATAGTAATGACATTTAATTTTAAGGATTCAAAATTTAGTTTCAGTTCAAAATGCAAAATTGAAATTTCCAGACAATAATACATAGTAATTTATTAATAAACATTTTAATTATTTATTAAAAAACTATTATTGAAGCTTACCTTTATATTCTTATGACGAATTTCTTTTATTTTATATCAATATAGAAATTCGATCCTCTCTGTAAATAAGGGTTGTTATTCCTATTGCTTCATTTATTGCCTCTAAATGTGTGCATTTATTGTAAATTAGATGAACTAAAAATGTTAAGCAAATATTATTCGAATTCTTAATGGGAAAAAAATCATTTTGGGATTCATTCTATTTTCCCCCGTTATACAAGGCACAAAATAAACTGATAAAGTGCTATGTATCTTACTGCACCGCTAAATACTTTTGTCACTACTTATTAAAAAACGCTGTGCTTTAAAGAATACATTTAACTCCATGCTTAATACATGAATTCATGTTTAATGCATGAAAGAATTTATTTAACTCCATGTTTAATACATGAAAAAATGTATTTAACTCCATGTTTAATGCATGAAAGAATGTATTTAATTTCATGAATGTAATCGAAAGGATGTTTAAGAAAACTGTAATAAAAGGAATGAAAATTATTTAATATGTGAAAATTTTAAGGCATAAATTTAATTTTTTTTTCTCAATTAAAATAAGATTAAAAAGAGAACTTGTTTTAAATAATATGAAACGGTTTTGTATTTGTTGTGTAAAAGAAATCCATCGTCCAAAATAGTTTTTGGATCAAATGAGTGGCCTGGTGGTAAGGTCTCGGCTTCGGAACAGGAGGGTTTCAGGTTCGAGACTCGATTCCACCAAAGAACCGTCGTGTGAGAGGTCTCTTGCACGTTATATCTGTCAGGCCAAACGCCCTCCCGCTGGTGTGGCGTGGTGTGGAGAGGAGGGTGCCACTTCAGGTGTCGTCCTCGTCATCTGAAATTACGAGATCCGTCCCAAAATAGCCCTCGTGTTGCTTTAAAACGGGACGTTAATATAACTAAACTAAACTTGGATCAACTGAATTTTTTTCTAGATATTGCCGCATTGAAACAAAGCATTGCCCAGTCTGCGTAGCTGAATGGTTATAAGGCTAGACTCATAGTCATGAGATCAGGTGTTCGAGTCCCAGTTGACTTAGAATTTGCCGTTCCTTTCTTTCGTGTTCCAGAAAATTCTGGACTTTTCTTTCATTCACCAAATAAGTGCTCTGGACTTTTCTTACTGTCCCTACCTGCGCAAAAGCTGAAGATCTCTCAGTCACAGTGTTCTTGGTTCAGAGTGGAGTTAATAAATGGATTTCCCTCTACTTCCTGTGTCTTTTTAAGTTCTGTCTACGGGACAATATTATGTATAATAACCAGCATTATTTATTTGCTTAACAGCTCAGTAATAAAACTAATCCAGATCTTGAAATGTAATTGTTTAGTTCAATGAGAAGCAATCCGCAAAGCAAACAATAATCTATAGGGGAAACGGAAAATGAATGCGGGTTACTGAGTTATTTCCAGCCAAGCATATATTCTAGTAAACAAAATAACATTTAATATATCCGACTGCGTCGAAAGAAAAATTGTTGGAAAAATTGGATTTTTTAGAAACTATTTATGGTTCTTAGATATATTGCCAATAATAAATATTATAAATACAAAAAATTCTTAGAAAGTATAATGTATTTTGAGAAATGGGAAAATTTGTAATAAATGTTAATGAAATTTAATGGAAGTGTTTAACACTCTACACAAAGTTGTAATGCAGAAATCCCATTTTTCTTCGTACACAAGTTGTAGAATACAATAATGCAATGAAAAGAAAAAAAAATCTAAGAAAAATCTTGACAGGCAAAGAAATGATGGGTAAAAACATTCGCATATATGCACTTTTTACCCTAAATTCACACCCTAATTTTTCTAAAAACGCCTATAAATGAAAAAGTATTTCATCCACAATAAAACTTTTGCTTCATTTCATTGCCCATATTATTTAATATACGTGCTGAAATTTTTATGTAAACACCTCTATTAGTTTTGGAAATATCATGTAAATGGTAGAGAATTTTTATAAAAATGAAAGTTTTTAGAAAATGGAAGCTAAAGACAAATTTTGCTGAAAAAATATGTGACCCTGGATGATAGGCCAAGCCTTCCTTTTTCTAAAAAAGACAAACTGTTTCGAAAAAAGAAAAGTCTGAACTACAAGAAATAATAAGAATTTTTAAGAAATCGCGAATGTGGTCGATAGCCACTGTTTTTATCGTAGTCGGATACCTTAATTTCCAATTCACCTGAATTAAATTAAATCTCAAAGTGCGTAGAAGCATTACAAGGATTAAAAACTTGTGTTTTTCACAATAAATTTCAATTCCGCTTAAAATAAACTTTTGTAACCAGCCAACATTTCCAGCGTCCGCTCGATAAAACTTCAGTCTGAACTCTGAAGTCAAGAATTAAGCATGATTTTTACCCTTAGAATTTCTTTTTTCTTCAAATGTTTGTATTAAGGTACCTGACTACGGTAAAAACTCTGGTTATCGACTACAATGGCGATTTTTCGTTCATTGTTATTTCTTGTAGTTCAGACTTTCCTCTTTCCAAAACAACCTAACATTTCTAGGAAAATGTAGGTTTGACCTATCATCCAGGGTCATTTTTTCAGCTAAAAACTGTCTTTTACTTCCGTTTTCTCAAAATTTAATTTAAATTAATATTCCACCCATTAACATGATATATCAAAAAGTAATTAATGTAATGTATTTACGTAAAAATTTGAGCGCGTGCTTGAAATAATACGGGCTATGAAATGAACCAAAAGTTTTGTTGTTGAAGAAATACTTTTTCATTTATAATTGTTTTAGAAAAAGTAAGTTGTGAATTTACGAAAAATTGCTTATATACTTATATTTTTACCCTTAACTGCATTGCATATCAACATATTTCTTAGATTTTGGTTCAATTCCTTCATCAATTTATTCTATAACTTTTGTGCAAAGAAAAATAGGATTGCTGCATTCTGTGTAGAGTGTTAACCGTTTTGGTTAAATTTCATTAAAATTTCTATTCATAAAATATATTATATTTTTAAATACTTGTGTTGTATTTATAGTATTTTGCATCCTAATTGACAATACATCTAAAAGCTGTAGTTTTAAATAGTTTCAAAAAATTACAATTTTCCGAAACAATTACTTCGAATGTAATCGGATACCTAAGCTGTTTGTCCTATTATTGTTTTTAGGGCGGGATGCCCTCTAATGCTTCGGTAAAAAGAGTCAAATCATTTAAGCTTTTATCATTTAAAGTTTAATTTTTCCCTAGTAGTAATAATTTTTTCGCCCAAATTTAACTAGTTTGGTTCAACTAGAGGAAGTTGAGATAATAATTCAATTATTATTTCAAATTCATCTTCAATTATAAGTACTTTCCGTTGAAATTTACATTGCATTTCGGAAAGATTTTTAAAAATAACCTTCATTTTAAATGCAAGTGTAGTAGAAAGTTTTGAGATATTATTTTTTTTACCTTAAATTTTTGAACCAAGGTTTATGGAATGTATTTTTTTTTTTTACTTTACTCAGCGCAATAATCATTTAAATGACGAAAAAAAGATACATAGTTACTTTATCCAAGAAGTTTTATAGCTGCTTGGATCTAAACCCTCACGTTAGTTTTGAGTGCAATACCATTCAAAAAAGTTTCACATAGATTTTTCTAATTTTTATGTTAGATTCTTTTTCTGTGAAAAAATTTGATCAGATTACCGACAGATCAGATATCCGACTTCGAAAAATTGGAATTTTTAAAAACTGTTTATGATTTTTAGATGTATTGTCACATATAAACATCATAAATGCAAAAAAAAAAATACTTGAATATATATTATTTTGAGATATGGGAAATTCGTAGAAATTTTAAAGAAATTTATCCAAAAACGGTTACTATTCTAAACAAAATTATATTACGGCAATCATATTTTTCTTTGTACTCAAATTTTAGAATCTAAGAAAGATCTTGAGATGTAAAGAAAAGATGAGTAAAAATATACGTATCTATGCCTTTTTTTTCCATGAATTCCCAACTTCATTTTTCTGAAAACACCTATAAATGAAAAAGTATTTCACCAACAATAAGCATTTTGTTTCATTTCATTGTTCATATCCTTTGAAATATCCGCTGAAGTTTTTATGTAAACATATTTTGGGATATTATGTTAGTGGTATAGAATTTTTATGAAAATTAAAGTTTCGAGAAAATTGAAGACAAATTTTAGCTGAAAAATATACGACTCTGGATGATAAGTCAAGTCTTCTAGTTAGGGAAAGGAAAGTTGAATTACAATTTAAAAAATCGCCAATGTGGTCGATAACCAGTGTTTTTAGCATAGTCGGATACCTTAATCAATAATACTCTCCCGAAAATCGCAGTTCTTAGTTCTGTTCCTTAAGACAGAACTTCTCTTAAAGCAGAAACGGAACAAAAAACGCAAGAAAGACAGGTAAATGAGATAATAAAGAACAATTGTTTTCTCAGAGGAGCAAAAACTGATAGAAGGACTTGCATTATCCTCGAAGACGCACCTGTGGTCAAGCAGGCTGAAAAAAACATTTATTTAATCTTTCTCACTTCTGAAAATTAATTAATTAGGTCACATATTTTTAATATAAATGCCCTTTTGGCTTCTTTAAAGATTGCTCTCTGATCAATGTAACATTATTATAATATTTAATTAAAATTATAAAATGACACTAGAATAATAGTAGTGATTACTTTGTTAAAGGACTAACTGGTTCACGGCGCAATAATAAGTGAACAATCACGACAGCATAATAAGTCACAGAAACAATAATAAGTGAAATCTATCAATAATTTTGCAATCTTTTATGGAAATAGAGCATTCCAAAGCATCAATTTTCTCAAAACTTTCATTTTCATAAAAATTCTCCACCATTATCATCCAAAACTAATAGAGGTATTTACAAAAAATTTCAGTTTTGTATTTTAAATAATATGGGTAATGAAACAAAGAAAAATTTTAATTGTTGGTCAAACACTTTTTCATTTATAGGTGTTTTAAGAAAAAAATAAGTCGTGCATTTCTGAAAAAAATGCATCTATGCATATATTTTTTCCCATAACTTCTTTCCATCTCAACATTTTTCTAAGATTTTGTTTCATTTCGTTCATTATAATATTCTACAACTTGTGTGCAAAGAAAAGTAGGATTGCTACAATACAATTTTGTGTAAAGTGTTGAAAGTTTTGGCTAAATTTCATTAAAATGTACAAAAATTTTCCTGTTTCTCAAAAGATATTGTATTTACAAATATGTTTCTACATTTATAGATTTTTTAGAGTTTTAGAGTATTGCCCATGCAACTAAAAATCATAAATCGCTTCTAAAAAATCTAATTTTTCAAAAATATTCGTTCGAAAGTAGTCGGATACCTTAAATTAAAATTTGATTTTTTGTCATACTTTAGTTTGAATTGGTAACTTATTAGAGATTTTTTATATGTTTTCAATTAAAATTTTAAAATTAATTTAATTTCAGCCATTGCTCTATTGCGATTAATATTCATGGCCCTTACAAACAATTGAGACTTCAAATTGAAAAATGAATAAAAAATGTAATTTAATTAAATTAAATTATAAATAAGTCTAATAAAATACAAATAAAGAAGCTGTAATTTAATTATAACAGTCAATTTATATATTTTATGAATTAATTGTTAATCAAACTATATTCACAAATTTAATATAAAAACAGTCATATATTCTTATTTTTTACGTTTATGTTCCTTATTAAACATCTATCGACTATCGAAAATTTATTAATGTTGGAAACCTAAAGATTTTTAAAAATTTAGAATAATTCAGATTATTTATATTTTTTTACTTATCAAAAATTTCTTTCTAATGCATTTTCTGATAGTCTCATTTAGAGAAAATTTAAAATTTCTTATTTTTTTTTCCAAAATGAAATGTTTAATCTGCACCAAATGAAAAAAAAAAATTAATACTAATGAAAAAAGCTGAGATTATTTAAGAGCGTTGGAAAGGAAGGTTAATTGGAAAAGTTCGATGTCTTTAAGCCTACAAAAAATAATTATTTTTTCAAAGTTGACTCCAACATGTACATTAAATAAAATAAAATCCTCAAGGATTATATAAGATTTGAATACATTCTTCTCGTCTACAGCTCCCTTTTTTGTAATAAACTAGATAAAATGTTGAGCATTAGTAGTTTGGTAGGTTACACATATAAAAAGAAATTTTTACTTTTTTTTTCATATGCTGGAGTGGTGGTCTGAGTGTGTCTATGTACTACAGATATTTAAAATTTTAAGATGAAATATAATTTACATCGGCAGTCTTCATTAATGTACTACAGATATAATATTGGGTTGGGGGATAAGTTCGTAGCGTTTCTATAATTACTTTGTTTTCGAACGATTTTTTTGCTGTTTTATAAAGTGTATAATATTCATTCGATAGAGCTCTTTCTCGTCCACAAAACTGGGATATTCGTCTTTTTCAGTAATTTGATTTTTAATTACTTTTAAGGCTTAGAAATGGAATATCCAGGGAAGTTAAAAATCAACACCTGCTCTTCGCTTTTCATCCAGGCCAAAAAGCTACTTAAGCAGCACGGTGCATTTATTGTGAATACGAAGAAGGTGTCATAAGCAAGTCTGCAGGACGGAAATGGTCAAGCCTCACCTCCGTCCAAAGAAAACCGTAATCTGCGTTTTGGGAGGTTGACTGGGACGTGGAGGTTGATATGGAGTACTGGGAAATGCTCGAAAGGAATGTCACGGTCACCAAGTTGCTCTACATAGCCCAGCTACGACGCATGCCTATGCGACTGAAAAGACCTAACCGACAAGGACAAACCATACTCCTTCACGATAACGCCAGGCCCCATGTTGCATAAATCGTCAAAGCCGCAATCGTCAAGAGCTTAAATGGAGGTCTTTCAGAATCCCCAGTATTCTCCAGATCTTGCGCCGTCGAATTACCATCGTTTCTACTCCCTGTCTAACTATAAGAGGGGCTCTGCCTTCGACAATAAAGAGGGCTTTAAAAACCAGATCGGACCAGTTTTGGCGGAAATGCATCGACAAATCGGTTGAGAGTTGGGAGGAGGTCGTAAACACAGCGGAGAATACATAATCGATTAATCGATTGTTATTACTAATCATTTTCTTTAAATGAAAGTCTTTGATGAAAACTCTATGATCTTATTAATAGTATGCAGTAGATAATGTATCATGTTTATATTGTAATAACAAGGACAAACCTTTTATTTTTGTCTTTAAGTTTAAAATAAATTCCTACGTATAAAAGATTTTGCTTTTCTTATGAAAATATGTTTGAAACTGGGTAAGTCTTTCTTTTAAACATATGAAATGTTTGCAAAGTGCATGCTTTTATCTAAAATAGGAAATAATACTAACCGTTTAAACAAAGTTTTATTAAAATATAATTAAACATCACTATATGAAATTTTAATCCCGATTTTATGGGATGTATGTATTTTTGTTACAGCTTCAACACATGACAAATTGAATATATTTGAACTATCTAGCTTAAGACAAATATAAACATTCATATATGTAATGATAAATGTAGTGATATGGTACAATATTGTAAATAAGTATATTTTGTAAAAAATTTAAAGTCAAATAGGATAGATGAAATAAATAGATTTTATGTATGTAAAAAATAAGTATTGCGTTAAATTATTATTAAGTGTAAGAAAGTGTGCGCGAAAAATGAGTGTTAAAAATTCAAAAATAATCATTTAAATAATAACACATTTTATGCGGGACACATACATTTTCTGAAGATTGATATTTGAGTGTTATTCACGTACTAGTACGGGTTTGTGTAACAACAGGATTTGTTTGTGAGTACAAAAATGAAAGTATATACAGGAAAACGAAACTACACAGATTCTGGAAAATTTTAGACAAATAAAAACGAGTTTTTGCATAAGTCAATGCGGAACCACACTACGGGAAGGTTGATTAAAAATTAACTTTTTTATTTCTGCTTGGGAAAATGAGTGAATTTTGACGTGTACCTCTTTATAGAGGAAAATGCTTTGATCGTTACCACACTGTAAAACATGATTAGTTTTGTGATTGATCTTTCCATTTTTTTTTATAATGTAAAAATGCTTATAAATAACATCATTTGAAAAAATTAAAACTCTATACTACTATTTCTATTTGATTATTATTTTTTACGATACTATTATAAATATATCCACTAAAAAATATATTTTTTGTTTAAAAAATTCTTATGGTTGTTATTTCTATATTTCACTATAAAATACGAAAAGTTGGTTAAAAAATGAACTCATTTTCGACATATTGAGATTGAACTGAATAACTAAACTTACGCACAAAACGACCGCTCCCGGTACAATTCCGCTGCAAAATGGACCCGCACTCAATGTGATAGCAGAAAACAGTTTATTGACGTTGATCGCTTGAATTTCAAATTTGTAGGAATTCAGAAAGCGTAAAAATGCCGCATCTGAGAAAGACTCACCATTAATGACAATGTATAACTACATAGGATTTCACATAGTCGGTAGAATAGCAACTACATATGACTCCTTCCTACAAAATCTCTAGCCGGAATCGTTTCCTCCAACTTTCACACATGTATGCAGTTTAAGCAAGTTGGAGTCTAGGCACACGTGTCTTAGAACGCCAAAATCTTTTTTCTACGGGGACATTAAAATGCTGTCCTACGAAGTGCTATCGATTCAGCTAATGATCTCGCGACCTCAACTGGTAATTATCGGTGGAAAAGCGTGTGACATGACATTAAAATTAATACCTCAAACAATGAAGAAATTGAGAGTGAAACATGAATTATTATCGTATGTATGTATGTATGTATATAAGGATTAAACAATATTTAATGTTTATGATAAAAGAAAAAATTCAACTTTAAAATAATTAAACTCAATTACAATTCTAGTCTCAACTCTAAAATTTTCAAAAACTTCATTTTCTCATAATTTAATAAAATTAAAATAATTTGTAATAAAAAAATCCGTTTATAAAAGCAAAAAATAATTTATTAAAAATTTAAACAATAATAATTTTCCCCAAAACTACTGCAATATTAATATTTTAATTAAAAAAAGAAATGATGAAATATTAATAAAATTGATGCCGCTCAGAAATTCCATTTATCATTTATACGTAGTTGTATGTACTTTACTTCCAATTTCGCCGAAATGTCTCTATTCATAAAAAATATTCTAGTTTGAAATTTGCATTAGAATACTTTCATGCATATCTTAAAAGATATTAAAATATATATCTTAACATGCTTTAGCAGTTTCTGTTAATTTCCCACTTTAAATCATTGCGTATAATCTTTCTTCGAATATCTTTCTAATTTTAAAGAATGTATTGGGATATATTGAAGGGATAAATTAAATTTATGTGTATGGTTTAAGAATTAGAAAGGCAATTTTTGCTGGGCATTCTCCGCAGAGTAAATAAAATTTTACTTTTCATGAATATTCTGCGAATTTAAATTTGTCTTTAACTTAAATTTTCTCAAAACTTTCATTTTCATAAAAATTATCCATCGTTAACATGATATCTCAAAAATTAATAGGGGTATTTACATAAAAATTTCAGTTTTGTGTTTTAAATGATACGAGCATTGAAACGAACCAAAAGTTTTATTGGTGAAATACTTTTTCATTTACATGCGTTTTTAGAAAAAATAAGTTGCGAATTTCTGAAAAAAATGAATATATGCATATATTTTTTCCTATACCTTTTCTTTGCATCTCAATATTTTTATTAGATTGTAATTCATTTCATTCATCGTTATATTCTACAATTTGTGTACCAAAAAAAGCAAATTGGAATTGCAATTGCTGCAATACACTTTTGTGTAGAGTGTTGAAAGTTTTGGCTAAATTTCATTTAAATGTACTACAATTTTCCTATTTCACAAAATATATTACAAATATTTTTTGTTTGTATTTATAGAGTTTATAACTGGAAATACATCAAAACATATAAATATTTTTTAAATAATCACATTTTTCAAAATTTCTCTCTCGAACGTAGTCGGATACCTTAATTTAAATGCGATGTTTCATCAAAATCAATTGGTGACTTATTAGAGATTTTTTATATGTTTTCAATTAAGTTAATGCCAGCCATTACTCTATTGCAATTAATATTTCTTGTCCTTATAAACAATTCAAACTTCAAATTGAAAAGCGAATAAAAAAACTTAATTTAATTAGTTTAATTAAATTTCAAATTTGTCTAATGAAATACAAATGAAAAAATTGCAATTTTACTTATTACTGTTCAACTGTATATTTTATGAATTAAACACCAAAACAGATCGTGCCGTATATTAGAGAACAAATTATTTGTTTCAAAAAATTATTTAGACTATAATTTAAAAAAATAGCTAGAAATTATTTACACTCTATGTATTATCCCCCAACAAGTATAGGGTCACATGTGATAAATGAGGTAAACACAGTTCATTCATATTCAACAAAATTATGTGAATATTTTTGAAACTTTCTGCTGTTTTAATATGAGAATTTTAAAAAAAATGTGTTCCCCTGTGCAATTTTATTTTTTATAAAGTACTTTTGAATTAGTTCGAAAGTCATCGATAGATTTATAAATGAGATCTTCTTTATGCAGTCATCGTCTACAGCGTAAAAAATATTTTCCTTTAATATTCCTTTAATATTTTTCTTTAAAACTATTTTCATTTCTTAACACAATTATTTGTTGTAGCTATTTTTGAATTTCCGGAAAACTTTTCTGCAGTTTCTTTTATGCTGCCTCAGTCTATCGCACCAAACTAGGTTTGATCATACTGCAGTGGGATATCTAATATATCATTGCGATATATAATCACCACCAAATTATTAGAATAAAAAGTGTCGTATGATCTGACTTACTGATCTTTGTTTTGCAGTTTATGTTATCCGACTACGTTCGAAGGAAAAATTACTAAAGATTGGATTTTTAAACACTATTTAAAACTATGGTTTTTCGATGTATTGTCAATTATAATACAAAATATTATAAATACAATAAAACTATTTGAAAATGTAATATATTTTGAGAAATAGGAAAATGTGTAATGAATTTTAATGAAATTTTACCAAAACGGTGAACACTCTGCACAAAATTGTGATGCAGCATTCCTATTTTTCTTTGTACACAACTTATAGAATATAATGATGAATGAAATGAACCAAAATCTATGAAAAATTTTAAGATACAAAGAAGTGATGGTTAAAATATACGTATAGGTGCATTTTTTTACCATCAATTCACAACTTAATTTTTCTAAAAACACCTACAAAGGAAAATTTATTTCACCGACACTAAAACTTTTGGTTCATGTCATTTTTCCTATTATTTAAAACACACGCTGATATTTTTATGTAAATACCTTTATTAGTTTATGAGAAATCATGTTAATGTTTAAGAACTTTTGTGAAAATTAAATTTTTGAGAAAATTGAAGTTGAAGAAATGAAAGATTGAAGATTGTGAAGAAATGAATTGAATTGAAAATTGAAAGACAAGCTTTAGTAGAAAAATAGGTGACCGTGGATGATACGTCAGGCTTTCCTTTCCCTAGAAAGGATAAACTATTTTGGAAAGTCTGAACTACAAAATTAACAATACAAATCCAATGTGGTCTATAACCAGTGTTTTTAACGTAGTCGGATACCTTAAGCTTTGTTTTGCAGTTTAAACGAACTTGTATGATGAAACAAAATCAAATCGATCTTTCTGTACTGAATCAATATTCTGCACCCTATTTACCAACCAGCGACTAGCCTAAGCTCTAAAAATATATATATGTTTTAGATACTAATTAAAGTAATTACTCTTTTTTTTTAATAGATTTTACACATCTGTATTATTTCTTCCTATATATGCTAATGACGAAAAAATTAGAATAAAAAATAATCTTCGAAAAAAGATCATCTTAGCAAATTTTTTTAAACTTTCTTTTTAAGAAAGTTTCAGATATTAAAATACCGATTTCGTGTTTTTATTCTTTATTACAATGAGGGGAACGAAATTCGAAACTCATAAGCTCTGCATACTGATTAAAATGATCTTTTCTTTATCAGATATTAAATGCAACACAAAATTGCAGAAAAAATATTTTTTCCCTTGAAATATCTTAATTAAAATTCTTTGTTCTTGCTTTGAAGTAGTTAAAGAACTTGATTTTTTTTTTGGTATAGAAAAAAAATTAATAGTTTTTTTGTTCAACATTTTTTTTACTATGGAAAGATTAGCAGAAAGTATCTAGAGTATTTTTACCTTTTGACTAGCTTACTGTGTTTGAATTTTCTTCAAGTGTTCAACTGTTTTCAAGTCCACCCGAATAGAAACTTTGTTGTTTAAATTTAAATTTCAAGTAAAATATTTTAAGCTAAATTTGAAATGCAAACTCAAGTGTGAAGAATTTGATTAAAGTGTAAAAAGCCCAAGAATTTATTTATTTTTTGGTATAGAAGAAAAATTAAAAGTTTCTTTTAAACTTTTTTATTATAGAAAGATTAGCAGAAAATATCTTGAGTATTTTTACCTTTTGACTATAGGTGAATTTTCTTCATGAGTTCAAGTGTTTTCAAGCCCATACCAAAAGAAATTCTGTCGTTTAAACTGAAGTTTTAAGTGAAATATTTTAAGCTAAATTTGAAATGGAAACCCAAGTCTTACACCTCAAATAAATCTTTTAAGACTTTCTAAGAATCAGTTAATACATTAAATCTTTAAAATAAATCCTTAAAAACAATGCTACTTGTTTCAATTTTCTGAATTTTACAGGAGCAAGAAAAACATATGTCCCTTGAACAGTTATAAAATAATTTATTGTTTTTGTTTCGGATATTATCACGTAGATAGAATTCAAGAAGACACAGGAAGTAGAGTTAAATCAATCTACTAGCTCCACTCTGAACTGAGAACACTGTGACTGAGAAATCTTCAGCTTTCGTACAAGTTGGGAAAATTCCAGAATACCTTTCTGGAGGCAGTAAGAAAATTCCAGAGCACTCATCTGGTCAATTAGAGAAAGGTCCAGAATCTTCTGGAACACGAAAAAAATCGAAAATTCTTAAACAAATTTTAAGTCTAAAGGGATTCGAACATATGATCGCCTGACTATCAATTAAGCTTCATAACCATTCAGCTATGCAGACTTGTCATCGCTCCGTTTCAATGCAGCAATATTTTAATCCATTATTACCACATTATTTTGCAATCAAATTTTGGGCCTTATACTTGCCTCATTAGATAAGATTTTATTCAAAATAATCCCATGTTTAAATTATCCGAAATAACCCAATTAGTTTAATTAAGAAATTAATATTTTTCATTTCTGCCTTTAGCTGATATCTACTGATTGTTATCGGTGCCACGCTCTTTATATTCTTTTGAGAGGTATTCTAGAACGTTCCCTACCTGTACAAAAGCTGAAGATCTCTCATTCACAGTGTTCAGAGTTGAGCTAATAAATTGATTTCACTCTATTCCATGTGTCTTCTTGAGTTCTATCTATGCTACAATATTTAAAATGATTTCCTGTGTCTTCTTGAGTTCTATCTACGCGACAATATTTAAAATGGAATTCCGATGGCATTCAGAACATTGTTTTACTTAGTTTATTGTTACTTATATCATTGAATCATCTTTCGTATATAATATATTCATTAACTCTTAAATATTGAATAGATTCTCTTCATATATGTTGAGTAAACGATTTCAGGGTAATTTTTCCTTTTCTTTCCCGACTATAAAAAAACGAAAAAGCACTAAGCAAAATATTAACTTGGCTAAGGTATCCGACTACGTTCAAAGAAGAATTTTCAAAAAATTGGAGTTTTTAAAAAGTATTTAAAATGATTATTTTTGGATGTATTGCCCATTATAACAAAAATTACTAAGAATACAACAAAATTATTTGAAAATATAATATATTTTGTGAAATAGGAGAATTTATAGTAAATTTCAATGAAGTTTAACCAAAATGGTTCACATTCTACATAAAATTGCAATGCGGCAATTCTATTTTTCTTTGTAGACAAGTTATATAATATTATGATGAAGGAAATGAAGCTACAACAAGAATCCTTTTGAGTTGAAAAGAAGTTGTGGGTAAAAATATAGGTATATATGCATTTTTTCCATAAATTCACAACTTCATTTTTCTAAAAACACTTATGAAGGAAAAAGTATTTCACCAACAATAAAACTTTCCCTTCATTTCATTTCCAATACTCCTTAAAATACAGGCTGGAATTTTTATGTAAATACCTCTATTAGCTTTTGAGATATCCTGTTAACCGTGAATAATTTTTATGAAATTAAAATTGAAGTTAGAGACAGATTTTATCTGAAAAATAGATTAGACGTTCACTTTCCTAGTAAAAATAAACTGTTTTGTAAATAGGAAAATCTGAACTGCAAGAAACAACGATTTAAAAGGAATTCTCCAATGTGGTTGATAACCAGTGTTTCCAACGTAATCGGTTACGTTAAGGCTTTATATTACCTGAATATTATTAGATACAATTTCATACAATTTTCTATTAAGAAATTAATTTAATACAATAAGGGATACAAACATTCGATAATTTGATTTCGAATGCAAATTTGCGTGTTCCGTGCATCATCCATGCATTCCAGTTGTCATCATTAGCATAAAATATTCGAGGCGGTCAGCTAAAGGTCAAATCGGTCAAACATTACAGCAAGTTATGAGTACCAGCTGTAGACTCGCTTAAGGTCCATATAATTTACTTCGATCGGATTGTCCTGTGTTTCTATTAGCGTCAGATTTTCAAAGAAATTGGATTTTTCAATTCAATGTTGATATAATAATATCATATAAAAAAGCTGCTAGACTTTTTCCAGCTCATTTGCTAAGAATAATTATTGCTAAAAATTGTCACCAAAATTTTATGAAATGGGGTCTAATTGTAAGGGAATATTTTATATAAATGGTCTTAAGGTAACAGACTACGTTAACAGCACTGGTATTCGACCACATTCAGAGATATTTTTAAAGTGTTATTTCTTGTCATTCAGACTTTTCTCTTTCCAAAACAGTTTGTCTTTTCTTAGAAAAAGAAGGTCTAACCTATTATCCAGAGGAATTTTAAGCAAAATTTATTTTTCAGCTAAAATTTTCTTTAACTTCAATTTTAATTTTCGTTAAAATTATCCACCATTCACATGACATCCCAAAAATTAATATAGATACATGCATAAAAATTTCAGCGTGTGGTATAAAAATTTTTGGAAATGAAATGAACCAAAAGTTTTATGGTCGGTGAAATACTTTTTACTTTATACGTATTTTTAGAAAAATCAAGTTGCAAATTTATATAAAAAATGCATATATACGTATATTTTTACCCGAAACTTCTTTGCATCTCAAAATGTTTCTAAGATTTTGGTTCGTTTCACTCATCGTTATATTCTATAACTTGTGTGCAAAGAAAAATAGCATTGTTGCATTATCATTTTGTGTAGAATGTGAACCGTTTTGGTTAAATTTCATTAAAATTGACCACACATTTTCCTATTTTACAAAATATACTATATTTTCAAATAATGTTTTTCTTTTTATAGTGTTTATAATTGATAATGCATCTAAAAACCAAAAATAGTTTTTTTTTATTCAAATTTTTCAAAATTTTTAATTTGAACGTAGTCAATTACCTTAATTAAGAAACTTTCTTAGTAAAATATTCTTTAAATTTAAATTTTGACATATAGTTTGATAGACATACTATTTTAGATACCTTATACCATCGTTTTCACTTTGCTGCACACTATCGTAATCTTTGGCTACATCGGTACACATACAAATATGCATAGGAAAGAGATGAAGCGGTTAAAACTAGATGTATTCTATAATTTTTCTCCATTGCGTACTTGTGAAGCAAAATCGCAAGTGCAACAAAATTCAAAAAACGTTTTCATACGCGCACCGTATTCTGAAGTCTACTCATTATGGAAATTTTTTTTGATGCTTAAAAATTGAAAGGTAGATGAAATATTAGTCGTGATATTGAAAAGTATATCATTGTAAATTCAATATAAACTATAAAATGAGTTTACAATATTTTTAATTAATTACAAA
>JAPMOQ010067053.1:0-29916 GCA_026543055.1 Argiope trifasciata | reverse complement strand
GAGTGCGAAATAATTGTTAATTTCGATTCCAATTTTTAGTTTCGTTTCCGTAATTACTTATGTTTGTATAATTATATTAATTTAGATTTGTTTCATAAATAGGTTTTATTTCATTAAATTTCCATTTTTGTGAAGTTTTTGCTGTTTAATTCCGAATATATTATTTTACTGATTTTTATGAATTAAATTTTTAAATCAAGAAAAATAATATACCCAGAATTATGTCAACACGTTTTTTTATAGAAAGAGAAAAAGTATTCAATTATTAACTATTATTATCTTTTTTCAATTAAATTAGTCAGCTTTTGTATCCTATATTCTGTAAATAAACTTTATTTCAAGTTTTGTTTGAATCCTCTGGAGTATATGGTTTGTTATATAATATATAATCTGGAGTATATATAATTTTCAGAAAAATATATTCAATACATTTTTACCATATAAGGAAATAAAATATCTTATATAAGGAGATTACTTTATTATGTGTATATGCCTTTGCGAAGTTACAATAGCGTTAAGAGAAGAATATTTCTCTGTTGTTTATATTTTGAAATTGTTTTGAATAATGTTATTTGAATTCAAATTAGGGATAAAATGTTACAATTTAAAAATGAATATAAGTAAAAAAATGTAAATGACGGTTTTGCTTATTCATTTTTAATTTAAAATTCATTTTTTACTTATTCATTTTTTGCTTATTCATTTTTTTTAATTATTATGATTCGTTAAGACACTGATAAAAATACATTTTGGTTGAAATGCAAAAATTATATTTTAAAGACCCAAACGTACATTAACGTTAGTTTTATATTAAGGTATCCGACTACGTTAAAAACACTGGTTATCGACCAAATTGTCGAATTTTTTTTTAAAATTATTATTTGTTGTAGTTCAGGTTTTCCTCTTTTCAAAACAGTTTATCTTTTCTCGGAAAAGGAAGGCTTGGCCTATCATCCAGCGTCACATATTTTACAAGCTAAAATTTGCCTTTAACTTCAGTTTTCTCACAACTTTAATTTTTCAAAAAAATTACTTTAAACCTTAAACATGATATCTCAAAAACTAATAGAGGTAATTCCTTAAAAGTTTTAGCACTTCTTTTAAATAATATGTGCAATGAAATGAGCCAAAAGTTTTATTGTAAATTGAAATAGTCAATTTATAAGTGTTCATTTATAACAGTTTTTAGAAAAATTAAGTTATGAATTTGTGTAAAGAAATATATAAATACCTATAACTTCTTGGCATCTGAAAATTTATCTTATATTTTGTTTCATTTCATGCATCTTTATCTTCTACAATTTGTATACAAATAAAAATTGCCTTATGCTGAAAATTTTAGTTGAGTGTTAACCATTTTGGTTCTATTTAATTAAAATTCACTATACATTTTCCTATTTCTCAAAATACATTATTTTTTCAAATATTCTTTATTTATTTATAGTATTTTGTATTATAATTGAAACTGCTTCCGAACAATGTTGTTTTTAAAAAATCCAATTTTTCAAAAATTTCCTTCGAACGTAGTCGGATACCTTAAAGAATAATCATCGCTTTCCTTCTAAGAAATTGAAAAATATATTTTCTCTAATTTTTAACTTAATAACTATTTATTGACAGAAAATCTTTCACTTTCGGTTTGTCAGCAAAAGCAATACAGAAACCAATTACTGGAGTGAAAATATACGGTACAAGGAATATTTCACGAATTTCCTTTCCTAATTGGAACTTTTTTTATAAAATATCATTCTGATAATTTAAAATTTCTTCTCTTAATTAGATATCAAAAGAATAATTCTGCTCTGAAAATAAAGATTTGGAAATTCACAGGTTTCCTCTATCTGCGAGAATATTTGATTTTGTAAGCATCATCATCACCGGTAATGCAAGAAATAAAAGCACCACTCATTTGAATAATTGAGATGAAAGAGTATTTCTGTGTACACATCAAATCAACATTTATTCATTAGTTGCTTTCCTGTAAGGTAAGAAAATGAAACCTAGACAGTGAAAGCTTAAAAAATTTCATAACTAATTCTTTTCAGTTTCTAATTATACAATTGCAAATTAATTTCTTCCATATTTGAATGCAGACATTTAACAAGACCTCTAGAAGTTACTATATATTTTCACTCAATACAATATCTAAAAGAAAAGCTAATTTAAGAATTTATTGATTTTATGTTTGCAGAATTAGTGATGAAGAAATGATGATAATATATAAAATGGTAAGATGTATGGTTTAAAATTATGAAAATAGGCTTAAGCATTGCATATTTTTAATAATCATTATTATACTGATTTACTTTTCATACTCATAAAAAATGTTGTAAATATCTGTCTTCTTTTTTTAACTATTGGTGAATTGCTTTCTAGTATGAATTTATAAGAAATTGTAATTTCGAACTTAAACCAATAATCTTGTCCGTTTATGTATTACCATATATATAGTGTTAATTGATTCCCGTCAAGAAAACTTAATAAAATGCATAAACTCATAGCAAAAGAGATTGCCATTTGAAATTGTATTGTTATGCTTATTATGAAGAAAGATATTACTGCTCATGCTAACATGTGTGTTGGAGAATTGCGTGCATAGGGATACCAAATTTAATACAAGTATATTTTGGATGGGAAAAATATGCACTTTTGGAAGATCTTTAAAAAATTAGTAAAAAAATCAATAAAAAATAATTTTATAAGCTAATCAAAATTTAATCTAAATTTGACATTTTTTAACAATAGCTTTTGAAAATATTCCCTCAAAAAATAACTTCTTCACTTTTTATAAATCAAAAAATTGTCTTTCTGTATTCTAATTAAATTGCTGTAAAAACTTCAATCCAGATTTAGTTCATTTTAAATATCTATATAAATAAAAGTGAATGTTTGTCAGTAAGTCTCTTATGTGCTTCCGCACTTCTCATGCGATTGCGATAAAACTTTTCACTTATTTGTTGAATAACAATGTTAAAAAAATATATAATTAATAATATGGATGCTTCTATTTTATACATCACTCACTTTCAATGAATGTATTCATTTCTGATACTAAAATAAATATTATTTTTTCTATCATTCCTAATTAAACATGACAGTTATTTCAAATTTCATACTATATTCCCAAAATTGTTTCTTCTTCGGCAGCAACCAGTTAGTAGTAGTAGTTGTACCAGTTAGTAGTATACATTTCCTAAAAAATCGCAAGAATGCATTAATTTAAGAAGTAGTTTGTTTAATATCTATGTTAACAAGACGAATCAAGAAGTAAATTGTTTAATACCTATGTTAACAAGACGAATTAAGAAGTAAATTGTTTAATATCTATGTTAACAAGACGAATTAAGAAGTAATTTGCTTAATATACACTGAAGTGACAAAAGTCATGGGATGACTGTTAATATCGTGTCGGTCCTCCTTTTGCCCGGCGAAGTGCAACAACTCGACGTGTCATGGAGTCCACAAGTCGTTGGAAGTCCTCTGCAGGAATACTGAGCCATGTTGTCTGTATAGACGTCCATAATTGTGAAAGAGTGGATGGTGCAGGAGTTTGGGCACGAACGGACCTTTCGAGGATGTCCCATAAATGCTCGATGGGATTCATATCGGGCGATCTAGGTGGCCAGATCATGCGCTGGAATTGTCCGGAATGTTCTTCAAACCAATCGCGAACAGTTCTGGCCCGGTGACATGGCGCATCGCGCAAGTGTAGGTGGTCGCCCACTGCGCTGTCCATGATGGGATGGGATGCCTGAAATTTCATATTCTCGGCACACTCTTGATACTGTGGATCTCGGAATGTTGAATTCACTAACGATATCCGCAATGGAATGACCCATGCGTCTAGCTCCAACTAACATTCCACGTTCAAAATCTGTTAATTCTCGTCGTTCCGCCATAAATCACGAAAAACCTGTTCACATGAATAACTTGAACACAAATGAAAGCTCTGGAAAGCGAACTGCGCATTTATACTTTTTCGCTGCGATACTACTGTCATCTGTATATTTGCATATTGCTATTCCATGACTTTTGTCACTTAAGTGTATATGTTAACAAGACGAATTAAGAAATAATTTGTTTAATATCTATATTAACAAGACGAATAAAAAAGTGATGTTACAAAACCGCTAACTTTTGAAGATAAACAGAACGACACTTATAAAAGGTTGCAAACTTAGGGTATGGGTATCTATGTTACATATGTACAATTTATGGGTTCGTGTACGCAATAAACATAAGTTAAGATAGCAATAAATATTTACTACTTTAATCTCTGCTAATTTGACGTAATAATTGACAAGAAATTATGCCTAAGCAATTTAGCTGAAATGAAATCTAATAAATATCTCTGTGAACTAGTTAAGATATAATATACATCAAATTGAATGGTAAATGGGTCAAATTATAGTTTAGTGGTGAAAGCTGTAAAATTGTTGGACAAAATTTATTGTGTTTCTAAGGCTGAGGACTAATCCAAGATTTTAATTTTTCGTTTGAAAATAAATGAAATAGTGTATGTAGATGCACACTGGTAATACCTCTAGCGTTCTCAGCTATATAGTCTTGTTAGTAACAAGAACAAGAAAATAACATTTACTTTTTGAAATGAAATCGTCCATAAAAACGTGAGGTAAATGTAATTTGAAAGTTAAAGCTCGCGGTAAGATAACGAGTTCTGCGCATTAATTCATGAATATTCTGATGATATTCATGAAATTACTGAGATTAGAAGTTTATTTCATTAAATGAGTTACACGTTAGACGTAACCTTTTATAATTGGATTGCGTATGCAAATGCATGCACTGTATGCGTAATCAATGCTCTTCAGCTGTCTTAATCAGCATAAAATATGCACAAGAGCCTTCGAAGGCACAATTCCCAGAATAGCGTTCAAGTCTGCTTCAAACTACATTTATTTGCAATGGACTCGCTTAATATGAATATGGTTTGCTTTAATCAGATTATGCAGCGGTCTTTCATAACTTCATCAGAGCATTTAAGCAGTCTGTTATCAGATTTTTGATTGATATATCGATGGATTAATAATTTTATTCTTTTTTATTATGGTGATTGCTTAATCTAAAATGATACTTATTAAAGAGTATGAAAAAAGCACACAGAATACTCCTTTATGGGTTTTCAAGGTATCCGACTACGTTCGAAGGAGATATTTTGAAAAATTGGAAATTTTAGACACTATGTTTTTTAGATGTATTGTCAAAAATAAACACTATAAATACAAAAATAATTATTTGAAAATATAATATATTTTAAGAAAGGAGGAAATTGGTCGTAAATTTTAATGAAATTGAAACAAAAACGATTAACACTCTACACAAAATGGTAACGCAGCCATTCTGTTTTTCTTTGTACAAAGGCTATGGAATATAATAATAAATGAAATAAATCGAAATCTGACAAAAAATATGAGATGCAAAGATGTTATGGGTAAAAGTATGCTCATATATGCATTTTTACCATACATTTACAACCTAGTTTTTTTTCACTTTTCTAATACATCCATGATATTACAGATAGTCTACATTAGAAACATTTTTGCACGGAATGCCGGAGTCCTGGTTTAGGTGAAGCGTGTAATCCAAGCATTCGGGGTATCCCGAGTTCAAGTTCCGGTTCCGGCATGGTTGTTATTCTGTGTTCTCTCTGTGAGAACCTCTAAAAAGGGGCTGTGCTAACTAATGAGAAGCATGAAGTAGCCAAGTCGTGCTCTTGGCCCTTGTTGGCGCTACTGAAAAACAAGGGACACTAATTTAGGATTAAAATCACTGATAACGATCATTGGGCTTGTCAATGGCAAGTGCAATCGGACATAACAAAAACAATCACACAATAAATAAAATAGAGTCCTTGATTAATTTAAGAAAATTAAGATACCACTTTAACTATTAATTTTGAACAATTTAACAAAATCATTAGCAAGCAGTTATAAATAAACCATTTAACTGACAACAAATATAGCCAATTTTTCTGACCAGTCAACTGGTGGTATGTGACGACTAATATTAATAATTATTGTTACGTTTAATAAATGCATTGCCTTTTACGTTTATTATTAATAATAACTTATTATTCATATTAGTAATTACACACAGACAGAGCTATGCCTATATATGCTGTTTTGCCTAGAATTCAACATTTGAATACTCAAACATTTGAACTACTCAAATTCTTACATGTTGTGATTTAAATTTTGTAATGTTCATGTTTAATGATTTAAATTTTGTAATGTTGTAATGAACATTTATATGTTAATGTTAAACATTAAATGCTTTATTCATATTTATGAATAATTTTTAAATTTACATTCATTTTTTGCTAGTTTTTAATACACCTTTGTAGCTGATAAACCGTGAATTTATTATATCCAGAGGAATTATATAATATAAATTCTTGTATGCTTTTCATTTTTTTTTCTTGATCAAATATTTGTGTTAAGATAACCGTCTACGTTAAAAACACTGGTTTTCGCTCACATTGGCGAATTTTTATTTTTTATTTTTATTTCTTGTAGTTCAAACTTTCCTCTTTTCAAAACAGATTTTCTTTTCTAGGAAAAGAAAGGCCTGACCTATCATCCAGGGTCAGTCATACATTTTTTCAGCTAAAATATGTCTTTTAATTTCACCTAAAATCACTCCTTGAACTTTCTCAAAACTTTCAATTTTCATAAAAATTCTCCACCGTTAACACGATATCTCAAAAACTAATGGAGATATTTATGTAAAAATTGCTGGGTGTATGTGAAACGATATGGGAAATGAAATGATCCAAAAGTTTTATTCTTGGTGAAACACTTTTTTTCATTTATAGGTGCTTTTAAAAATATTAAGTTGTGAATTGACGGAAAAAATGCATATATACGTATATCTTTCCCATTACATTTTTGTATCTCAAAATGTTTCATAGATTTCAGTTTATTTCATTTATCATTATATTCTATAACTTGTGTACAAAGAAAAGTAGGATTGCTACATTACCGTTTTCTGTAGAGTGTTAACCATTTTGATTCAATTTCACAAAACTTTTCTACTAAGTTTCCTGTTTCTCAAAATATAATGTATTTTCAAATATTTGTTTTGTATTTATAGTCTTCCTTATTGTAAATACATCTAAAACCCATAAATAGTTTTTTTTAATCCAATTTTTTCAAAAATTCTTCTTTGAATGTTGTCGGACGCCTTAAATTTGATATAATAATTATTTTAGACAGTGTTTTCAGAAGAATGACAAAACAAGACAAAAAATTATTTGCAAATAATCCTTCTAAATAATAATTTGATTTATTTTCAAACAAACCCTCTTTTGAAATTTGGCAATAGCGCACTGAAGTTACACGCATTCTTCAAAAGTCACAAGGCACTTGATTTACAGAAGAAAAAATACAATACGTACTTTCGACAAAAAAACCCCTCCTAAGTCAATATCAATATCCTTTTACAACTTACAGCAGTAAACTGTTGCACAAAAAGACATTTTTAGAAGCCTAACAGATTGTTGGGTAGGAAGCTGAAAAGGATGTTGAAAATAAACGGCATCTATCCTTTTTATTGGAATTTTTCTTCCCAGGGTAAATAAATAAAGTGCCAGATTATACTCCTTCTCAACTTTGAAAAATCCCATTCTGTAAAAGAAACCAAAAATAAGAAAAAATATTTTTCTACAATATTTTTTGAGGTACGAAAGAAGAAATACTACTTTCAAATAGTAGGGTAGTTTTCAGTAAGAGTAATTTTAAATATTGAATAATAGATTAGAAAGGGGAAAATTGTTTAGAATTTGTGAAATAACTTTAATTGTTTCAGTTAACAACATTGTAATATATACGACATAATAAACAAAGGGTTTTGTTTTTTGTTAAATATTCATACCGGAGAAAAAAAATCATTATCGATTTTCTTGACCAGATTAGCTGATAATAAATGAATGATGAAGATCCTGATTCATATTAGTTTACATTTGACTGTGATGTGATAATCATGGTCAATAATCAGTTTTGACCGTGATGTAATAATGACAGTCAATAATCACATTTGACTGTTATGTCATAGTCATAGTCAATAATTAGATTTGACTGTGTTGTTTCATAATCACTGTCAATAATCACATATGACTGAGGTGTCAGGTCTTAAATAGAAACTACTGTGAATTGTTCGAACATTGTAGCATTTCTATCGATGTCTAAGGAATGTAGTTCAAGGAATCAGACAATGAATAGAATAATGAATGGGGTTCATTAATTTACGTTATGTATGATAAAACCAGTCGATAACAAAATTAAATGCAGCGAATCAATTAAACAGTTTAAAGCCATTGTAGGCAACAATTTTGCAAGAAAACAAAAAAAAAATCGTCGGATACCTTACATTCTAATTAAATATGTTCTTTACCCTTTGATGAAGTTTAAATTCATCAACTCAAGCTACGAAATCTTTATTTAATTACAAATCTGAATTTTTAATCAAATATAACCATGCATTAGCTGGAAATATTAAATGAAACAACATTTCAAAACGAAATGAATGCAATCAAAACAATTTTCTATAATTTTCCGATATTATTTTAGTAGCTTTATCCTCATCATCATCTTTTCTTTTTCTTCAATCAGGCATTGTTTCAAATAAAGGGCTTTTTAAACAAACACACGGAAAGGATATTATATTGTATTATTGAGTGTCAAATGATGACAAAGCTTTAAGAGATATTCTTTTTTGTTTCTGAGAAATATGGGGACAAAGAATGAAAATCAATTTTCATTTCACCTTTCTTGTTTATTCTGATTCTTCTCATTGCTTATGAACTGAAATATTAGGTTGGGGAATAAGTTCGTAGCGTTTTTATATTTTATTTGTTTTGCAACGTATTTTAGTTTTGTTTGACAAAATGTATAGTATTCATTCGATAGAACTCTTTCTGATCTACAAAACTGTGCTAATCGCCTTTTTGAGTAATTTATTTTTTAATTACTTTTAAAGCTCAGAAATGGAATATCCAGGTGGTAAAAATCAACATTTTCGACACCTGCTCTTCTTCGCATTTCAAAAAGGCCAAAAAACTGCTGAAGCAGCACGGGACAGTTGCAACGAATATGGAGAAGGTGTCATAGGTGAGTCTGCAGCTCGGAAATGGTCAAGCCTGATCATCATCCAGAGAAGACCATGATCTGAGTTTGGAGAGACTGAGAGGGCACGGTGTGCTGAGAAATACTCGAAAAGAATATCACGGTCGCCAAGGGGTTCAATCTAGCTCAGCTACACAGCGTGAAAGAGGCTGTGCGACTGAAAAGACCCCATCGAAAAGGCCAAACTAGAGCTAGAAAGGAGATCTTTCAGCATCCCCCGTTTTCTCCGGACCTTGCGCCGTCGGATTGCCATCTTTTCCGCTCCCTGTCGAACCAAATAAGGGGTATTACCTCCGACTATAAAGAGGGCCTTAAAAACCAGACTGGGTGATTTTGGCGAAACGGCATCGACAAACCGATTGAGAGGTAAGGAGGAGGTCGTAAACAACACCGAAGAATACATAATCGATTGTAATTACTAATGATTTTATTTAAAAAAGTCTTTGTTTAAAACGCTACGAACTTATTCACCACCCCAATATATTACTTCAATGGGTTTTATTACGGGAATCGATAAGGAAAACCATAACAGTTTACTGCATTAGGCCTTGAACAAATTAAGTTAAAATGTTGAGCTTGATGTCTTTTTTTTTAATTGGAAGTGATCATACTGATCGCACTGTAAAATTTAATCAATCGATATCACAAAGTTCATTAAATACTTAACAGTAAATAATAATTAGTCATGAAAGTGATAAATACTTTCCTAACATGCTATATCATTTTATCATTCGAGTTAATTATAAGTAAATTATTTGGTCAATATTTTCATGAATTTCGATTAATTTTATGGCAAAATAAATAATTATACATAAATTAAATAAAAATAAATAAATAATAATAATAATAACAATTAGAAAGAATTTCCGATACATTCAAACGATGACATTTCCAATTTCTATAAAAGAATTAAATTATCAGCTACATCACTTATTGTTTAGGAAATTTGTCATGAGCAAATTGTAAATTAGGACAAATAATTTAGAAAAATAGATTTATTGAAACATTTCATTCATCAGAATTGTGAACCAAATACAGAAACTAGTACTAATCTATTCTGAAAATTCTCCAATGATTTCCAAGAAGTCCTCTGGATTTGCTTCAAAGCATGCTATTATTATAATTCGATACTAGAAATTACTATTAATTCGGTTCTAAAAATAGTTATAAGATTCTAGGAAACCATTATAAGCTTCATTACCAATATGCAATTCGCGCTCATTAAATTGATCAAATGAACCTGAAATGCGGCCATATTTCACAGAACTGGAAGGTAAATCAATGTTTTTATCCCCATAATCCGCATCACGTAATTTTTAGTAAAATATAATTTTGACTGTTTTTGATTTCATTATTTCCGATTTGTATAATATATGTAAACCTATTATGTCATAGAATAAATTTTTTATTTCTCGAAACTCAATATACATTAATGTATCCGACTACGTTCAAAGGAATATTATTAAAAAATTGAATTTCTTAAAAATCTATTTAAAAATATTGTTTTAAAATGTACTTTCAATTATAATACAAAATGCTATTAATGCAACAAAATTATTAAAAAATATATACTCTGAGAAACAGGAACATTTGAAGTAAATTTTAATGAAATTTAACCAAAATGGTTTACAATCTGCACAAAACTGTAAGACACAAATCCTATTTGTACACAAGTTATGGAATACAGTGATGAATGAAATGAAACAAAATCTAAAAATGACTTTGAGATACAAAGCAGTTAGGGGTATAAAGATATGTATTTATGCATTTCTTCCATTAATTCATAACTTAAATTTTCTAAAACCACCACTAAATGAAAAAGTATTCCACCAACAATAAAACTTTTGGTTCATGTCATTGCCTATATTATTTAAAACACAAGCTGACGTTTTTATCTCAATTAGTTTTTGAGATATCATGTAAATGGTAGGGAATTTGTACGGACATTAAAGATTTGGGAAAATTGAAACTAAAGAGAAATTTTAACAGAAAAGTATGTGACCCAGGATGATAGGTAATACTTACATTTTAATAGAAAATATAACCTGTTTTAGAAAGAAGAAAGTCTAAACTAGAAGAAATAACTATAAAAAAAATAATTCCCAACGTGCTCGATAATCAATGTTTTTAACGTAGTCGGATACCTTAAATTCACTATCACTCTAAATAAATTCTGCTATAAAAGACGGAATACAGATTATTATAAGAAAATTTATACTTCCACAACTGAATTGTAAATAAATTATCATTACATTAGAAATTAGACAAATTTATATATTAATATTTTATCTATAACAACTCTAATTTTTAATCTATCTTTTATATGCAATTTCTTTATAATTATCTTAAGAATGATGTTTTTTTGAGAATGTGCAAGTTCGTTTTACTAGCAAGAATGAAATAAAACAAATAACAAATATTTACAATACTTAATGCTTTGTTTGTTCACTTTATATTTCTCAATAAAATGTAAAAAAAAAAAAACACGTTTTCTTAATTGCCAGTTTAGATAGTTTTTCGAGAGCATAAAATCTTCTAAATAAGAAAAAAGTTTCAAAAAATGTTAAAACATTACAATACAAAAAAAAAAAATTCAAAATATTACAATGCAAGAAGAAATGTCAAAACATTACAATACAAGAAAAAAATGTCCAAACATTATAGTAAAAGAAAAGGCATTTTTTAATGTAGTAATGTTTAATATTTAACTGATAAATACGACACTAGAAATTTAATTAAGATAGCAGGCAGCTTATGAATATTATTTTCTATAAAGGAGATGATTTAAGAAAATGTTAATAAGATAATATCAGTTGTACATATAAGCAAACAATGTTTTTGAAGATTAAAGGGATATGAAAATAATCTTATGATGCACAAACACTAACCAGTCACATGCATATAAATGATGCGTTTCCGTCTTGGAATTTGTATTGCTCTGTGTATTATACATAACATAACTCCTCTCTTAATAACAAGATATTGAGCTTCACCAGTTTCAATTAAGTACTTCCTTAAAAGTTTTTATCAACTTTAATATAAACGGAAAATAAAATTCAGATGGGGTTTTTAATTAGTAATATATTATTTTAACTTCCTGGTTCAAGTTATGTGTTCAGTTTAAAATTCTTATTTTTTTGTCTATATTTATTATAAGTTTTTTCTGTTTATATTTAAGGCATCGAAAATAGACTAGATATTCTGATTTTCTATAATTATTATACTCATTCTTGTGATTTCCCCTGATGAAATAAAACTCAAAAAATAAAATTATTTAACTAAAATGACTTTTTTTCAAAACTAAATCAATAATCTAAAAATTTAATTTCTTTTTTTTTAATTGTTTGATATCAAAATACATTTTTGGAATTTTTGTGAATAGGAAATTAATTACATTCTAAAATTATAAAGATGAAAAAAAGGATTTTTCATATTTATAAGTTTCTAAATAAAATCAAAATATGAAAAAATAAGTAAATTTCTGGCAATTAAGGTTAAAATTATGTAAATTTAGTTCAAAGCAATAAAATATTTTTGAAATGTGTTTTATTTTACTAAAGTGTATCTCTTGATATGAAATGTTTTTCAGTATGTTGCCTATAAGAAAAGATGGTAAAACGTATAACTATTTTAATATTTAATAATTTAGTTACCAAAAAAATTCTATGTGTTTATTTATTCCCGATTTGTTAATAAATGAACTTTACGAACTAGTTGACTTTCCATTTTATACTCTTCCTCACTTATACATGTTAAGGTATCCGACTAAGTTCAAAGGGAAATTTTTCAAAAATTGGATTTTACAGATATTGTTTATGATTTTTAGATACATTGTCAATTATGAACACTATAAATCCAAAAAAAAAATAATAAATAGGAAAGCGTAATACATTTTGTGAAGAAGCAAACTTGAATGAAATCTAACCAAAACGGCTAACACTTTACATAAAATGGTAATGCAGCAATCCTGTTTTTTCTTTGTACACGAGTTATAGAATGTAAGGATGAATGAAATGAACCAAAATCTAAGAATTATTTTGAGATGCAAAGAAGTGATAGGTAAAAATCTACAAATACATGTATTTTTACCATAAATTCTGGACTATTTTTTGTAAAAACTCTTATCAATGCAAAAGTAATTCACAAACAATCAAACTTTTGGCTTATTTCATTGCCAAATTAATTTCCATACATGTTGAAATCTTTATATGAAAACCTCTATTAGGTTTTGAGACATCATATTAACAGTTTAAAATTTTTATGAAATTAAAATTGAAGCTAAAGGTAAATTTTTACCGAAAACTACGTCTTGCTTAAATTTCCCCTCGATGATAGGTCAGGCCTTCTTTTTTTAAACAGTTTTAGAAAGAGGAAAGTCTGAACTACAAGAAATAACAATTTTTAAAAATGTGGATTATATGATCGGAAACCAGTCTTTGTAACGTACTCGGATACCTAATATTAATAAACGGCGATCCTATTTTACTTAGAACTACATAATAACTAATATTGGAAAATGACCATGACCAAGAAAACCAAAAGAGAAATACCAAAATAAACCCCATTTTTTCATTCGTTTTGAATTCGTTATATGATCGGTAATGCTGTGAAAAATAGCTTCTTTTGTGCTACAAAGTGATTTACATATGCTGGGAGGAATTCTCGCAATATCCATTACAATCCAACTTTTGCTTGTGAGATTGTGGCTTCAAGCAACTCATTTTGCTAATGGATTCTTCCCACTGAATGCTAGTTGATTATTTTTATGGCAAAACTTACCTAAATATACGATTCGAAATATATATATATATATTTCTTTTTGGTATTCATTTTCTTTAATGGAAGAAGCGAGGATACTAATTTTTCTATTAGGAGGATCTAAATGATGTGGAAGAATTCATCGTGAATTTCCTTATTCGAAATTGAAACAGCTTTATTAACTTTTGTTTTTCACCGTATTTCCTTATGTCCATCAGATTTGGTACAAAAGGGCAGACTTTTTTCAAAATAATTAATCAAACCTTAAACGGCTGATTTTGCAAAAACTTATTTTTAAATATTGATTGACTTCCATATTTTTGGACAACAAACCATATTTTTTATATATATATAATATTTTTTACAGAAAAGAATGAACTTTTTGTTTAATGCTAATACTAAGCTTTAGTTCAGTTCAGTAAAATAAATGCGAAAATTTATAAATATAGATTTGAAAATTTAACTCTTCAAGCTGCAATTTATAATCAATTTTTTTATAGTATAAGATCCGTACTCTCCTGGCTAAATTAAATCGAAATCTACGTTTAAGGTCACTCTAAACTTCAGCATTAAAATGAGTTGGATTAAAGAATCCAAATACGTTTGATGGAAAATTTTCGAAAATTGAATTTTTAAAAACTATTTAACACAATTGTTTTTAAATGTATTATCAATTATAATGCAAAACACAATAAATACAAAAAATATTTGAAAACATAGTATACTTTACGAAACAGGAAAATGTGTAGTAAATTTTAATGAAATTTACCAAAACGGTTAACACACTAAACAAAATGCTAATGCAGCAATCCTATTTTTATTTGTACACAAGTTGCAGAATAAAATAAGGAATTTAATGAACAAAAATTGAAGAAAATTAATTAGATGCAAAGAAGATATGTGTAAAAATATATATGCATATATGCATTTTTACATTAATTTATAATTTTATTTTTTTAGAAACACCTATAAATGAAAAAGTATTTCACCAACGATATAACTTTTGGTTTATTTCATTGCCCATATTATTTAAAACCCACGCTGAAATGTTTACATAAATAGCTCTTTTAGGTTTTGTGATATCATGATAACAGCAGGGAATTTTTATGAAAATTAAAATTTTGAGAAAATCGAAGTGAAAGACATATTTTTGCTGAAAAATATATGAACTTGGATGATAGCTAAGGCCTTCAGTTTCCTAAAAAAGACAAAATGTTTTGGAAAAGATTAAGTCTAAACTAAAAGTAGTAACCGTAAAAATATATTCGCCAATGTAGTCGATAACCAGGGTTTTTAAGGTAGTCGGATACCTTAAAGCAATTTCTAACAATACTGTTCGATACAGGTACATGCATGTTTTTTTTAATGTTTTGGTTTTGTAAGCAGCAAAAAAAGGATAAATCATCCCCTAACTGCACACATAAGGAGGCCAGAGTTAGTCTTATGATATAGTCTCCAACAGAACTGGTGAAAATATTTTCAAGAAATAGGCATAGAGTTGCTGATGAACTGTCCAAATGCCATCAATTCTTTAATCTCAAGAAAAACTATTTTTTTAAACAGTTTGGAGTGACACAACCGGAAATTTCCGAGTTTACTTTTTTAGTATATGTCAAAATACGTTGTAAAACTCACTGCAAAATCTGAGACAGTGAGGAAGCTACGAAAGTTTTTTAAGGAAATAATGAATTTGAATTTTTTTTTGTCGTGTCCGCGTTTCCACTGAAAGGGGGTGCAGTAGCTTTTGAGGGTAAAGACCCCTGAGCATCCAGAAGGCAGACTTGTAGTTCATATTACACACATTCGCTTGCACAACCCCTTTTTACAGGGGGTCAAATTCACACGCCTCACAGACAGAACACAGAGTAACAACCATGCCCCAACCGGGACGCCGAGATCACGCTACCCCTGTGCCAGGACGCCGGCACGGATTTGAAATACTTAGCCAAATAGAAGTGAATGTATGGAATAAAAAACATAAGTATATATATTGAAAAATAACCAGTATTTCTGTTTTTCAAGCATTTTTTGACGATGTCGTGTCCGTGTGTCCACGGAAATGGGGGGCAGGAGCTTCTGAGGTTTAAGACCAATGATCACCCACAGGGCACCCCTTCTAGCTCAAATAAAGGCAACACACGCATTCGCTTTCACAACCCCTTTTTACAAAGGGGCATATTCAAACATCTCACAAATAGAGCATAGAACAACCATGCATGAATCGGTACTCGAACCCATTACGCCTAGATCACGGAAAAGACACGCTATCCCTATGCCAGAACACCGGCGTTTAAGCATTTACTGATATCTTATACTATATGCACTCAAATCAATTAAATCGCCTTCTGTGGAACCTATTCTTACTCGCATTGCTTTTTATTATTAATGAAAAAAATCGGACAAATTATAGAAATTCAATATTATATATGATTTTCAGTTTGTTTGTTTTTTAAGTTTTTAATTATTTTAAAGTACCGTTGTAAAGCAACACTAGATCTATTTTGGGACCGATCTAGTCATTTTGAACTGCTGTCAGATGAAGAGGACGACATCTGAGCTGGCATCCACCTCTCCACACCACACCAATGGGAAGACGTTTGGCCTGACAGATTTAAGGCGCAATAAACCCTATTACTTGACGGTTTTTTGGAGGAATCGAGTCTCAAAACTTGAAACCCTCCCGTTCCGAATAAGAGACCTTACCCCAGTTAACCACGGCCCCGGGATTTTCAGATAGATTTGAGAATTTTAATTAAAAATGATACAGATAGGTGGGTAATTATTTTCTTGCATATATAATCATACATAAAAAAGGATGATAATTAATTATTAGGGAAAACTACTATTTTTCCTGAAATAATAAAAATAGAATTCTAGTGGAAACAGCAATTATTCATGGAAAAATTGTTAATCACTATGAATCTGTATTATTCCCACGTAAACAATACGACTTTTTATCATAAGTAAATCCATGTAGATGGCAAATTATTTTCTTGCATATACACTGAAGTGACAAAAGTCATGGGATGACTGTTAATATCGTGTCGGTCCTCCTTTTGCCCGGCGAAGTGCAACAACTCGACGTGTCATGGAGTCCACAAGTCGTTGGAAGTCCTCTGCAGGAATATTGAGCCATGCTGTCTGTATAGACGTCCAGGAGTTTGGGCACGAACGGACCTTTCGAGGATGTCCCATAAATGCTCAATGGGATTCATATTGGGCGATCTAGGTGGCCAAATCATGCGCCGGAACTGTCCGGAATGTTCTTCAAACCAATCGCGAACAGTTCTGGCCCGGTGACATGGCGCATTGCCATCCATAAAAATCCCATCGTTGTGTGGGTACGTGAAGTCCATAAATGGCTGCAAGTGATCTGCAAGCAGCTGAACATAATCATTTCCAGTCAATGATCGGTTCAGTTGCACCAGAGGACCGAGTCCATGCCATGTAAAAACAGCGCACACCATTATGCAGCCACCACCAGCTTGAACAGTGCCTTGCTGACAGTTTGGGTCCATGGCTTCGTGGGGTCTGCGCCACACTCGAACTCTACTATCAGCTCGTAACAACTGAAATCGTGACTCATCTGACCACGCCATTGTTTTCCACTGGTCTATGGACCAGGAGATATGCTCAGGAGCCCAGGAGAGTCGCTGCAGGCGATGTCTTGTTGTCAGTAAAGGCACTCGAGTCGGTCTTCTGCTGCGATAGCCCAAGGAAGACAAATTTCGCCGCACAGTCCTGTCGGACACGTCCCTCGTACGTCCCACATTGATTCCTGCAGTTATTTGACGAAGTGTTGCGTGTCTATTAACATTGACCATTCTACACAGACGTCGGCGGTCTCGGTCGTTAAGTGCAGTTTGTCGTCCAATGCGCTGTCCATGATGGGATGTGATGCCTGAAATTTCAGACTCTCGGCACACTCTTGATACTGTGGATCTCGGAATGTTGAATTCACTAACGATATCCGCAATGGAATGACCCATGCGTCTAGCTCCAACTAACATTCCACGTTCAAAGTCTGTTAATTCTTGTCGTGCCGCCATAAATCACGAAAAACCTGTTCACATGAATAACTTGAACACAAATGAAAGCTCTGTAAAACGAACTGCGCATTTATACTTTTTCGCTGCGATACTACTGCCATCTGTATATTTACATATTGCTATCCCATGACTTTTGTCACTTCAGGGTATATTCATTCATAAAAAAGGATGATAATTAATAATTATGGAAAACTGATATTTTCCTTGAAAATAATAAACATAGAATTTTAGTTGAAACAAGAATTAATCATGGAAAAATTGTTAAAATAATATATATTGTTCCTACGAAAACAATCTGACTTTTAATCACAAGTAAATCCCTGTATCGAATCAATGTTACTCATAATATTTGTTAGCCAGCAGCTTAAGTTGAAAAAAGGAGCTCCAACATAATACACCAAATTGGAATTTTTCCTCCTGAAATAGTTTTTACGCATCTGAGTAATTCCATCAGTAGATGTAAGAGCAAAGAGAAAAAAATATACAAATAAGAGTTGATAACAGAAAAACCTTTGACTTTCTTTTAAAGAAGTCTTCAGTTATTAAAATACCAAATTCACGTTTTTATGCTCGAAACTTATGAATTCTACGAACTGATTAAAATTATCTTTTCTGTATCTGGCAGCGGGTAGCATAAAACTGTCGAAAAGTCATTTTTTTTCTCGAGATATCTTAATTAAAATTCTTTGTTCCCGCTTTGAAAAAGGTAAAGAATTTAAGCTTTTTTATTCCTCCTTTATGAAAATTTCTTTTTTTAAAGGAAGATAAGTAGAAAACATTTACAGTACATGTTTTTTCAGCTACTATTTTTGATCCACACTTAAAATAGTCAAGTGTATGTTTACAATGTGTGCGTATGTGGAATAAGGATCATTTTAAATTCCTTTTAAATGAACCATTTCATCATAGAAGCAATGGTTATAGGTTACATGGTTCATTTTTATTATTTACAGAAGAGTTATGCCTGTCCATACTGCACCTACCTTATGACCAATGTTTCTTTTTCAAACAGCCTGGTTGGTAAAGCGACAGTCTTGTAACCGGAAGGTTACGAGACTGTCCTCATGTTGGCTATTTGCAGCTGGGGAACGTTCAAAAGGCCATGACTGCAAAGGGGTACTGAGTCGGTAACTGATTTGGATCTTAATTCTGACTTGCGGATGGATGAGTGAGTGTATGAAAGAGTTTTGTCGTCGTCTCGGCCAAAGGCCGCCATGTTGGCTCATGGCAGTTGGGGCACATTCAATAAGTCCTCCAAGTTCCCATCACAAATGATACCTCTGAGGATCTCTGAATAGGTATCGGGTTTGAACCTAAATTCTGACTAGCGGATGGGTGAATGAGCCCCCTGAAAAGGGTTGTGTCGTATGTGAGTCGTCCTTTCACCTAACGGTGCTCGTTCACAACGAAAGCGCACACCTATGCCTTCATTCGAAAGCTTTGCTCATTCGGTCTTGGCATAACCAAAGGGGTTTAGAACCCCCAATACACACCTTTTTTTAAACAGATCAATCTATTAAAAAAAATATGTATAAAATCAAGTATATTTCCATATACGAGGGCTGAACCGAAAAAAAGTTTACAAGTAGCAGTATTTGGAAAGTGGAAATTGTAGATAAGACTATTGTTAGCCAGAGTGGTAACAGATTTCGCTAATAGTCTAAATCAACCGTTCAAGCAGATCCTGTGAATGCCGTGACCTGAAAAAGCGACAGTAATGGCAAGATATCTGGAGAAGTGTTATCGCGCATTGTTGCCAGCCGTAAAACGATTTCAATGGGCCAATAATATACCCCCATCAGACATTCGCAGACAAATCGTCGAAGCATACGTGGGCAAAGAATTGAGTAGAACACATGTGGCGAAATGGTGTCGCCCTTTTGAAGAGAGCAAAGAGATTGCCGGAAATTTTTAGGTCGGAGGTTAGAATCCCCCCTCCCTCATACAAACTCCCAGGGACTATTTCCTTTTCCGGCATTGAATAAACACTTATCCCAAACAAGGCTGATATCTGACAGTCATGTTCAAAAATGTGCCGATATCTAGCTCAATAGTCAAATGTTTGATTGTTATTAAGACGGGTTAAACAGATTAGTCTAGAGTTTTGATAAAGGCATCAATCGGTTTGGTGAATATGTAGAGATGGGACTGCCCCATATGTCTCTTAATTATTACTTTTATCATGGGTCTAATGTTAAGGTATCCGACTACGTTAAAAACACTGTTTATCGAACGCATTGGTGACATTTTCAAAATTATTTCTTTTAGTTCAGACTTTTCTCTTTCCAAAACAGTTTATCTCTTCTAGGAAAAGGAAGGTCTGACTTATCATCCAGGGTCACATATTTTTTCTGCTAAAATTTGTCAGTCTTCAGTTTTCTCAACTTTAATTTGCATAAAAATTCACACCGTTTACATGATATCTCAAAAACTAATAGGTTTATTTACATAAAAATTTTAGCTTGTGTTTTAAATAATTTGGGAATGAAACGAACCAAATGTTTTATTATTGGCAAAATACTTTTTCCTTTATAGGAGTTTTCAGAAGAATTAATTTATGAAATTATAAAAAAATGCATATATACGTATATTTTTACCCATAACTTCTTTGCATCTCAAAATGTTTCTTAGATTTTAATTAATTTCATCCATCTTCATATTCTATAACTTTTGTGCAAAAAAAAAAAAATAGAATTGCTGCATTACCATTTTGTGTAGACTGTTAACCGTTTGGGTTAAATTTCATTAAAATTTACTACATATTTTCCTATCTACCTAAATGTATAACATTTTCAAATAATTTTGTTGTATTTGTAGTATTTTGTGTTATAATTGACAATACATCTAGAAACTACTGTATCAAATAATTTTTCAAAAATCTTCCTTCTAACTCAGCTAACGAAGTCTTTGTCTAATTCCAAGTCAGAATTTTTAATCAAATATAACCCTACATTAATTGGAGATATTATATGATATAAAATTTTAAATAGAAATTAAGGTGACTGACTGAGTTAAAAACACTGATTAATATCGATCCCATAGGCGAATATTTCTTCTTATTGTTATTTGTTGTATTTCAGACTTTCCTCTTCCCTCTTTCTCTTCAAATATAACCTTGCTTTAGCTGGGAAAATGAAATGAAATAGCATTTCAAAACGATATTAATGCAATCAAGACAATTTTCTATAATTTTCCGATAAAATTATTTTACCAGCCTTAAGTAAATCATCATCTTTTCTTTTTCTTCAATCAGGAATTATTTCAAGTAACGGAATTTTTAAACAAACACACGGAAAGGATATTATATAATGCTATTGAATGTCAAATGATGGCAAAGCATTAAGCGATAATTTTTGTTTCTGAGAAATATGGGGACATAGAATGAAAATCAATTTTCATTTCACCTTTATTGTTTATTCTAATTCTTCTCATTGCTTAGGAGCTGAAATATTAGGCTGGAGAATAAGCTCATAGCGCTTTTATATTGTTCTTTGTTTTACAATGAATTATTTTTTGTTTAACTAAGTGTTTAGTATTCATTCGATAGAACTCTTTCTGCTCTACAAAACGGCTCTAATTGTCTTTTTGGGTAATTTCATTTTTAATTACTTTTAAGGCTTAGAAAGGGAATATCCAAGAGGTAAAAATCAACATTTTCAACACATACTCTTCTTCGCATTTTCCTCCAGGAAGAAAAGCTGCTTAAGCAGTACGGGGCATTGGCAACGAATACGGAGAAGGTGTGATAGGCGTGTCTGCAGCACAGAAACGGTCAAGCCTGACCATCATCCAAAGAAGACCACTGGTGGGACTGATAGGGCATGGTGTACTGACAAATGCTCGAAAGGAATGTCACGGTCATCAACGTTCTCTACATAGCCCAGCTACACCACGTGAAAGAGGCTATGCGACTGAAAAGACACAATCGACAAGGCGAAATCATACTCCTTTACGACAACGCTAGTCCCCATGTTGCACACGTCGTCATAGCCACACTCTAAGAACTTGGAGGTCTTTCAGCATCCGCCACATTCTCCAAATTCTCTAGATCTTGCACCGGCGGATTACCATCGTTTCCGTTGCCTGTCGAACCATATGAGGGGCGTTTCCTTCGACAATAAAGGGGGAATAAAAAATCAGACCGGATGATTTTTTACTGAACAGCATCAACGAATCGGTCGAGAGGTAGGGAGGAGGACGTAAAATGCAACGGCGATTACATAATCGATTAATTGGTTGTTATTATTAATGATTTTCTTTAAATGAAAGTCTTTGATCAAAACGCTACGAACTTATTCCCCAACTTAATATATTGCTTCAATGGGTTTAATTCGGAAATCGATAAAGAAAAAATAATAGTTCACTGTATCATGCTTTGAGCAAATTAATTAAATATGTTGAACTTTATATCTCATTTTTAATTGGAAGTGATCATATTGCTCACACTGTAAAAATTAATTGATATAACAATGCTCATTAAATACTTAACAGTACATAATAATTCGTCATCAAAGTAATAACTACTTACCTAAAATGCTATATCATTTTTATTCGAATTAAATAAATTTTTTGGTCAATATTTTCATAAATTTTGATTCATTTTATGGCAAAATAAATAATTATACATAAATTTAAAAAATAAATAAATAGCAATTAAGAAGAATTTGGTTGTTGTTTTAATACACTGATGGAAAAAAAATCCCAACACAAAGAAAAAATCTTTGTACAGTAATGGAATTTCAGGAATACATTTTTCTAGGTAACATATTTAATTGATTAAAGTTTCAATTTCACAGGTAGAGCCATTGACGAGAAGAGCCATTTCCAGTGTGAAATGTTGGTACATTAGTAACCGGTGTAACCACCAGAATTTTGAATGCAAGCATGCAAACGTGCATGCATTGTGTCATACAGGTGTTGGATATCAGTTTGTGGGATGGAGTTCCATGAATGTTGCACTTGAGTGGTCAATGAAGGGATGGTTAATGCTGGTTGTGCATGACGCTGGAGTTGTCGTCCAATGATGTCCCATACGTACTCGATTGGAGAAAGGTCTGGTGATCTAGCAGGCCAAGGCAACATGTCGACACTCTGTAGAGCATGTTGGGTTACAACAGTGGTATGAGGGCGAGCGTTATCCTGTTGGAAACACCTCCTTGAATGCTGTTCATGAATGGCAGCACAACAGGTTGTATCACTAGACTGAAGTACAAATTTGCAGTCAGGATGCGTGGGATAACCACGAGAATGCTCCTGCTGTCATACGAAATTGCTCCCCAAACCATAACTCCAGGAGTAGGCCCTGTGTGTCTAGGCCACAGACAGATCCCTAGCAGGCGTTCACCTGGCCTCCTTCTAACCAACAAACGGCTATAACTGCAACCAAGGAAGAACCGGCTTTCATTAGAAAACACAACAGATCTCCACTCCGTCCTCCAATGAGCTCCAACTTGACACCACTCACATCGCAAACGGCAGTGGTTTGGAGTCAGTGGAATGCACTGTACAGGGCGTCTGACTCAGAGCTGTTCTTGAAGTAACCGATTTGTAACAGTTCGTTGTGTCACTGTGGTGCCAACTGCAGCTCGAATTTCAGAGGAAGGCGCAGTACGATTAGTCACAGCCATGCGCCGAATACGACGGTCTTCCCTCTCAGTAGTACCACGAGGCCACCCGGAACCTGATCTTCTTGAGGCAGCACCTTCCCTTGACCACTGCCGCCAATACTCATGCACAGTGGAAACATTCTTGCCAAGTCTTTTAGCAATATCGCGGAAAGAAAACCCACCTTCTCGTAGCCCTACAATACGACCTCGTTCAAACTCAGTGAGCTGTTGATAATGGCTTCTTCGTCTTCTCAGAGGCATCCTTGACTAACATTAACCCACTACGTCAAATCTCAACTGTAAATAACGATCATGAACCTTACATCGCTTATTTAAAGCAAACCTCATTTGCATGTTCATAGTGTCGCTACTAGTGCCACACTTACTCGCGTAGCTCGAAAATTGAATCGACGTCATCTTTCAGATGTATAAACACGCCTACCAAATTTCATTTATCTAGCACAGCTCCTTCCTAGTGTTGGGATTTTTCTTACCCTCAGTGTAGATTCAAAAAATGAAATTTCCAATTTCTTTAAAAAAATAATTTATCAGTTACAACACTTAAATTTTCGGAAATTTGGCATTAATAAATTGTAAATTTGAACAAATAATTTAGAAAAATAAATTTATTAAAACATTTCATTCATCAGAATCGTGAAACATATACAGAAAATAGAACTAATCTATTCTGAAAATCTGCTGATGATTTCAGAGAAGTCCTCTGGATTTGCTTCAAAGCATGCTATTATTATGATTCGATTCTAGAAATTATTATTAATTCGGCTCTAAAAATAGTTATAAAATTCTAGAAAACTTAATCATCTTCATACCAATATGCAATTCGCGCTCATTAAATTGATCAAATGAACCTGAATGAACATATTTCACAGAACTGGAAGGTAAATCAATGTTTTTTATCTCCATATACCTCATTTCTGTCACATATTTTTTATTAAAATATAATTAAGAGCTGTTTCTGATTTAATTAGATTCGATTTGCATAATATATGTAAATCGTATAATGTCATGGAATAACATTTTTATTTCTTGAAGCTCAATATACCTTAAGATATCCGACTGCGTTCAAAGGAATATTATCAAGAAATTGAATTTCTCAAAACTATTGTTTTAAAATGCATTTTCAATTATAATGCAAAATACTATAAATAGAGCAAAATTATTTAAAAACATATTTTATTTTGAGAAATAGAAGAATTTATAGTAAATTTTAATGGAATTGAACCAAAACGGTTAACAATCTATCCAAAATTGTAAGACATAAATCCTCTTTGTACACAAGTTGCGAAATATAGTGATGAATGAAACGAACCAAAATCTAAAAAAGACTTTGAGATGCAAAGAAGATAGAGCTAAAAAAATATGTATGTATGCATTTTTTTCCATTAATTTACAACTCAAATTCTCCAAAAACACTAATAGATGAAGAAGTAATTCACCAGCAATAAAACTTTTGGTTCCTTTCATTGCCCATATCATGTAAAACACACCCTGAAGTTTTTATATCAATATTTCCATTAGTTTTTGAGATAGCATGTGCATGGTGGGGAATTTGTATGAAAATTAGTTTTGGAAAAATTGAAGTTTAAGAGAAATTTTAACAGAAAACTACGTGACCCTCTATGATAGGTCATACCTTCATTTTCATAGAAAATACAACCTGTTTTAGAAAGAGGAAAGTCTAAATTAGAAGCAATAACTATAAAAAAATAATTCCCAATGTGCTCTATAGCCAATGTTTTTAACGTAGTAGGATGCCTTAAATTCACTATCACTCTTAAATATATTCTACTGTAAATGATAGAAGACATATTACTTCCACATTTGAATTGTAAATAAATTATCATTACATTAGAAATTAGAAACATTTATTTATTAATATTTTATCTATAACATCTCTAATTTTTAATCCATCTTTTATATGTAATTTCTTTTTAATTATCTTAAGAAAATGTTGTTTTTTGAGCATGTGTTTGTTCATTTTACTAGCGAGAATTAAAGAACACGAATAACAAATATTTACAATGCTTAATATTTTGTTTGTTCACTTCATATTTTTCTATAAAATGTTTTTCTAAAAAACGTTTTCTTAATTGCCGGCATAGATATTTTTTCTAGTGCTTAAAATCTTCTAAAGAAGAATAAAAGTTCAAGCATGTCTAAACATTACAATACAAGAAAAAAAGTGCAATTATAGTACAAAAAAATGCATTTTTTAAATGCGGGAATGTTTAATATTTAACTCATAAATACGACCCTATACATTTAATTTAGCTAGCAGACAGCTTATGAATGTTATGCTTCTGAATAAAAGCAGATGATTTACGAAAATGTAAATTAGATAATGTCAGTTGTACATGTAAGCAAACAATGTTTTAGGAGATTAAAGAAATATGAAATTAATCTTATGATACACAAACACTAACCAGTCACATGCATATAAATGATGCGTTTACAATCTATGAAAATTTTGTATTGTCCTGTGCATTATACATAACATAAATTATCTTTTAATAACAAGATATTAAGCTTCATCAGTTTTAATTAAGTACTTCATTAAATGTTTTTATCAACTTTAATATAAACGGAAAACAACATTCAGATGGGGTTTTTCAATCAGTAATACACTATTGGGTTGGTGAATAAGTTCGTAGCGTTTTTATATTTACGTTTTTTTCCAAAGATTTTTTTTCTGTTTGACAAAGTGCATAGAATTCCCTCGATAGAGCTCTTTCTGCTCTACAAAACGGTGCTAACCGTCTTTTCGAGTCATTCTATTTTTAATTACTTTTAAAGCTTCGAAATGGGATATCCAGGAGGTGAAAATCAGCATTTTCAACAACTGCTTTTCTTCGCTTTTCATTGAGGCCCAAAAGCTGCTGAAGCAGCAGGGGACATTGGCAACGAATACGGAGAAGCTGTCATAAGCAAGACTGCAGCACGGAAATGGATAAACCTGACCTCCATCCAAAGTGGGCCACGGACTATGTTTGGTTGGAGAGGTTACTGGAAGGGAATGGTGTACTGGGAAATGCTCGAAAGGAATGTCAAGGTCACCAAGGGGCTCTACCAACATTTAGCCTGTGAATCTATCACCAGTTTTAATCGACACACATTTTTCAGCTAAAATTTGTCTGGTAATTTTATTTTTAATGATGGGGCAAATGAAATGAATCAAATATTTTATTGTTGATGAAATACTTTTTCATTTACAGGTGTTTTTTAGAACAATTATGTTGGGAATTTATGAAAAAATACATATATTTTCAACCATATCTTCTTTGTACCTTAAAATGTTTCTTCGATTTTGGATCATTTCATTCATCATTTTATTCTATAATTTGGGCACAAAGGCAAATACGATTGCTGCATCACAATTTTGTGTAGAGTGTTCACTGTTTTGGTTAAATTTCGTTAAAATTTACCGTACATTTTCCTATTTCTCAAAATATACTATATTTTCAAACAATGTTTTGTATTTATAGTAATTTGTATTATAACTGACAATACAAATGATAAGAAAACATCTAAGAGCCATATTTTTTAATAGTTTTTTAAAAATACAATTTAAAAAAAATTTCCTTCGAACGTACTCGGATATCTTAATATTAATGATCGGTGACCCTATTTTTCTTACAATTAAATAATCACTAATATTGGAAAATGACCATAACTAAGAAAACAAAAGTAGAAATATCAAAATAAGCCTCATATGCTTCTTCGTTATGAATTCGTTATATGATCGGTAATGCTGTGAAAAATAGTTTCTTTTGTGCTACAAAGTGATTTACATATGCTGGGAGGAATTCTCGCAATATCCATTACAATCCAACTTTCCCCTCTGCCATGTGAGATTACGGCTTGAAGCAACTCGCTTTACTAATGGATTCTTTCCGCTGAATGCTAGTGGATTATTTTTACGGCAAAACGTACCTAAATATACGATTCTAAATAATTTCTTTTGGAATTCATTTTCTTTAATGGAAGAAGCGAGGTTCCTAATTTTTCTCTTATGAAGATCGAAATGATGTGGAAGAATTCACCGAGAATTTCCTTATTCAAAATTGAAATAGCTTTATTAACTTTTGCTTTTGACCGTATTTTGCTTTCCTGATGTGCATTCCATTTGCTTCAAAAAGGCAGTATTTTTACTAAATAATAAATAAAGCCTTAAATGTCTGATTTCGTAAAAAATTATTTTGAAATATTGTCTGACTTCCGTACTTTTGGACAAACCATGGTTATTTTGAACCATGGTCAAGATTGAACATTTTGTTTAACACTAAAACCAAGTTTTAATTCATTTCAGTTAAATAAACGAGAAAATTCATAAATGTTAATGTAAATATCTAGCTCTTCAAGCTGCAATTTATAATTCAGCTTTGCACATCAAATTTTTTATAGTAAAACGCCCGTACTATTCTGACTAAATTAAATCGAAATCTACGTATAGGTCCCTCTAAACTTCATAAATAAAACTAGTTGGTTTAAGGTATCCGACTACGTTCAAAGGAAAATTTTTGAAAATTTGGAATTTTTTAGAACTATTTAAAATTATGGTTTTTAAATGTATTATCAATTATAATACAAAACACTATAAATGAGATAAACACTATTATTAGAAAATAAAGTATACTTTAAGAAACAGGAAAATGTGTGGTAAATTTTAATGAAATTTAACCAAAACGGTGAACACTCTACACAAAATGGTAATGCAGTAATCCTATTTTTGTTAGTACACAATTTATAGAATATAATGAATAATGAAATGAACCAAAATCTGAAAAAACTTGCGATGTAAAGAAATTATGGATACAAATATAAGTATATATATGCATTTTCCTCACAAATTTACACCTTAATTCTTCTAAAAACATCTATAAATGAAAAAGTAGTTCACCAATGATAAAACTAGGCACATTTCATTGTCCATATTAAACACAAGCTGAAATGTTTATATAAATACCTCTCTTACTTTTTTGTGATATAATGGCATAGAATTTTTATAGAAATTAAAATTTTTAGAAATGGAAATTAAAGGCATATTTTAGAGGAACAATATGTGACCCTTGATGATAGCTAAGGCCTTTAATTTGCTAAAAAGGATAAAAAAGGTTTTGGAAAGAGTAAAGTCTAAACTAGAAAAAAGAATAATTACAATCTATTCGAGAATTTCTTCGATAACCAGTGTTTTTACGGTAGTTGGATACCTTAAATCAATTTCTAACAATACTGTTCTGTACAGGTATACGGATTTCTTTTACATTTTTCGGCTTTAAAAGCTGCAAACATGGAAGCAAGGATGATAGTTAATTATTATGAAAAACTACTATTTTTCTTGAAATAATAAACATGGAAACACATTCTAGGGGAAATGAAAATTTTTTTATGGAAAATTGTTAATTACTATAAATAGACATTGTTCCTACTAAAACAATATGACTTTTTATCATAAGTTAATCCATGTAGATGGCAAATTATTTTATTGTATATACACTGAAGTGACAAAAGTCATGGTATGACTGTTAATATCGTGTCGGTCCTCGTTTTGCCCGGCGAAGTGCAACAACTCGACGTGTCATGGAGTCCACAAGTCGTCGAAAGTCCTTTGCAGAAATATTGAGCCATGCTGTCTGTAGAGACGTCCATAATTGTGAAAGTGTGGATGGTGCAGAGTTTGGGCACGAACGGACCTTTCGATGATGTCCCATAAATGCTCGATGGGATTCATATCGGGAGATCTAGGTGGTCAGATCATGCGCTGGAATTGTCCGGAATGTCCTTCAAACCAATCGCGAACAGCTCTGATCCGGTGACATGGCGCATTGTCATCCATAAAAATCCCATCGTTGTGTGGGTACGTGAAGTCCATGAATGGCTGCAAGTGATCTGCAAGCAACTGAACATAACCATTTCCAGTCAATGATCGGTTCAGTTGCCCCAGAGGACCGAGCCCATGCCATGTAAAAACAGCCCACACCATTATGCAGCCACCACCAGCTTGAACAGTGCCTTGCTGACAGTTTGGGTCTATGGCTTCGTGGGGTCTGCGCCACACTCGAACTCTACCATCATCTCGTATCAACTGAAATCGTGACTCATCTGAACACGCCACGATTTTCCACTTGTCTAGGGACCAGTCGATATGCTCACGAGCCCAGGAGAGTCGTTGCAGGCGCTGTTGTGCTGTCAGTAAAGGCATTCGAGTCGGTCTTCTGCTGTCATAGTCCAAGGAAGACAAATTTCACCGCACAGTCCTATCGGACACGTCTCTCGTACGTCCCACATTGATTCCTGCAGTTATTTGACGAAGTGTTGCGTGTCTATTAACATTGACCATTC
>JAPMOQ010067046.1:43935-79305 GCA_026543055.1 Argiope trifasciata | reverse complement strand
TTGAGACATCTTCTTTGAGATCGCCACTGGCAAAGTTTATCGAAATTGAGTCATGATTAAAGTAAGTAAATAGTATATTAATTAGTACTCCTCCTTATTGTTAAAATAGCTATAGCATAAGACACTATAGGGTGTATACAGCATCGCATTAAGTTTTACATGGAAGCAATTTACATACACACTCGTACTCACACGCTCACACAAAAATACATATTCACACATATGGGCAAGCGCACACACATACACACACACATATATATACAAATATAGTACAAATAATAGGAACATCTGTGAAAAAATGGAAATTTTAATTAGCAAATGATTGGATCCCCTTGGACCTGAATTGCAATTGACGCGGAATTGACAAATAAAGGTCTTGAACAAAGTTTATCGGAATTCCCATTGTTCCTCGTGCATGGCAGTTTCAAGTTCAGATAGTGCAAATGGAGAAGGGACGGATTTTGTTCTCTAAAATCCCCATAAAGACTCAATGATATTCAGATCAGTAGACTGAGAAAGCCATGTTAGATATTCCACTTCATTGACGTGCTCCATTAACCCTGTTTAAACAGAGTGAGACGTGTAGAGTACAGCGTTGTCATCTTGGAACACAGGAAAGAGAATTTCAAGCATAGGGTGACGATGATTAGCTAGGAAACTTCAATAATGGTCACCTCTTCAAGACAACGAAATATCCCAATCTACAAGAATATATCGAGCCACACAACGTCACAGAATCTCCACCATATTTCACGGTTTTGAACCAGACAATCAACATCAAGCAGCTTCTGTCATTGTTCGTCAAACGAAAGCACATCGGTGGTCTGGAATAATGAAAATGAGGATTCATCAGAGAAGAAGACGTGTTCCTAAAGAAGTTGCTTTCAGTTTAGGCGGTATTAACACCACTGCAATCTCTTCATAGCATTCCATGCCGAAATGAACTGATTTGGAATAACTACTCTACCTAAAATGTTCGCAGCTTGCAACTCTCGTTGAATAGTTTTCATGGATACGGGGTTCAGAAGGTGAGTATTCATCTCAGATGTAATCTGCTGCAGTGAAGTTTTGCTATTTCGGAAAACTATCCTCTTCAACACTCGTCTATCATGGTTCTTCAATTTTGACATAGTCCTTCTGTTGAATTTCGCTGACGCCTTCCCAGGTTTGTGGGGACTGTCATTTGCCTTGATTCAGTAGTCATTGATAAATCTCCATGATTGGCTACTTTGGACCAAGAGGCTCCCTCGAAGTGAACTCCAATCACCATACATTTTCTCATGCTGGAGAGGTCGGATATAATCAAGCTTTACCAGGCACAATATTGTTTTCATGTAAAAACAAAATTAAATCTCATGCACATTTTGACATTGTTTACAGAAAGAAATGGTCTTGAGTTTACGAAATAAGTCAAATGTGGCTATTCCTTTGTTAATTTATTTTGTATTTTATAAATTTCCTCCTAAGTGCTTTTTTATAAAATATGCAAAGGAAAATTTTACAAAAGACTTCAGTCCTAACCTTTTAGTCTATTTTCTGACCATCATTAACTTATTTGAACTTAAATTCTTAAAATAAATCTCAATATATAATTGAATTAAATCTCATTACATAAGTAAAAAGAAATATAATGAGTACAGTTACTATGTTTGCATATCTTAGCAAGAAGGTTTTATTTTACAATATTTTTGTATCTGGAAAAAAATAATATTCAGTTTTAAAATGTTTCATATAATATTTTTACAAGCATTGCACAAATATTTTAATGTTTATTTAGTAAGAAAAAAAGAAGGCCCAAATTTTATCGAAATTTGAGCAAAAGAAAACAAATATTTGCTAGGTTTAAGATTTCTGCTGTGTTGTTATTTGAAAATAAAATCTTCGAAAAAATAATAAATATTTGAAGTACTCATTAATGTTAGGTTTCCTTCTGTTGATTTATTTAATGTTTTATATATTTTCTTATAAAACTTCCAGTGTAAACATTTTCAAATTTCCCAATAAAAATAAAAGATATATTTATAAAAAAAATGTCAGTATACGATTCATAATAATTATAACGAGTAAAACTCTTTACCATTTTGAAATTTTTTGATAAATATTTTTATAGGCATGACAGAAATATTTTAATATCTACTTTAGAGAGAGAAACAAGAAGTCTAACTTTTAACAAAATTTCATAAGAAAATTGTATGTTGTTTTTAGATTTCCACTGTGTTATTATGCAAAAAACAAAATCCTGGAAAAAATAACCAGTTTTTGAAGAACTCATAAGTATCAGGAATATGCCGACAAAGGGTTCCGTCATATTTGATATCTTAACAAGACGATTTTATTTTAGAATACTTTGGTACCTGAAAGAAATATTACAATATCACGTTTTAAAAAGCTTTATCCAATATTTTTATAAGGTTTCATATAAACATTTTAATATTTCTTTTCGTGAGAGAAAGAGGAAGACTAACTTTAATAAAAATTTGATAAAAAGCAAAACATTTGTTAAGTTCTAAGATTTCTTTTGTGTTATTATTCGAACACTTACTGGAAAAAAATAACAAGCTTTCTAAAGTACTCATCAGTATCAGGACCCGTCTCGAGTGCATTAGATAACATTTTAACTCACAGAGTGAATTCATGATAAAGCCGATACCAGTGTTTTATATGTTTATGTTTTTGCACGAAATACCGCTTACTTGCTAAACGAAAACTCCACTGTAAATTGAAATATGCTATGAAAAAAAATGTTTTCTAAATAAATGAGGAAAATATTGCTTCACTTTTTAAAATTAAAAAAATCTAGTTTCTTTTTTTAGCTATTAGCGAAATGAAATCGCTGGTGTACTTGAGATTTCATTCAGTTTCAAAACCACGAGTGCAGGGAAAATGAGATGAAAACATAGTGGGGGAAGGCATGCTTTTCTAATAATAAATCCCATTTCATAACGCGAGGTTTCAGGTTTTCTTTGAAGTTAATGTAATGAATTCTGGCTCGATAAACTTGGATGCTGCACATTTTAATGAATTCAAAAGTAAATTTATCGTAAATACTTTGATGCTATAATATTTCGATCATTATATTTGCAGTTTTGTAGAACTTGCTGTTATACAAAATAAACCAAACTTTAAGTTTCTCATATTTATGAAATTAATTAAAATTGCTTTAACTTTTGATGAATTTTGTTAACTATATCTCCGTTCCGTTAAATTAATTAAAATATTGCAGTCAAAAACTGATTTTATAAATATATTATATTGTCCATTTTGTTCTGATTAAAACTAATTTTAAAAATTAATTAAAATTGCTTTAACTTTTAAAAAATCTTGTTAACTATATCTCCGTTCTGTTAAATTAATTAAAATATTAAAATCAGATTTTTTTCAACCAAAAACTGATTTTGTAAGTAAACAATATTGTCCATTTTGTTTTGATTAAAACTAATTTAAAAAAAAAAAGTCTGTTATCGCAAATTTCAAGTTATCATGTGAGAACATTATCTTCTTAAATCACATTTTATCAATCAGACAAAAAAATATCATGTTCTTACATGACTCATATTTCGTTATCACCAACACTAGTTATGAATATTATCGTTCCACCTGCGTGAAATGATAACATTTATACTATTATTGCCAAAAGAATATCTCTTGTTGGAAAATAAAATAAGAAGCTGTTTTTTTCCTGCGCAACCACCAAAGTATGACTTGAAAAATTAAACCACCAGCATGCGTCTCTTATTTCCCCTTAAAACACCTGCATAAGGAAATGACACATCCTAAAAAGATAATAGTATTATATAAAGTCATATCCAAGTATTTTATTAAAATATTTGTACATATGCACATCTTAAAATTGATTAAGAATACTAAAAATCCATCATTAACAATTAACCTTTCAACCATTGATCTGTTACGATCGCTTGAATATACTAATCGCATAGGTTGCTCAATAATTAACGCCCAAGCTTGACTAATATCCCAGGAATTATGGTCTTTACGACAGTAACATTAAGGCTGGAATTCAAAGGTCTGTCAAGGCCCTTGAAGCAATTACTCCCCCAGGATGTACGTCCTGTCACTTGAATAGTGTTGATGTAACACAAATCCAAACCTACACCCACAATAAGGGGAAAATACTAGTGCATATGTTTCTTATCTAGGTGCATCTTAGTGTGCCATTACGGAGGAAAGTTGCTTATTTATACAAAACGTTTTAAAATTGATTAGAAGAAATAAAAACAGATCTGATATATAATATAATATAATATAAACAGAAGTTATGTAATATAATATGTGATGTAATATAAGTAGGAGAATAAACAATACAATTTCATTATAATACATAACTTGCAAAAGAAAAGTCAGTTCATTACAAAAAGAATAAGATGTACCAGATAAAATATGCAACAAAACAAACAAACCATTAGAGAATTTAAAGGGCCTGCTATCTTATTTGAGGCAGAATTTGTTTTAAGTGATCTCATATTCCCACAAGGCTTATGCTCTATATCTCAATGATGCAATTCGACGTCGTTAGATAAATTATATTATAAACTATAGAACATATTATTAAAAATACGGTTAGATATTTTAAATTAATACGGATATAATGTATTTCACCTTATGCATAACATTCTTCGTAATTGTAAAATAATCGTAAGCGAATTTAAATTTGCTACTTTATGATACTATATAAATAATTTGCTTGTGCAACACTGTTTAGTCTTGTAGATTATGTAAACAATTTATTGTTAGGTTTGGTTCTTGTTCGATAAATATCATAATCTGTACACAGATGATTAGCAGACGATTCTTTTTCAGATATTTTATAACTGCTACAAATTTTATTTCTGTTAAAATATTATTAAAAGTAAACGCAAATGAATTTTCTCTTTGATAAACATATTATTTTGTATGATAACTGATGATCAATTATAAACCTTTTAAAATATGGCAATAGTTGTAAATTATGATGTGAAGTGAAGAGAAGAAAAGAAACAGATGGAATTCTGAAACGCTTGGAGTTCTGTTTTGATTTCTTATTAAACATTATAAAACGGCAAAATTATATATATTATCATTATATATTTCATATAAAATCTGAAATTCTTTTTAAAATGTAAGCATATTTGAATGCGGATTATCACCTAATTTAAAAGTTTCACCTAAAAATGAACTAATCTTGTTTGAATCTTACACCATTCATACGAGATATGGCATTTGTTACAAACAGGTGAGGCATTAGATAGCAACAAGTATTCTTCAGTTAGAAAGGAATCTCGTAAACATATCGTGATCATCTTATTTTTTACATTCATTTTCTAAATCAGAAGACGATAATTTCATGTCTTTTGTGCTTTCTTCATAGTCTTTCGGGAGTGATGAAAAATAAAATTTTTGCATCGGTTGCTAAAAATTGCAATCTATCAAGTACTATGCTTAGTGTCCCAAGAATTGTTGTTTATTTACACATTTTAATTAAATTGCTATGATTTATGTTTTATATATAAAGGATTTCACTTGGTGAGCAAAATTTTTCAGGAATTACTAAGGATGATTTTCAGTCTGTATGATTAATTTTGTTTTTTTAAAAATAATTCCACGATATATTCTGTACAAGGTAATCTTTTTAGTAATGCCGTTTATAAAAATCGTCAATAATGCTGACATTTTTTTATAAATGGTCGATGAAAAAAATAGCGTGTATACAACAATAAATTTGATTGCTCAATGAAAATGGCTATCACACTTTTGATGTTCTTAAGATTGATTAGGTTCGACTTTTCAATCCCTGATGTTTAAATATTTTAAAAATAACTATATAAACAATAAACATAAACTTTAGAATATTTAAAACTTCTACGATTTTCAAGAATGATTATATATAAACTTTAAATTGCCAGTCCAACTTTAAGGCTTTTAAAAATAAATGTGTTTAATTGTTAAAGTACCAACACATTTTTAAAGTTTTTAACTTTAAAACTTGCAATTAAATTTTTGCTATGTCTTTAAAGCTTTACGTTGATTATTTACACTTATTAAATTTTTAATGTTTTCTGAATTGTTACATTCTGTGAATCATTAATTTACTGTTTATATGTATATGTATTTTATGCTCAACCGTAATGCACTTTATAATCTGATTCTTTCTTTTTAAATAAATTATTTATAAAAAGTAAAAATTTAACATGTTGCAGTATAAAAAGAAATGGCATATACTAAAAAATTGCATTTTAAACATGTAAAATTTATTTTAATTAATAATACTATTATAAATATGTACTAACACCTTCATACATTAATTAGTGTACTTTCATAAAATATACAGTACTGATATAAACTATTAGAAAAAATTGTATTTAAATGTGAATTTAAAAAATCATTTAAGGAAATAATACTCCGATTTCTATGTTTTTATAAAAATATATTCTTCTCTTTTGAAAGTAAATAATTCCTTAAAATTTTTAGAGATTTCAGAAAAAAAGTTCAAAACAGCATGTTTATGATCGATTCCTTCCAAACAAGGAGAGTTTAAAAATACCAAAGCTGATGATATTCTTGCTTCTGAGGTAAAGTGAAATTTCGTAGTTATCGACAAAATTCACAGCTGCAAATTCAAAGCAATTCCAGAAGTCAACTTGTCATTGAAAGAAGAAAAAAAATTAGCACCTCAATCTACTTCCGCTACTAGATATATCTTCACCGAAAAGGAAACTATTTTTCCAAAACTTCAAGGAGAATCACAATATTTTAAATTATTTTTCGGTATATTTGCAGAAAACGATATTAGAATACTAGATCGAAAAAGGGAGGGGATATGGGTGAAAAATCGAAATAAATAAATAAGTAAAAATGTGAAGAAAAATGTGTCACGCCGAAGAAAATATATGAAATACCTAAAGTGTTCGAAAATCTTTAGGCGCGTAAAATTAAGTTTCGATTTCTTAGAGGGAAAACAAAACACCTTCAGTGTGTGGAATAACGTCACTACCACTACCCTCCTCCAGTTCTTCGAACGAAAAGATTTATTTTTCAAGCTATATCTATCGTAGAAATATTTCGTCTGCTAAATTAATTTTCAGGCGAAAAAGTATTTCTCACACCTTCGTTTATAGAGTCGAACCTACCCTCAAAGTGCATACGCTGAAACAAGCGATGCATTTTCTGAATAGCAGAATCTTAGAGGAATGTCAAGTTCGCCATCAAACAAATGACCTCAATTTCTCTACCCAAGAATATGGAAAGGAAAGGGATTTTGAAATATTTAAGTTCTACACTTTGCTCAAAAATTCCATCAGAGCCTTTCCTGCAGTTAATGTATTGTGATACCGCCTACTGCTTTAATTTGAAGTGTTTAATTATCAGGAAGCATTTAATTCATTTTAATTGTTCCCTTAATTAAAGACATAAAATGTCTTCAAATAGAACTGGCGTTTTAATTTTATAACTAAATATGAAAAATTACCTTCAGAAAGAAAATTCTTCAAATATAATTAAATTACTTATTATGTACTTGGTATATGAGTTACGAGCTAAGTATCAGAAATTGTACCCGCTGAAAGCCAAATATCATAAAGTATATGAGTTGAAAGCCAAGTATCATAAAGTATATGAGTTGAAAGCCAAGTATCATAAAGTATATGAGTTGAAAGCCAAGTATCATAAAGTAAATGAGTTGGAAGCCAAGTATCAAAAAGTATAGGAGTTACCAGTTGAGTATCATAAAATATATGAGCTACCAGCTAAGTACCGTAAAGTATACTATCTACCATCTGAGAATCATAAAGTTCATGAGCTACTAACAAAGTATCAGTTGTATCAAAGTGTATGCGTTACCAGCTGATTATCAGAAGGCTTATTAACAACTAGTTAAGTAATAGAAAGTAAGAGATATCAGTCAAATTTTAAAACGGTTATCAAATGTCAACTAAGCGTAAGAAAAATATATAAACTATTAGCTAAGAATAGGAAAATATATGATCTACTAGCTAAGAATCATAAATTATATGAGCCATTAAGTATCAGGAAGTATGTAAGCAACTAGTTAAATATTAGAAAGTATTTAGATTAGCAACTAAGTTCTGAAAAACATTTGAATTACCAGCTAATTATCAAAATACACATACGCTATGAGATAAATATTAGAAAATATATTATGTTCTGTTTAATATTAAAAATATTTGTGTTACTAAATAAGTATCAAAATATGTATAAGCTACTGGCTAAATACCATAAAGTATAGGTTCTACCAGCTAAATATTAGAAAGCAGTATGTATAACGTCTGTTGTAGGACCACCAAATTGTTTGGAATTTTAAATGTGCATCTGTTTGTCACCTTAGAAACTTGTTTATTAGGAAGTTAAGGAGTAGCAATTTAGTAATCAGCAATTACAGGCTCGATATCATATTCTGCCTAATATTCATCTTGTGCATAGTTCATTTTTTGTTAAGTATTCTGGAATGAAACTAATTTCTCTTCATGAAGAGATGTGTCTTCGGTTGTAAACACTGTCCCAAAATAATTCTGTCTCAAAATGACGTTTTTATATGACTAAATTAAATCTTTTATCAGTTCGCAAATCTTTAAACGTTATATACTTCTATGATAATATTTTTATTTTATTTAGAATACTGAAGCACTCTTTTGTCAATAAACATTTAATATTTGCTATCCCACAAAACTACTATACACTGTAAAGCATACGATCTTGTTTAGCATTCATTGTAATGCTCACGTAAAGCATATGTTCTTGATTAGCATTCATAGTAATGCTCACATAAAGCATTTGTTCTTTTTTAGCATTCATTCTTATGCTCACGTAAAGAATGTGCTTTCTTCTTTTGTGATAAAGTAATGAAGCACGAAGTAACTTTTAATAATTCACAAATATCTAGACGTTATATACAAAAAATAGTCTTTTATAGAAAAACGAACTTAATTTATAGTTGATATTCTATCAAACTTTTATTTATATGGAATATGTTTACTCAGTTTAGGATTGAAAATTCAATTCCTCTTTTAAAAATACATATCAGTATTGCAAAAATATCAGTTAATATGCGTAGTGTGACTTATGCTCTTAATTTTGAGATAAATTATATTTGTCAATATAAACTAAATAAATGTATTAATGGGATATCTATGAACTAAAAAACATTGCATGCTCTGGATAAAACAAACTAATATTGTTTAATATTAGCAATGTCTAAGCCTTCAAAATAGAGTGAAAATCAAACATTTATATGACTACTATTATGTACCGAAATTCATTTAACATATGGGATAGTTAACGCATATAGCATAGAAGCCGATGCTTTGATTTCAGGAAATGTTTCACACTAAGTTATTAGATTATTTTAATTTTATACATGCGATGAACTGTCTATGCCATCTATCCAGAACAATATTGTTTCTTCCAATTAATATATCTGAAAACAAATGCTTTTCTATATTTTTTATGCTAACCAAGCATTGTTATTTATTGAAACAGTATTAAATATTTTTATAAGCCCCCAATTTTTGAAGCCTCCATTTTTTCAGATTTTGCGAACAATTTGCAACATTAACCCTTACTCTTCTTAAAAATTCTTCGAAACCTGATCTTATATATGTAATTCTTTCTTCTTCTTAGTTTTCTTATTTTAGTTGTCTATGCTAAGTTGATCTGTATTTGTAAATGCTCTTTAAAATTTGTTAAATCACATTAAATCATTGAGTGTAAAAACATGTAACGCGTGAAATAAACTTACCAGACTAAGAAATAAAACCAAACGGAAACATTTCTTTATGCCTTGAGCCAACCATAAGGAGAAATCACATAGGTAAGTAGTATATTTTCTGAATAGCGTAATCTTGGAATCCTGTCAGATTCGCCATTTAACAAATGTTTTCGATTTCTCACCAACATCAGAATATAAAAATAAAATAATATGCGGGAGCTGAAATATTTTGAATCCATTCTTCCAGCATCAATTTTTTTAAAAAACTTTCTCTTATATATATTACAGAAAAAGTATTGTAATCATCATAAAAATTAGAAATTGAGATTTTATTTATTCTCCACATTTTAGACTCCATAAATTCGAAAAATACATTTTTGAAAAATATTTGTTTATTTGTTTGTCAGAAATATAATTCAAAATCTCTTTGAACTAGATGCATAAAATTTGGTATAAAGTCTTTACATCAAATGTGAAGATATATGTCATGTTTTGAGTAAATTCAGAGGAAGACTGTCAGTCCTGCTGTTCGATTATAAGTTGACAAAAGGAAGAGCACTAGATGGTCACTATTCGGTGGACAGATTTAATATCTATCGTGTTGATATCAAATCATCATGTCAAATCTTGAGCGAAAACCATCACGGAGCTGACTATCTGTTGGTCAGCGCTTTCAGAAAAATGTTAATGCTATAACTCAAAAGCACAATGATTTAAATTTCTCACATTTGATATAGGATTTTGTGATTATATTTGTGTTCCAAAACCCCATACCAATATATTTAAATCATTTTTTATATATATTAAGAAAGTTTATTTAGTTTATTATAGTTATATTAACGTCCCTTTTTAAAGCAACACTAGGGCTATTTTGGAAAGGACCGCGTAAATTTAAACCGCAGTCTGATGACGAGGGCGACAAATAATCTGGAATTCCCTTCTCAGCATCAGACCGGGTGGTAAAGTCTCGGCCTCCGAACCGAAGGGTTTGAGGTTCGAGACTCAATTCCACCGAAGAACCGTCGTGTGAGGGGTCTCTTACACGTTAAATCTGTCAGGCAAACGTCCTCCCTCTGGTGTGGAGTGGAGAGGGGGGTGCCTGTTCAGGTGTCGTCCTGGTAATCTGATCGTGGTTCAAAATTACGTGATCCGTCCCAAAATACCCCTCGTGTTGCATTGAAACTGGACGTTAATATATCTAAACTAAACCCCTCTCAACATCACAAAAAGCCAGCGAAAGGACGTTTGGCCTGACGGATTTAATTTAAAATGGAGCCCCTTAACGACGGTTCTTCCGTGGACCTCAAACCTTCTCAAGCCTGAAATCCTACGACTCACAAGTCGAGACCTTACCACCAGGTCACCGCGGTCCTTATCGATTAAAAAAAGCAACTCTGAAACTCAAATTCTATTTTCATTTAATATTTACCGCATTCTAAGAGATAACCTCAAAATCTCTTGCCGAGAGTCCCACGATATATTCACCAACAATGTTAAATTGAAGACAAAAGTCAATATACGCGTCATTTATGGGGATCAAATCTTTATTAGGGAATATGCGAGAGCGTTTTGGAGATACAAATTCCATTAGCCATGACTAGTTAATTTAGTTAGAATTATTTAAATTAATGAGACGCATTTTAGGCGATTTAATAAATATCATCAAAGGCTTAATTACTATTGTTACAGAATTACTTTGCCAATTCCACTGCTTCTAAGTCCGAAAAGTCACTGGTTTGGATTGTATTGGGTATAGTGTGAAAAACATTAGCAGGCCTCAGTAGAAAACGAACGCTGTACCTAAAGACGATGAATAAAAGAGACAACAAATATATACAGCCGAGAAGAACACACAGAAGTATAAGACAACACAAATCTGGCCACAAGTAGTAATCGGTAGCAATAACAACCACAGTATACAAAGCGACAATACAGAATTTAGAAGGAGAGGGTATCTTCGTAGATCCACTCTACAGTCTTTCCAATCGGCTGAAATTCTAAACTGCCTAATCTCTTTAGCTGTATCATATCACTGTAATGCATGTCTGACTACTTTACACATGATAAATTCTGCTTTTACAATAAACGCCAGGACTCGGCACATAACTCAGTTCGGCATTCATTTGAGTTCCACACAATACTGGACGTTTGCCTCGTTATCCTATCAACGACTCCGATTGACAACAATTCCATTTCATTGCAACTTCAGGTGCTATCCTTTTATAGGTCTAGAAGACTCTGGACCAACTATGCATATCTCAGTTCCTATTGGATGGATCGTTAAAATTCTCGAATTTCCAGCAATATCTATTTTTCTGTCGAATTCCTCGCCTAATGGTCGCTAAGTTCTTGCATCATTGACACGGAACTCGATCAGCCCCCAAAGGAGCTGATCGTAAAATGGTCTTTCCATTGATTAAATTAGCCGTACTGGGAAACAATATTATAAGTTTGTAACATGCTCTCAGGAAAGCACTTAAGGCTTTAGAAAATGGGACGTTACGAAATTAATGTTATAATTTGTTTTCAGTTATAAAAGGAGCTAATCAAATAATAATGTTTAATCAAGTAATATTAATAAGTCTAAACAAAAGGTTTTAATATCACATCCTGCCTAAACAAGGGATTTGGTTAAGTATGAACAACATATATTAATAAATGATGTTTCTGGTTTCAATTATTCTTCGGCTTTGTTCAAGTATTTTATGATTCTTTGTCATCTCTTAGTTATTCTAAATATTCTTTGAATAGAAATCATATTGTTCCAAACAAACTCTGAAATGTTAGAGCAATTCCCTGGTTCTGATTTAATTATCAGCATTTATTTACTAAACTAATAAAACATTTATGTGTCAATTGATTAAATATTTGTTCAATACATTTCGGAATGTTAAATAAATATATAAGACGAATTTATAAAAATCTAGAACACGAAGTGAGCAATGAAAACATGAAATTATCTTTTAATGTTATCTGCAACAAAATATTTACCATGTACCCTTAAGTAGGATCGGTTTGATAACATTATGTTTTGGATTATGATTAAAAACATTAAATATAAAAAATTTTCTTTTTTTTTTCCTTATGAGAAAATGTTTTTTTTCTTCTTTAAATCTACTATTGATAATTCCTGAATCTTTATATAATTAATGCAGATATATCAAACATGAAATATTTCTTTCTATACCTATATTATAAATTATATTATTAGATAATATAATTTATAATAAAAAGGGATAAAAATAATATATTATTTTTATCTTTCAGATTATAAATGTGTCCCAAAACTCCATGCCTAAATCTTTGAGCTATTAAATTATTAATTTTAAGTTTCATTTCATATTTTAATGTGTGCTCTAATATTCTAGGCTTAACATACACTTTGGTGTGAAAGAAAATTAAAAGTGTATGTAAATATAAATTTCTAAATATATTTATATAAAAATTGTACATTTTAAAATTGGAATGAGTGAAAAAAGGAAATAAATATGAAAAAAAAATATTAGAGATATAATAATATTTTCTTTGAAATTACATGTATATTTTATATGCATGTCTAATCGTTATTTTTAAACTTTTTTATAAGAATAGTTAGGAAACTAAGAAATAATTATTACCTAACTATATCGAACCAAAATATCTCTGCATGTGCGATTTCCCAAAACTTAAGCGTTGTGTACAGAAGAATTGATCGGATAAGGATATGAAATAAACATGAAAATTAGTTTTTCAAGCAAAGCTGAGAAATTCGCAATTTCATTTCTACATGAAGCTTATATCGAAATAATTTATAAAATTCTTCATTTAAATTCTAACAATTAATACATCATAAATACCATATTTGAATACAAAATGTTTTCAATTTGCTGTTAAATGCAAAAATGAAATAGGTCAAACTTTTCTTACACTTTGGAGTCTCAATTCAGCAAACATAAAACTTTATTCCGCCTTGCTGCGTTAATTTTTTTTAGAAATCCTGAACATTTTGTAGATAGGTTCGCTTATTTATCGTACTTTATTGACGCAGGATATATCCCTGCTATATCCTTTATTGTTAATCCTTGTATATGGAAATGAGAAAGAACGCCTTAAGAACATACTACAATTACGATGATAGAGACAACGATATTTAATTTCACTATTAAAAAATACAGAAAAATAATCAGAATCAGTTAAGAATTTGAATTAAAATTTAAAAGGATATTTCCAATTTTTTATCTATTCGCAATTTATAAATAGTATATATAGATTTATACCTCAATATTTTCTTCGAAAAAACGCGATATTATTTTTTGCTGAGCGGAGATCAGTTTTCCAGGTACTAATAATTAAATTGTCTTTTTTTGTTACGGTTGCTTCTTAATCCAAATTTCTAGCTTTTTCTTTTGGAATTCACATTTAGAAACATCAATTTCTTGCGATACTCGAAGTGAATCTTTTCAACTATGGTGAGTTAAAATGCCATTTCAGAAAACTACTTGATGCATAAAATACATCTCGCCTATATTATTTATTCCAAACAACTACTTCGAAATAAAGATGTAAGTATAACAAAACGTTTTTACTTAATAATTTAACTACTTTACTTCATAATTAAACTACTTTACTTCATAATTTAATTACTAATCTTTACTTAATAATAGCATAGCCCGTCAAAACTTTATAGTTTAACTGTTTTCTGTAGGGTAGGATAATTCAAGTTCCATTATTGTGTTCAATAATAATCTTCACCGAAATACTTGATAATTAAACAAGTTTAACAATGAAAACTAAAGGCAATCAACCGTAAAGAAACAACAATTTCTAGAAATTACCTCAGATTTCTATCGTCTGTTTTAATAATACATTTAAATGCTTAGTAGAATAGTATCGCTGTTAATAAGGAGAACAGAAACGCTGTAACTGTTTCTAAACTAAAAGTTCGAATCGTGTGAAAGTTCATGCATAAAGACCACACTAATCAAGCAATATTTAATATATTCTAGAATGAAAGGAATATAATTACCATTTATGGGACAGATAAAGATTTAATCTACTAATTCCTAACGTAAACAGAATGAGAATATCCAATAAATGCGATTGGGTCAAACAAACCTGATTTTGCATATTAACTTATAGTTAATATAGTGGAAACAATTGTAGTGATCAAGTAATCCAAAGGACAATTTCCACTATAATGAGTTGTTTGTTTTAAGCGAGTATCTCCTGTACAGTATGACATTCAACGACATAAGCGTTCCTATTATATTTTATTAACGCCATTTTTATTTCTAGAAGTACAGAATCTCGTTCTGGTTAAAAATAGCGTTGCCAAATACAATGTCATTTTTTAAAGTTCTCTTTTATGGGATTAATACTAATTTTCCATTATTATCAAACTTTAAATAATTAATTCAATTTCAAGTAATAGCCTAATTGAGCTGGCTTTTTGGCATAGATGTAGCGCGTTCTCATCGTAATGTCATGGTTCATAAGGTTTCGAGTTGCGGTTTAGGCATGGGTATTCATCTTCATTCTTTCTGTTAGGTGCGTGAATGCGCCTCCATGTAAAACTTGGTCGTACAAACGAATGTGACGCAAGAAGTTGGAGCTACGGAAAATCAAGAGATGTCCACTCGGCTTAAATCACCGGAAGATAAATGACAGATTTAAAAAAGAATCTGCAATAAATCTATTGAAATAAGTTTTGAGATCATTTTCAAAATTTATTATTCATACATCGGGACTGTTATTTAGTATCCGTAATTTTCGAATGAACGTTTAAAACATACGTGATTTTATATATTGAGATAAGTTATTATGAATATTCCATTTTACAAAAAATGAGATTTTGAAGGATGATTGTAGAATTATTGAAAAGAAAAAAAGGTAACTTGGCTTGGAATTTTGTTTCTTGCTTTGATATGTCTGATACCTTAGTATGGCGGCCCTCCGCTGTGGAACGGTTTTTGTGTAAACATTTATAAGCGAGCAGAAATGGAATCTTTGTCACTCTCGCTTTCACTAGCACTTCAACTTCGTCGAGTAGAAATATATGTTTTACTAATTATTTTAATGTTCCTTTAAAGCTTTAGTTAAAAATTTGATTTTTAAAAAATATATTTCATTTCTTAAATAGTCATTTAGTATTTAATTGCAAGTAATGTGTTTGTTATAATTATTATTTTGAAAAGTGTAGCAAAATCAATTTTTATTAATATATATTTTTAAAAGTACTGGCAATAGCATCTTTTGTTATTTTATATTTTAAAAAGTGATGGCAGCATCAATTTTTGTCTTTTAACATATTTTTTTTCTTTCGAATTCCGAAAATTAAAAAAAGGAAGTTGTTTTTTTGCTACGAAAGAATACGTTTATTTCTTCCCAACCTTCTTCAGTAACCCTCATATTTATTTTACCTTCATGAAATTGGCCAGTTCACATTTGAGAAGAAGCATAAAGTAATTGTGGTAATGTCTAGGACAAATTAGTCCGTTTGACACTAGTACGTGGAGAAATGATTTGTTCTGTACATTGAGTAGGATTACCTATCAAATTGTAGGTAGATATTATAAAACGTTTAAATATTTAATTATGCATCTGGATCATTATTTTAATCTTTCGACTCTAGCGAATGTCGTCTCATCTTTCAAAAGATAGTTTCATACATCCTTTGACATTATATTATTGAATTTAATAAAAATCTCTTGTGATATAAATTACTCAAAAATTGATCAGTATTATTTCAAATAGAAACAGTAGATGTCTTATTTCTCTTTTACAGGTTTTTGCTATACTTTGAGTATGAATTTTTGATGGTTTTTTCGTTTAATACTTGTTTAAATTATCTTTTTTTTAGGAATAGAAAAAATGTTAATGAGAATACTGATCACTTCCTTCAAACAAATTTTTTTAAAGACGAAAACGTTATCTTTTGATCAAAACTTTTCGGATTGTTTGATCATTCTTAACATTGTTACGAAGGTGTAGTTTTGCTTCCCCAATCTAATAATGCCATCGTAAGGAAGACAGATTTACAGTAATCTGTATTGAATAGTGCCTAGATGTGACGTCAAAGGACCCAGGGCTAACCGCACTTGGCGACCATTTGGCAACTTGGTGACAAAAAGGATAATACCCGAAATATCGAGAATTTTCACAATACGTCCATTAGGAGCTGAGATTCATCCCAAATGCTCCTGATTGGTCCAGAAGATTTTAGCCACGCCTCCTGCTGCTATATATAATGCAGCCAGTCTGCGGAGTGGGTGTTCAATCGAGAAGACAAGAAGAGCGGGAAGACAGAATCGAGAAGACCTGAACACAGAAATCTTGAAGAGGAGTCTGGGAAGTGTGGCAGGGTGAATCGAGAAGACCGGAACTGAGAGGTCTTGGAAGCTAAATGAAATGCGGCTGTGATCGACCGAGTAGACCTAAAGAGAGAGGCCTTGAATTGAGGATTCATGAACGGAGGACGGTTGGATCGCTGTGTTTCGTATTCTGACGAAGCCTGCGTCGTAGTCTGGAACGGAGCTGTCCTGAACTGAGGAGTAGTCTCATTGTGTGAAGTAGTGAGTCGGTAGCGAAGGCAAGAAAAGACAGAGGAGTAGTTTCAGCCTGCTCGAGAGGGACCTGCTAGAGTGTACACAGAATTCCTTAAAGATTCCCTCTCCTGCTGAATCCTGTCTGGCCACTTTGTGACCTGTGGACGTTGTCACTCTGGAATTTCAGCCCTTGGACTACTGTTGTTATTGTGGACTACTATCTGCAATAGAGTACTGCCTTGTGCTACTCTGTGCGTTCATCTCGGCCTTAAATAGTTGTCGTTTGTACATAATTGTCGTCTCTGTGCTGTAAATATGTGTCGTTTGTGTACTGTCCCATCTTCATCCTGTAACTATACCTCGTCTGTGTTGTATCGTCTACGAAAGGATTGATCATTCTGTATGCTCATCATCATCTTCTCACACCGTACACACCCACTATACAGGTAAAAGTACCCGACGGATTAGCATAAGGGTAGGAAATCCGTAACAATATGTAAGAATGATTTGCTTTTTTCTTTCTTTTTTTTAATACAGCATGATTGTTATACCGAAAAATTATAAATTAAATTCGTTTAAGACGAATTCTAAGCACATTTCTTTGTTATAACTGGTGAAAATTAAACTCGGGGTTTTTAGAATAAATTTCATTGAGCTGTTTTCAATAAAATCCTTTATTTATATATACTTCATTATAATAAAACTATATTAATATTTATTCCTCTATCGTTGATGGCTCCAAAGAAATTAATATTTAAATATTAGAAAAGAAAAAGCTTAAAATTTATTTTAAATATATTAAACCAAATTTTTAAACTAATTGATTTAAGGGACTTTATATAACAGATGAGTTTGACTGCAATTCTTAAGATTTTATTATGATTGAATTTTTTTTATCATTTCACTGAAGGAGTATTTGCAAAGAAATATTATCGCATAAACGTTTTAAACGAGTAAAATCTTCCTTTTACTCCAGTTTATAGCTGTATTTGAAATATTCAAATCAGCAACAGAGAAGATCTTAATTCTAACATCAATCAAAAAAGGCAGATAATTTTTCCTCTAATGTAAATGAAAGGTTCAAACGATATATTTGTAATTTCTATCATGAAATGTTATTGATTGCATTTAATTTTATAACCCCTTCTCTTCTCCTTAACAAGACCAGTGTCGACATTTTTTGAAAGAATTCATTGTTAATTTATTTTGCACAGTTTAAAAGAATAAATAGTTTTCAATAACAAATTTTGGAAAGATAAGTTGGTGCTCATTCTAAACTAATTCTAAGAGCGAATTCAAATACCACTTGTTTTCCCAAAAAATTAAAGAATAGAATTCGAATTAAGGAAAAATAATACGGTGCAATAATGTATAATGCAAGAGACAATGAGAATGCAATCTGCATATAGGCTATTTTGTCCATTTTTCAGAATCCTACACCAAATTTATTGTCTACATTAAAAATGTCAATCATTTGTTGTTGCCAATAATGTGTTACGATAATCCCAAATCGTGACTTAACAATACTAGAAATTTGTAACTGTAAATACTATTCTTACCATGCTTCTATAAACAACTTTGACAAGTTTTAAAACGAAATAAAATACTTAAATTTTTTGCCATATTTTCTCCCCAATATACTTATAAATAACTACTAGAAAGTGGCGAATATTTACTCTAATTTGAAAAAGAATGTAAATATAACGGCTCTTCAAAACAAGTGAAAATAAAAATTCCAGCAAGTAGAAACAATACTAAGTAGAACCCATTTCCAAAAGTTTCCTACAAACTAATAAATCAAAATAACTCGTCGATTAATTCTCGAAAAAATTTCTCTAGAAAACTTCTACTTCTCAAAAACTCATTTCCCTATAACTGGAAATTCGATAGTCATGTTCGCATTCGTTCGACGAAAAGAAATCGAAAATGCATAAGAACCACTACCACCAAACGACTTCAAAAAAGAATTTCTTTTTATTTTTGGCATCGGCTATGCTGTAATCATCTATTAAGTGAGTGTCGTTTTCCGTTTCCCATTATAATCTTGACAAGAACAAGTTGTGGAGTTAAGTATTAAAATAAAATTTCTTATTTGTTCTTTTTTCCTCTCAAAGTTTTCCACGGAAGGTTCGAAAGTCTTCTGTTTATTTTACGACATTTAAGGCCTAGCTGCTTTTACATCAAAATTAACGAGTGGTTTTCGTCGACGTGTGTGCTTCGTAAATGGTACTAAAAGTGATCTTTCAATAACGCTTCTTGGCATGTAGTAATTATAAACATTCTGGTAAGTAATTTCAACACACATTATTTCTTCAAAGTCATTTGTTAATCCTTGAGGATTTCTTGGAATGGATTAAATAGGCTTTAATTTTAATCGTATTTTCCCCGAGTTTCTTAACTTTTTTATTGCTCTATTTTTAAGGACGCACAAAATTAAAAGTAATAATTATTTCAAGATGAGTAGAAACAAATAATGGGCGTGGAAAAATCGTTATTATTATTATGCATTAGAGGCTTTAGCGAACAGATGGTTCCCTGTATTAATAATCACTAAAACTTTTAATTATATATTTTATGTAACTTAATCTTAATGGCTCCTCCAACAAAATATTTTCACGCTTCAAATTTGGAAAGTCATATAATCATACTATTTTAGAAACTTTACACTCTTTTATCCATTGCACTATGGAATTCTCAATCTTCTGTCATCTTCCTCAGAATTAGAACTTCAATTGGCGATGGAAGCGATTAAATTTTCAAGTAATCTTACAAAAAAATTTAGCTGAAACAAAAAACGTCTCTTAATTATAAGATTTTTATGATGATAAATATGAAATTTATATCTCGTTTAATGTGTATTTATAATTCAGACACTATTTTAGAGAGTTATTCAGTAATGAGATTTCAGATTCAATATGAAATGTAGTTTATTATAATAACAAAGAAATTTCAAAATATAAGAACAATAATATATTTTTATATATACATTGATATTATAGTCAAAAGTAACAAACTTTAAAGATGATTACAGATTTCAAAACATTTTTCTTAACTTGCTTGTAAAGTTAAATTTTTATGAAAGAGAAATAAAATTACCAAAATTATATTAAAGGCACTTTTTAAACAGAAGTCCATTTATTATTTTTGTTAAAAAAACTAAGTCACGTCCTTATATTTTCATCTTCAACAATGGAAAAAAACACGTTCAGGTGAAAATATTTATAGAAACAGAAAAAAAGTTTCGAGTTTCTATAAAATGGTATTAAATTATACTAGAAAATACATTAATTTAATTTTTAAATTTATCAAATGGTCAAGTGTAGCTTTTGTTCATAAAACCAAATCAAACTGAATTTATGAAACTTAAAAAAGGAACCAACTAATTTTAATACTTAACAACTTGAACTAACTCATGGAACGTGGTGGCCTGGTGGTCAGGTTTAAGCTGCGGAATGGAAGGTTTCAGTTTCAACGTGTTGTCCTCGTCATCTGATCATGGTTCAAAATTTCGAGGTTCATCCCAAAATAGCCCTAGTGTTGCTTTACAATATAACGTAAATAATTAAACTTGGCCTAACTCTTTAGCTCTGAATTATATAAATTGTGAATTATTTAAAATAATTCAGCTAATAAATTGTATCATTGAAAGATAATCTTTCAAAATTTAAAATGAATCATTTTTATGGTGTAATAATTTCGAAAGTTTTGGTATAAAAAATCAAACATTTCATTCAATTATTAATTAATGGTTTTAATTAAAACTTAACCATATTTTAAAGAAAGGTTCTGAGGTGTATATTTTATTTTTCCAAGATAAATACCAAATGTGGGGTAATTTCATCTTTCTTTACCCAAGGTCCAGGGATTTATGCGTGTGAGATGAAAAGTATTGGCGAGTTATTGATGTTTTTTTCGGTGATAATCGATACAGGTTGTGGGAGAATCACCATCTGCAGGTTTATTTTAAATTGACATCGATTAATATTCTATCATCTTATAAATTTAAAATTATTGAATTCTCATCAACGATTTTCTTAAATTAATGAGATCAAGAAAAAATTTTGAATGAAAAATGTCCCATGAATGAAAAAAAATATATTATACGCATTATATAGATTTAAAATTACAAGATAAATCTATTGCAAGCGCTACTGAAATATCATCATTATGTATTCATACATCCAAAAATAATTTAATCTTCTTAGGCAAGAATTTTTGTGCCGATGGTAATAAAAACGAATATCGGATGTTATTTTTAGAGCCCGCTTTCAGGCAAGAGAGATATTCAGATTTTGATAGCCCTGGGGCTGAAAGCCGAAAGTGAAAAAGAGACCCTTTCACCATTATTGAGTGGCCTCACTCTGGAGATGCAATTTCCACTCCGACAGTTGCTCCGGAAAAACGTGACTTGATTTTGCAATCTGTAGACATCAATCCCCGATAAAGCACTTGAATTTGAATTAGATCGATTGAGTTTGGATGCTTTCTTAAGGGACGTCTCATTTTCCGAGTTAAGCTCGTCTAATTGTATTTGCAAGCGAAAGGAATATTAAACATCACAATGAATATTTAATAGAGAAAGAAAATTATAAATACTATTCCAATTTTTTAATTAATCTTCCAGCGGGTGCAGCCGTCATACCACCATGAAAGGTCGCTCGTATTTCTCACATACGCTATAGTAAAATTAAAATTTTCAAAAGCGTAACTACTAAAATTATGTTGTAAATAGCTTAGGATTAATAACTACAATTACTTTTAAATTTTTTTTTATTTAAAAAGAAGCAGAAACAACATAAAAATAGATTGCAACAACAATATAAAATGAACACAGTTTAACTGAATTGATTTGAAAAATACAAAGGAAATTGTCGATATTTTGATAGAACAATTTGCATATGAAATATAGAAGTGCAAAAATACAGAATTTATATATAAAAAGGAAGTTGTAATTGACAGTTAGGTATGAAAAGTAAGAAAATAGTTTCATTGTTATTTCATTGCAGCGTTGCAGTTTGAGCAAATTTGTTTAATGTGCCCAAAATATATAAATTTCTGACAAATCTCACAACTGAACCTCGTGATTCTAGTCCGTTTTTTTGGCAGAGTTTGCATCGTTTTTTCCTGGAGTCTCGTCTTCCACTTCTTCAATACCTAATTCGGCTTTTCTCTTTAGCACCTTTAATTTTAGCTCACTTTGTAGAGACTTGGGTGCTTTTATTCAACATTTTCTTTTGTAAGTGCATTTGTCAACTGTCGCTAGTCTAAAACAACACAGATTTATTTGTAAAATCATACAAAATCAGATGTAACAAAAACTTACATGAACGGTCGCGCATATCTCTAAAATACAAGTATCTGATCGGCAGAGACCTATTAACGCCACATACTTACGACGACAACTGAAAGTAGATCAAAGAAAGGAAGACAAATAGCCAAGGACAGGCGTTCCCAGTGCCACCAAATCCAAAGGTATAAAACGAAATTCATCTCTAGTGTATCTCACAAACGCCCGCCCGCTGGAAGGTCAACATTTATGAAAACTCCGTGCATCACAAAGTATCATAGGAAGCTTACAGAAGTAAATGTGCAGCACATTACAAAAAGAAAAGAAGAAAATATAACAGTTATTAAGGATTACAGGTGTCAGTAACAAATTTACAAAATTTTTTTAAATCACTTCTGGCGGAAACAAATTGATGAAACTCTGGAGGCCAATTTATATTAATGCCTTCGAGAGCCAGTCTTAGGTTCTGTCTTTCTCCAGCAAACTTGGAACATAGAAGGAGCACATGTTCAACATTTTCCTCGCCACAAATATAACAATCACAAGTAGATGAAGGATACAAATTAAACTTATACAAATAGCTTTAAAAGTTATCATGGCCAGTGACAAATTTACCATTAACTGTAATTTCTCGTTGGTAGATTTTATATAATTTGGAAGTAATTGGTAAATTATTGTTACGTTTCGAATTCTATGCTCAATTCTGAGGGTAATGCAGACAATGACTAGAAATGCTGCCACCATAATTGACTTGTTATATTGATAAAATATATGTTTGAAAATTTATAAAAAACACGTTTGATTAATAGTAATAAGAGTTCAAAATGTTAAAATAACAATGGCACTTGTATTTTACAAATCGCATTGAATAATATGATTTTAAATTTCGACCACCAAAAATTTACCTCATCAGTAATATATGTACATATTGACTCTGTAATAATATGTACTTATATTGATGTAATATATGTAAATATATAACGGCATTTTTGAAAATACTATTATTGAAAAAGATATTGCTCAGTAAATTTTACTGATAAGTTCTGCATATTTTAAACGTTGAATGATTCTCAAACTTTTAAAAAGTATATAAATACTTTTAATCTGTCGGCATTAACAGTGGATTGTTATTTAATTAAGTGAAGCCTTTTTAATTAATGCAAATATTGTAATTTATTACAGTCTCCCGACAGAGGGCATTCATTACAAATAGCGGATAAAAATGATATAAGAGGTTTCCACTTCCTCAGTAGGCACAATAAGGGGTGGAATGTTGCTGCCTGTCAATCACCTGTACTGGATTGTCCTGTAAGGAGTTAATTACAGAGTCTGAATTATAATTATTCAGTATTAACCTTTTACTTTTGAACAGTGAATCTCATTCGCCCTTGAAGACGTTGAATCATTTTGAAGTTTTATTTATTTTTAAATGTACCGATAAAATGGTAAAAGAAATGTAGAAAATAATTTGAAAAAATATAAATTAAAACAATATACATGTTTAGGAACTCGAAATGCCCTATCTTAAGTGAATAAATATGCATCGACTTATTTTTTAGAGTGGTCATTCAGTTCACTCCAATACTAAAGCAGGATGGTGATAATTCTGTTTTATATAAATATAATTTGTAAAAGCTCAAAGTCTGTGTAAAAGTTATCTAAATTCATATAAACAAGAATGAAAATCATACAATTATAAGTTAATTTATAAGGTAAAGGAATAATTTAATTCATTTTAAAATTTTTAATTAATAACTATTAATTACTGTGTAAACTGTTAACTGTTATTGCAATATTAAAATAAAGCATTAATTATAAAATTAATTAATAATTTATTTTACCAGAATTTCAGTTATTATAAAGATTTCTTACAAACTCAAAAAGTCGCTTTTAAACAATGACTTAGCTGTACCATTATTCAATTTATACAAAGAAATTAAAACCAGAAAAAGGTGCTAAATGGTAAGGAAGCAAATATGGATAACAGCAAATTCTAAGGTTAAATTTAAAAAACAGAATATTTAGAATATCATTCTCTGTCTTAAATAAAAATAATCTATCCGTTTTGACGATCACTTTGATCACCCAAAACTTTTATATTTCCTAGCTATTAAAGTTTTAATACGGGATGCATCTGTTTAAAATTTTGATATGTTATATGATAAAAATGAGTAATAGGATTTAAATTTTTTTCCCGGATTAATGATTTTGGATACTTTCAATTAAAGCGCTTTTAGAAAACTAAGATGCAAGATTATACAATGATAGAAAATAAAAAAAATCCCTGATTCAGTACCCCCAGAGGTATCGTTTTGTTATGGGAACTTGGAGGACTTTGCCGTCTCGACATATTTAACGTGCCCCAATTGCCATTAGTCAACAAGGCGGTCTTTGGCCGAGACGAGGACAGAACCCGCGACCTTTCGGTTACGAGATTGACGCTCTACCAACCAGGCCACTGCTTCCCACGAAAACAAAATTAATTTAACGAAATAAAAGCAATGGTGCACATTTTTGCATCAAATCAAATAACTGAAATTAGAAAATTTACATAAGCAAATGAAAGAAGTATCATGTATAAGTTTAAAATAGGATGAAAATTAATCATGCTAAATAATATTTTTGGAACATACAGCAGATATATTTTTTATTAATTTATATTTTAATTAACTTTTGGGCACAGTAGTCTGCAATAAGAACTAAGACAACTTAAAGAACCAAGTTTCATTAAAATCATCCGAAAATTGTAAATTTATATAAAAGAAACTAAACTAAATTCAATAATGTATAAACCAATAAGAAATTTATAAATGAAATTGAATTTAAAATACCTGATATGTATCAACCTTTAAAACTGAAACTATTAATTGTTTACTGATATATAAGATTTGTTTCATTTAGTGAATCATTTATTCACCACCATTGAGCCTTATATAAAAAGTTATGACAAATTCAAATTCTTTAAAGATTCAGTCAGATGAAAGAAAGTGTCTGAAATCCGAAACGTAAAAAAAGCCTGAAGTGAAAAAGGCTATAAAAAAGTTTATCTACTTTTATAAATCGATGCCTCAAAGACATCGTCCCCTTGAATTTATTTTACATTTCTATAACTCTTGAAACTTTTACATTCGAGCCAGATTCCGGTCACGAAATTCTATTTTTATATTCAGCAATTGCAGATTTATTGTATTCTAAAAGTCTCTTCATGGGTAAATGGTTGAATGGTCTTTTTTTTACTACAGCATCATGAATTTACGTTTGTTTTCCTTGTTTAAATATAAATCAGAATTATCAAGAAATCTAGAGAAAAAATTAGAAATGGAGATTTTCGCATGAATAAAATTTGTTTACGAACAGTGAATTAAAAAAATAAATGCTTCATATTAGTCGAATTATAAATAAAATCTAGGCAACATTTGCGAAATGAAACAAAATCTTTATTTATAGTCTCGTGATCCTATTTTTACATAAGTTGCTGTATATGTATGATGTGGAATGGGCAAACATAAACCAGTGTTCAGGATACGAATTCTCTCTTGCAAAACAGTAACTATGTCGGTTTTACACTCGGCCAGTAATAAGATATGCAAGTATGCAGTGCATGTGTAAAAAGAGACTGATTTATTTTTGCCACAATTTCATAAGTTAGATTCAGACATTCAATGCTAGACTAAAAATTGTCTCATTAGTGTCGCTGACCTTATCTTTTTCACTATATATCGCCTTAAAATTATGGATATTTACACAAAGAAACATGATAAAATAAGAAAAAAATCAAAATAACTAAATTTGGAAAACTACAGAAAATAATTGACAAATAAAATGAAAAAAAAAACACAACCTCTCATCAGAAGAACAAAGGGCAAAAATTGTTGAAATCAATTTAGGATAAGTGATCAAGTTTTTCACCTGAAAAACTCTCAAATCTCTACAAATTCGCTGTAAAATATTTATATATTATACAGCTGAGTGTTTTTGTCTCGTTTGGACAATTACTTGCATTGATCAAACAGCATTTTTCAGTCTTTTCACGCATGCGTTGCTAACTGGCTGAGTTTAAAACCAGTATTGATTCAAACAATGTTTTAAGATGGCGAGGCATTCTATTGAATTTTCCTGCCAAAGTAGTCGTGTTATCTAGATCAAGGGATCTAGAGGTTTCCAGGACATATTGTATTTTATCCTTGTGTAAAGTAAACCAGTCTTGGAAAATTCTGACAAATGGAAATGCGAATATTATCCTCTAGCTATTCAAATTGTTCCCTCATCAGGGAACACAGTTAGTACAATTGGAAGAAGATGGCCTAACAAAAAAGAAGCTATCAATTTACTGTCTTGTAATGGATTTCAGCAGAAAAATTAATGAGCCAAGACCATTGTACGATTTTACATGCCACGGCATCGTCGAGCCTCCACTATGCTTTAAACCATGGGGAGTCAATCAGCCTGATTCTCTTGTGTTGACGTTTTCTTAACATACCATGTCTTTTCGCCATAAATAATGTGAATAAGGATTATTTTATCTAGATAATATTCTCCCAATGCCGTGCCCATTTTGTGTTCGCAATCTTATATAATATATAAAGATTATGATATCCACCAATTTCTGGTGCGTAATATATGTCAAAACAATTTAATATAAAACTAGATCTAGATTAAATTGAAACCGTGATCTGAATTACAGACCCTTCTTTTGTTTTTGGATTTTAACAATTATTTTAACTAAACAGAATTTTATGAACAATATTTTACATCATACTTAGTTTAGTATCGCAATCCATCTCTTTAGATTAATTATTTAGATTTAGATTTCTTTAATTTTAAAAAAAGAATTACATTAAAATTAATATCTCGAAAGTTTGTACGATTCTTTTATGGAAAATATGACCGTAAAAGTACTGTTAGTATAGTCATTATTGAAAACTGTGTATCAACTTACGCATGGAATAAGATGTAATGCGCCCTACTTCAGTAGTTAAGAAAAAGGGATATTTACTATTCTAATGAATACTCTTTCAAAGCAAAACGTGAATAATTAGAATAAAATCTGTGATGAACACCTTCATTTTAATATTTCCATTGTAAGAAATGGTTTGTTTAAAATGAGATATTTTGAAGAAAATTTACAAACACAAACTACTCTTTCTAAAAATTAGTATTTCCTCTGCTTCGAAATGAAAAATAGCTTTTAATTTCCGTAAATATTACCAAAAGCATTCAAAAAATGTTTTATTCATGGAAGAAATAATTTGATTACACTTGCTGTACTTTAGATTCAAATCAGAGAAAATATTCTTATTTCATATCTTTAAAATCTATGCAATTTAAAATCCTTGAATGCCTCATTATTCAAAGCTTTTCTTGCTAGAATTATGTCAAGAAACTAGCATGTTACTTTCATTGTGAAGACTCAAATCTAAATGTAAATTTTCACTGTTGTAACTGTCAGATTTTATTATAGAAATTAGAATATTATGTAAGGCTGAATGTGTCCGTATACATATGCACTAATGGGAATTGCTGAAGTGAAACTAATTTTGTTAAGTTATTCTTAAACATTATAAGGATGGCATTCGGAAATTCCTTTTATGCAAAATCATATCGAAATTGTTTTATATTTAAAAAAAATTATTCATTTCCATTCAACGAAAATTTTGAGTTGACCTAGAAAATATAAATTAAAATTGATGCATTGAATACCAAGCTTTTCAGTGCTAAAATATTTGAAGTACTTATTTGAAAGATACACACTTCGAGAATTAATATGACATCCATGTTTTGAATATAAGCGTCACTCAGAAATAATTTTAGGATGAAATAATTTTAGGATGAAATTAAAATAGAGCTGAAGTGAGAAACATTATTGTGCTATGATTTTAAAATGGAATTAAACAAAAATAATGAGTTCATTGTCAATAATTAGCATTCAGAAATAAAGGTTCATCTTAAGTTATTGTATTGATGATGTCGTGTTCGTGTTTCCACGGAGAGGGCCTGCAATAGCTTCTGAGGGTAAAAACTCTTGAGCACTCAGAGGGCAGAATTCTGACTTCTAGCTCATATGAAGATGCACACTCATTCGCTTTCACAACTTCTTTTTACAGGGGGGACACATTCAAACCCGTCACAGATATAGGAAGAACAACCGTACCCGAACCCGTGACCCCCAGATCATGGGGAAGACATACTACCCTTATACCAGAATGACGGCAAGTTATTTCGGTGGTTTATAAACATTCACTGAGATCACAACTCTCTTCAGACTGAAGTATATATAGAGGAAGGCCATTGTCAGCAATCAATCCATATAATTGTCTGCCGTATGGAAAATGTTAAACAATGGTAATCGCTACACCTACCAAATGATACTAAAGAAACTCAACATTGTATAGAGCCCCATACATACAGTTACTCATGAAGAATTATGCATGTAAAAATTAGTTTGGGGTTCCTTGTAATGTAACTAAGCATAAAAAAGAGGAGCACGTCAGAATCAGTAAAAATATCTTCATTCAAGATGATGGCCAAAACATTATTTCTAAAATCTTAGCTGGTGATGAAACGTAATACTAATTTTTGACATTCCAGCATATAAAAAAAGCAAAAAAATGGGGGAGCGGTAGCCTGATTGGTACAACGTCAGTATCGTAACCGAAAGGTCACTGGTTCTGTCCTCGTCTAGTCTAAAGACCACCGTGTTGGCTAATGGCAGTTGGGGCACGTTAAATAGGTCGTAATTGCAAAGTCCTCCAAGTTCCCATAACAAAACGATACCTCTGGGGGTACTGAATCAAGAATGAGTCGGTCTTTGATTTGGATCTAAATTTCGACTTGCTGACGGATGAATGAGTGTATGAAGGAATTCGACCACCCCCTAAAAAGGGTTGTGTCGTGTGTGTTCGAGCAAAGTCGTCCTTTCACCTGAACGGTGCTCGTTAACAACGAAAGGCCCACACCTTTGCCTTAATCGAAACAGCTCTGCTAATTCGGCTTGGCATGACCAAGTGGCATTACAACAACAACAATAGAAAGCAAAATATGAGTCTGAAGAAAATACCATGCCCACAATGATGAAAAGACAACGCCCTATGTCAAAAGTAATGCACGCTGCATTTTCAGAAGTATGGCCTTATCAAAGGATCAAATAGGAAGGGTAGAAGACAGTCAAGTCTAAATGATAAGCCATTAAGTACTCTCCAGAAGCTCTTTAGGAAGTGAATGTTAGAGACTTCATGTTCCACAAGCCAATGCATCTTCTCATTCAGAATGATTGACAATTGGGTTTCTTAAAGAAAATCCCATCAAAGTAATGGAACATGCACACTACCAATCTATCCATGAGTGACTATTTTTTTAAATAAATAAGTACATACGAGGGCATTTAAAAGATGAGGTTATAAGGGGAATTTTTCATCAATTCCAAGATATGAATGGTTTAATCTTTGAAAAATTCGCTTACCGAAGTACTCTTTGATCAGCATCAAATTAGTAGCAAATAAGTTTAAAGCATTGTTATTCGCTAATTTTACTTGCAGACGCATCGTGTATAACAACACCAATGGACAGCTTTCAAGTTTATTTATTTATTTATTGAATAATAGAAGTTTGTCGTTCGGCTAGTAGATGTCTGAATAATCAAACAATACATGTGTTAACCGTACATTATTTTTTATAAAATAGTAGTGGGATTTCCGGTGCTATCAGGCGAAGAAAAAAATGCAAGGAAAGATTTAACTGTTTTAAAAGCAGTTTTTACTTAATTCGCTATTTTTTAAAAAAAATCATGGTTTAATTTTTTTTCCTACTAGAAGTTTTCCTGCTATTTTTTTAAATAAAAATTTAAATTAATATTGAAATTTTTCCTTTTTTAAAAAAAATTGGAACTGGGCTTCTTTTGTTTGACATTTTTTACACACTGTGTTTTCATTCACTTATTTTGTCAGGAAATAGGAAAAAATTGCCATAGAAAACCTCACTTAATTGGGACCATACATGATTCTTTAATGAAAAATTTTATTATTTCATAGTGAGTATTCATATTGGAGTTAGTGGTGATGATATAGTGGCAAATAAGTAAAATTTTAATTGGTTCGTGACTTTTATACGCGCCCCAGATGCCGTGTCTGTGAACGAAATGCAAGTCCATTTGTCTAGCTATGTGAATGGCGAAACAAATATCGCCAATGCCAAGAATACGTGAACAAAGTCATCAAGTGAATAACGTGAATTTGACGAATTTTAATGTAAAATTGGACCTAATTTTGCATTTTGGGTGACAACATCGAAATCGGAAAGTGGAAACGAGCAGGAATCGAAGCTATTATTAACTACTAAAGAGCGGTTAATAATTATAGTGTTTTTTTTCAGTTTCCCAATAATTTTCTTTACGATAGTCAATGCATGGCATTTAATGCTCAATACAAAATTATGATAAAATATTCTTTGGGATTGAAATGATATTTCATTACAATAGAATTATCCCAGACATATTTCTTAAAAGAATTTTACATTTTGGAATTTAAAATTTCGTGGAACATTATTTTCAGGTCAGTTACAGAGGAGAGTGGTCGAATTGTGGCCTACTTCACTTTTTCAACGATTTTTTATACTTTGACAGGTAAAAAAAAAGTATCCGAAAAATATCTTCTTTTTGTGGTGATGAGGTTATAAATCGCCTAAGAAATGCAATGATTTTCAAAATGCAATGTTCGAATTCGAACCAAGCTCTGCAAATCAATTTCAGTTTTTTATTTCACCATTTATCCTTTGCAGAGTTTATATTTTTTCACTTTATGTCGTGTTGCCATTAAATGATCCAGAAAGATGAAAAATGGAAGGTGAATTTAATAAAGTCAGGAATTCGATTTCGAATCCTTGAATGATTGATAGGATATCGATTATGCCACCTTTTTCGAGACTTTACGCAGAAACGTTTAAATTGTTGTTGTTGGAAACGTAGAAGGTTTTACACTATCTGCATATTTATGTTTGAAGGATTTGGGTTCTAATAAATTAAATATTTTGATAAATAGAAAAATTTGAATAAGTGTTATTGAAAATAAGGTTAAGATTATATTTATTGAAATTAAAATTATACTCTAAATAAAATGTCAAAATATTAATATTTAACACATATTATTCGAACTAAAATATTAATATCTCAAAATGATTTAAATCAATTAGGAAACTACCAATCAAAAATGTCGTTGTCTTGGCATATGGGTAGAGTGCCTTCCCCTGTTTCGGGCATGATTGATCTTCTGTGTTCCATTCTTGTTAGTTCCATGATGTTGGATTAGTTCCATGATGTTGGGTTAGTTGGATTAGTTGGATGTTGGATTTGTATACAACTGATTTAATTTTGAATTGAATGAATTTTACGATTCAAATGATATTTATTTAATTTTAACTGGTTTTTGCTCACTATTTCTTTTTGTTTAATTTCGGTGAAAGACACTGAAAATTTATCCATATGCTGCAATGTTTTTTAATTTTTGCTGCTGTTTATTACAATTCAATGCGCAGGAGTCTTGGCGTAGGGATAGCGCGTCTTCCCTGTGATCTGGAAATCCTGGGTTCGAATCCCGGTTTGGGCAGAATTGGTTTCTGTGTGCCATTTGGGAATTCGCTGCTCTGTAAAAAGGAATAGTGTAAGCAAATATGCATAAAATAATTACGTCTCACTCTTGGCTTTAGTAACGCTACTGAAAAATCAAGAGACGGTCAGTCTGCCTAAATCGCTAACATATTTACCAGAGGGCTTTTAAATGAGCAATAAGTAACAATAAAAAAATGAAAGTAATTTTTATGAGGATAACCAGCACGTAAATATTTTATAAGAAAAAACTATTAAAAAAAAGGTACTTTGTATTCGGAAAGTGATAATGTTGCAACATCTAAAACACAAATGATCTTATGCTAATTAGAAGTAAATATTAATTTCAATTTCCATTTAATTCAATTGTAAAACAAAAATTGAATTAATTGGAAGGAAAATGAAGAATCGTCACTTGACACTGAAATACAAACTAAGGTTGTTTTTTTCTTTGAGGTGTCTAATGTTCGTCCAAGTATTGACCCATTAAAACCCCAAATTCCCAAGAAATTGAGGTTTAAGAAGGCAAGAATTATCATAAATAAAGAAGGATGATAAATTATACAAGAATAATAAGAAAAACATTAATTAAAAATTCAAATTTAAGTAAAAAACCCAAAAAATTAAATCAATCCGCTGTAAGGCTATTGCAATCTCATTAAAAACAACTTTTAATTTTCCCGAAAACTATTGCTATATAGAAGCTTTAATAAGAGAAAGTTTATTTGTTTTCTAACCTATATTCTAATATTCTCAATACTAAAGATATGATTCTTAGTTTATTCTCTTTTCACCACCTCAATAGATGGCGCTAATATCTTTTAATTCATTTCATATGATGACACGACATTTTGATCAAAACACTAGGCTTATTCATCTTTAAGTGCGGGAAAATTGAACTGAATTCAATATATTTGTCTTGTGTGATAAGTTCAATTTTCTTTATGAAATCATATGGAGTATTTCACATTCTATTGGTATGTTTGTTTTTATATATTATTGATGTTTTTTTTTGTGTGGTTTTATAATTTGATAATTGTCTCTTAGAGGTTTTTATTATATGGTCTAGCTTGAATTTGAATCATGAAATAATATTTTGCTGAATATTATAACATAATTTATTGTCTTTGCTTTATCGATATTAATTCTTGTCTTAGGATTTTTCGGGTCACGAGAGGTTAAATGAAATTCAGAGCCTTCACAGAAAAAATTTGGCTTGAATACTGGATAATGGTGACCTTTGATAGAATCTTCAGACTGGATTCATTTCCAACTTACTCATTCCATTTAATTCATTTTTTGCTTTTAAATTCCACTATTTCTGTTGATTAAATCAATAAATTTATTCGAATTAAAATTTCATCTCGCTGAATATTTTAATACACTTTTTTTCTGCACACATTTTTTAACAAAATTATGTTAAGATTGAAAACTGGTATTTTTTTTTAAATTATTTTTCAACAATTATATGACGAATTCGAGTACTTCAATAAATTGTTTTTACAGCTCCTAAATCACTATATCATCTTTTAAAAATTAATTTTGTAAATGTTAAATAATTGTTTAATTTTTGGCCTAAAAAATTAGAATTTTATGATTAATTTTTTAAATATTTATAAATATGATCTTTTTATTGTTTTATTTATTTTTATTTCCTTCTCCTTACAAGTCTCCATTCCATATGCATATTACTTGGAGAGAAAGGTACCGAATCAGACAAATGAATCACTTGCAGGTATGGCGTCATATGCAAGTGCTTCATCTTTACTGCGCTTGATATAATGTTACATTATGTAGACCAAAAGGGAGAGTTTTGAGTGAACTGAAGCATAGTGTGTCCCCGAGTTTCTCGCCAATATGGCAACCCAACGGAACATTAAAATTTACAAAATTTACAAAAAAAGCCCTAACGTTATTAGTGAGCACTAATAACGTTTCGTATTAATACTTTTGTTAGATTATTTACCCTTTGTCTATGTAGCTGTACGTCCTGCGAAGATTTAATTCTATAACTTAAACAATCTTGAAAATAGGCGGCTTTTAAAGATTAACGGTAAAGGGACGTATTTTTCTAATTGCTTATTATAATAGCAGGTTAAATATTACTTTTCACTAAAAATCAATTTGCTTTTTCCCTCGCATTTAACAAATTATCATATTTTTACAAATCCCTTAATATTTTGTCTCGTTTTCCTATTAAAATATGATCATGGAAAAAGTTTCTTGATTTGGGTCGTTGGAGTATCTTTTTTTGGAAGACGATGACATGACTGAGATTAATCATATCGATATGATTAATGTATACGATTATTCTGTAAGTAAGCATGTTACTTCAGAAATCAAAGGTACATATTGAAAATCCTATTTAGTACAAAACAAATGTATGAAATAAATAAACAGAATAATAATGGTTGACATAAAATAAGCAATAAAATACCTTTCTGAACTCCTCTATTATTCGTCTATCAGCCATACAATTATTTGAACTCTGTCTTCTATGAGTTCCAAACCAACCTTTAAATGAAAACAAAGAAAGATAATTAATCAAAAGCAGAATCAAGAATGATGAATCATAATAATTTTTTGTAAAATATGTTTGACACATCAAGCATTTTTTAAAAATCTATTTCATTTTGTATTTAATATCACTTAGAGTATATTCAGTGGAAAGCAATTCTTATGTATTTCTGACTGATATAAAATTTAATTAAGAGCATTGTTGTGATGTCTTTCCAATATTTAATGCCATTCAGAATATTGAACAGCTTCGCGAAGATATCGGACATCTTGTGCATATACTTCAAATATAAAGAAGTAGAAAACATAACAATTCCAAAATATTAAGTTCAACAGAAACAAAAACCACTGACAGACTTAAATATATTCGTAACCTGAATTAATATATTATTTACATCTACTATTACTTGTATCTTATTACAGTGAATTTTTATATTCCTGAAAAATAGAAATGATTCAACTTGATTATTCTGGTAACAGCGATAAGTCACCAGATAATTTTAAGAAAATAAAAAAGTAGCCATATCAATATCGGACTGTTAGAACAGGAGATAGAGCCGATATTGAAAAGGGGTATTTTTTGCTACTTCTCGCCGAGAAGCGCAGGAATCTGACGTTGCCCATATGTTGGGTTCTAAAACAGATACAATAAAATAATTTTCACAAATAAATGTCTAAGAACAACTACAGACATTTTCTCTTTGGTTTCTTGATTAAGATTTGTTTTTTT
>JAPMOQ010067046.1:12259-23935 GCA_026543055.1 Argiope trifasciata | reverse complement strand
AACTCTAAAAAATTAAAACAAACAGGAAATATAAAACTTATGTAGAGGGGTAACACTGGTTGAAAAAATAAATTCCTTCCACAGTATTTCCTGTTAAATTTCTTTACTAAATTTATCTTTAAGGCATAAAAAGAAAATTTTAAAAAATCATGACCAGAAAATTGAATTAACAGAAGTACTTAAACAGATGACACTGTAGTATACTGGTTCAGAATGTGCAGAAGCATATGCATTAGATATTTATTATACTCGTTTATTAATGGTTTCAACTCGAATTTTATTTTTTCACTAAGATAATTTTAGCTTCCCAGATGAATTTCATTAACGTTAAAATGATGTTATAATCTGAAGCTTTAAGTATGAGGAAGAAAAAATCTATGGTTGAATAAAAATATATAAAACAAATAAATGACAGAAGGTTATGAAAGGGCTAAAAAGTTTTTCAATGTTTGGCAATTAACATTTTCCCTCAAGTATGTGTCACTAACACTGTTCCTAAAAATAGCTGTCATTTTTTTAAATCCTTTTTCAATTATTAAACTAAGAAAATAATACAATAATTATTAAGATCATTCTTATAAAGTATAAAAATATGGGGTTTTAATAACTAAATAGATGTAAATGAAATTTTATTTTTTATTCTGAATTTTTATTAGGGAGTTGTGAGGTATTGTATTCATTTATTGAAAACTGACTTATCCATTTTTGTTTTTAACGATTTTTAATAAGTTTAAATTAATTATTAATGTTTTTTTATGTATTGTTTCATTTAAGGAAGACATATTCTACAAAAATTTTTGACTTAAGAGTCTTAACATTTTATTTATTGTTGATATTCGTTTAAAACAGTAACAATATAAATTTTATGGCAATTTTAAATTGCAAAATTTGTATTTCTGAAATTTTAATTATAGGAGAATATTTATTTTCTGCATATAAATAATGAATAGAAGTAAATTAATTAAGAGACTGAAGACAGTTCATTTCAACTTTTTTGTGTGCAAGATATACCAGAGGTCTTCCAAAATCGTTGGTATCATATTTAAATTGAAGTCATTTGCTTATAATATATATTGCTACGATTCACATATTCTGAATGATTTTTTAAAAATGTTTTTAAAGTTTATTGCTTATACTACATACTTTTAACGTTAATTACTTATACTACAATGATACATGAAATTTCATTGTTGTAGCATTATAAATTACTGGAAAATTAAATTCTTAAACAAAATTAATAAGGCAAATTTATTAATTTTAAATTATTAAAAAAACACTATTCATTGGTTTAGGTCAAAATTCTCATTATTATATAAAAATCCAGTGCAAATATTTTCTTTCAAATATAAATTATTTATTTTTGGAATTGAAATAAATTGGACGATATTTATTTTAAAATTTCATTTGATTTAAATAAATTGTTATGATACAGTTACAAGGCAAACTTTTTCTAAATCCTTTTTTCCAGAAAATTCTGACATGCTACTTTTCACATGAAATTATGGATAATCTGATAACTATTGACAGAAGAATATTAGGAATCAAACTTATGGAAACTTTGCAAGCATTGTAATTTTGCAAAAAGCAGATATTTTACCACTCCTTGGTAATAAATTATAGTAGTATATGTATTTAGGTTAGCTTTCTAATCTCACATGCAACTTTTGTTTGCATTAAATTAACTCGAAATCCATTCTATTTTGAATAGGATATATTTTAAATTTATAGAATTGCATTTAAAAGAATTCAGTTATAGATGTCTTATTTTTTACAAAGATATTTGGTGTCTCTTTTCTTTTAGTAAACAATGAAATAAATTTTCTAGAGGCCCGCGCTAGCCTGGTTGGTAGAGCGTCAGTCTCGAAACCGAAAGGTCCCGAATTCTGTCCTCGCCTTGGCCAAAGACCGCCGTGTTCGCTAATGGCAGTTGGGGCACGTTAAATAGGTCGTGATTGCAAAGTCCCCCAAATTCCCATAACAAAACGATACATCTGGGGGTACTGAATCAAGGATGAGTCGGTCTCTGATTCGGATCTAAATACTGACTTGTGAATGGATGAAGGAGTTCGACCGCCCTCTAAAGACGGTTGTGTCGTATGTGTTCGAGCAATGTCGTACTTTCAACTTAACAGGGCTCGTTAACAAAGGAAGGCGCACACCTCTGCCTTAATTCGAAAGAGCTCTGCTCATTCGGGCTTGGCATGACCAAGTGGCATTAGACAACAACATAAATTTTCTTTAAATCCGTAATATGTATTTATGAGTTAAAACAGTGAGGAAATGTGTTTTTTAATATGATTGTGTAAATAAAGAAATGTTTATAGTAATTTTTGCTCAGATTTTCAAACAATATCCACATAATTCCTCAAAGGGTAATTTTTAGAGCATTTTGAAATAAATAAGAAGTGAAATGTCCCTTTTGTTATTTCATAAAAATATTTGTTCACATAAAAAAAATTTTAACATTTTTCTTAGACCAATTAGTTATTAGATGGGAGAGTAATCTTCTAGTTAATTGTGTGAATTTAATGTTTAATTGAATGATTTAAAAAAACTCTTTAACCCATCTCATACATAAAGCTTACTTAACTAAAAGTTTTGTCTTGTTTCCTTTTTATAGATAGAACGACAGACGATACATTTTAACAACAAGGTTAATGGATTTGTTGTGTAATAAATTATTAATACTTTATGGTTAATTTGGTTTTTTTAGAACGAAAAAGTTACGCTCTTTCAGTAACAACAAAATCTCCCTCTTTCTTTTTTAAATAACATGCATGTTCTGGAAAGCAAATGTCTTCTATATTTCAAGATGAGTAGCTACTTTCATAAAAGACTAGCTGGTACCCGTTGCGTTGCTGCCGCAAAAGAAATAATTTCGGATATATCGTTTGAAATTTTAAATAACTCTTCTTTTTTAATTAGGAATTATAGAAATAATAGCATTTATTTTCGTTGTGCAAATGAATACATTCATTGAAATTGAATGCTATATAAAGGAGAAGTGTAAATAGTATTTATTCTATTCTTTCTTATTTCATTATTCAAGAGCTTTTAAGGTAGATAGTATTTTTTTCCGTCTTCAGCAGAAACAAATTTCTTGACTGTCCGACTCATAAGCATCCTGCATACAGCGGGGTATGAGAAAAATATGGATTTTTTAGGTTCCGTCCGCACATTTAAAGTGCAAGTAATAAGTAGTCTAAGTTTTATCGCGATCGTATAAGCTGCACAGCAGCGCATAAGAGACATACAGACAGACATTCATTTTTATTTATATAGATTACATAATTTTACTATACCTATAAGCATTCCGTAAGTGTTAGTAATAAGTTGCCAAAGTTTCATCATAGTCAGGTGAGTGGTACAGCCGAAATAAGAGACATACATTCATTCATTTTTATTAATACAAATTACATAATTTTACTATGCCTATAACCACTCCGTAAGTGCTAGTAATAAGTTGCCAAAGTTTTATCGCAATCGGATGAGCGGCACGGCCGCGCATAAGATAAATACAAACATTCCTTTTTATTTATATAGTTAGGAATATGCAGAATTTTTTTCAACAAGTCTGTTTAGCAACAACAGATAAATATTTTTTCAAGATTACCAGTGCCAAATATTTTTTTTATCAATTTCCAGTTATTATCCAAATCAATTTTTAAAAACTCAAAGGAATTGCAATCTATATAATATTTGCCTTTGAGAGGTTTTGTTTATCGCAAGTAATCACAGCCGTCTTCTCCAACCAGCCCTGAGTTTCAAGCATATATCTGAAGGGGAGGATGCCACTTCCGCATAGGTTAAAACTATGAGTTCTAATAGCTATACCAACCACGATGCAAACGCTCCCAAAGGAGGCATTTTTTGTTATAAGTAGCAGGTAGTAGTCTAGCGTTTTTGAGTCTCACAAGTAAACATAAATTGAGCATACTGTGGTCGTATCTTAATAAGCCAGATAATATCTAAGGGACATGAGCATGTGTTTGCCTTGTGGTTATGTTACTGGCCTTCAGACACAAAGAACCCGAGTTTTATTCTGAGCCAAAGTCACCTCCCACAATGGTGACCGTGAACAATAAACCGTCAACCTTCATGCAACTGATGTGGCGCCATCTACCCACAACCAAAGTCGTCAGACTCACTTGACGCAACAATTCACGCACCAATTCACGCACGCTCGCCATTACGCTTGGCGTGACTAAAAAGTTCTCCGCGCGCCAAACAAAGATGAGTAAGGCGCATTAGCTGTTGTGTCTAATGCGTAGCCGTACTCAACCACTCACTCAACAAACCAATTCATCACCACTCAAGAAACAACAACGCATATCGTTCGCCAGCTCACTGGAGGGTGAGTCTGTGGTGATATCTTAATAAGCCAGATAACATCAAAGGGACATGAGCATGCTTTTGCCCTGTGATTATATTACTGGTCTTTAAACCCAAAGGTCCCGAGTTCTATTCTTCGCCAACATCCCTCCTACAATAATACCCTCCTGCCTTAAGGGCACACCCAAAAAATTTGAATGCTGTAACGCCATGACAGAAACAGGTAACTGGTGGCAAATGTACTTGAGATCTAAAGGTCATCACAGGCCACATTAGAACCTCTTAAGTAAAAAATGCTTTAAATATAAAACAGAAAAGTAATTTTGATTGGATTGTCTAAAGTAGAGAAATATTTTTAGTAAGCATAACAAACATAAATGTTTATAATATCATTTGCCAGGTAAAGTATTCAAAGTAACCTTTAGAAATCAGAAATACATCCAAGTGGTGATTTGAATAAGAATTATAAGTGTTAGAATATTTTAAGAAGAAAAAAATTACAAGCATAAATATTTTTACACTATTATAATTATTATAGGCAAATTCCTGTTATTGGATGAATCGAGTAAATGAATGAAATGATTATATATAACTAGCGAGATTTTTTTGAATGAGCTCATTTACTGATTTTATACTAAAATATGTAATAATAACTAGTGCTTTTTGTGTAACTTTGTGCATTGTTATTGTAAAAATGTTTCTTTATTACCTGTATTTTCTATGGGTTTTAGCTAGTAGATGTACAAAATATAAAAGCTTACATTCAGTTATTTATTTTTATAGTAATATAGTCAATAATAATTAGAATTTGTTTTAAACAAATTATCATTTTGGAGTTAATCCAGTTCTTCGAAAGCAAATATTCAGGGTTTAACTAAAAGTTTTCAGTACTTAAAGTAGGAGAGAACTAACCCTGATTATTGAATGCCATCACCGTCCCCAATATGCTTCATTCTGTGGGAAGAACATCGGTCATAGCAATGAAGAAAATTCCAAGTAACATCTTTAATTTGTCCACCAAGAAAGCAAAATTTATCCATCGTCTTGAAAACCTTCATTCCTCTAACTGAGATTCCTCTAAATTCAGAGAAATTGAAATCGGTTTTTCGCTGTGCTCTAAAAATTAATTTGTTTCAACATTACATCTATCATTCAGTTACCTATACAATTCCATCTTCACATATATTGAGAGATGAATTGCCCTTTCTGAAAACTATTGCTTCCATTTTATCTTTTTTTAAATTTTCCTTCACATATTTCAAGTGAATCCAAAAGTTTTTGTAAGTTCAAGATGACAAGCCTGGCATTTCTACTATACATAAAAGCTATATAAACAATGTAATGGATGAGGAAGTTTGCTTCGTCAGCTTGCATGCTGCTAAACATTCATATTTTATGTGTCTAGCTTTGAAATCCACCGTTATTATGAGCGGAGTGTTGCTTATAATGTCGTGTTATATATTTCAATTTATATGTATTAACAAAATTACTCTTTGAGAGCTTAAGAACTTTAAAGACGCAAATGGAAGAAAAAACTACATGATAATGTATGGTTACAGTTGAAGATAACAGGAATATTGTGTGGGGCCGCGGTGGCCTGGTGGTAAGGTCTCGGCTTCGGAACCGGAGGGTTTCAGGTTCGAGACTCGATTCCACCGAAGATCCGTCGTGTGAGGGGGTCTCTTGCACGTTAAATCTGTCAGGATAAACGTCTTCCCGCTGGTGTGGTGTGGTATGGAGAGGGGGGTGCCACTTCAGGTGTCGACCTCGTCATCTGACCGTGGTTCAAAATTACGAGGTTCGTCCCAAAAAACCCCTCGTGTTGCTTTAAACGGGACGTTAATATAACTAGACTAAACTAAACTAAACATGAGTATTGCTTTAAGGAAAAGAGCTGTAATATTAGTGTTAGTGGATAATTTTAGAAATACGTATAAAAGAAGACATATTGGAAAAAAGAAAGCTCCGTTGGAAAGTGTGCTCATCTATAGAGAATGGTCTTTTAAGTATTACTCATAAACTAGCGACAAATTATTGGTTGTATCTTCAGAAGTACAAGCAGAGACAAATAATATATTTTTAATTCAATGCTTTAATTCACTTTGATGCTAACTTATACTTCCTATAAATACAATTTAAAGCCTGAATGATAATTATATTTAAAAACATTGATAAATATTGCTTCTATAAAGAGCATACAATTGCAAGTAGTGATTACTCTAGAATATTTATCTGTAGGGCTTAGTATAATAATCAATTTATAAAAAAATCCTCTATCTTAAAACGTTAAACAATAAAACTTAATTATTTTATTATCATGGCATTATGGAGTAATATATTTGAAATTAAAACTAATTGCAGATATGCATTCATATATCATAATTACCTTCCAAATGCGATATGAAATTGAAAATACTAGCAAGTCAAGCATTAGTACTTGCTGATATTGATAAGAAAAGATTAATGGTAGCAAAATCACGATGGAAAATAACTAATATTAAATATCGATTGAACTTCATAATCCATTAATATGGGCCGAATAATTATTGGAAATTTCAAAAACTTTTACTATAGCAAGATGGCCAAGTAAGAACTGAAATTCATAATGAACAGATATTAATTATTCGATTTCCACTTTATTCTCCTTAATCCATGAAAAGGAAATTACATATAACCGATTAAATATTTTATAACTTCATAAATCTAGGATTATATTTAATTTCGCTGTGCATAATGAATGAATCTTGAAATCGAATTTTTTGTGCTTTTGGAAAAGATCTTATTCCCTATTCCGCACTTTTGTATTTATTTACTTTCCTTTGAAATGTTTTGTTTTCGTATAAAAACAATTTTACTGTGATTGCACATGTATGCCGATTACACCTCGTGAAAATTTTACTGAATTATTTTCCTTTCGATTATTCTCTAGAAACTTTTAAAATATCCGGTTGCAAATTTTTAACTTTTGATAACAGGACAGAAAATTTAGGTAAATTTTTTTCTTAATCCAATCCACAAGAAGTTTTTTTAACCACTTAAATGTTTTATTTAGTATGTTTTATAAGATGACACCTTCTTATTTTGGGAATATTTTCTTATTTTTATTCAAATGGAAATCCATTCAATTCTTGAATCATGTGTGCATTCGATGTAATTTTAATATTGAATTATGATCCCTATGAATGGTTTATTTTTTGCTTACAACTACAAAAATTTGATAAATCAATGCATTTGCGGCTTACGGGCTTAACAGGCAAGCGGTCAATGGAAAAATCCCAAATCTCATCAATTTTCATAAGTGATCAATCATCAAAAGAATTAATCATTAAAAAATAATCATAAGTTCTCTATTTTTAGCCATTAACTTAATTCTAAAATACAAAAATTATCATTAAATTAAATTAAATTCCAATTAATTTTAATATATTTTATTTTCAACTTTTTTCCTTTTAATTTAATAATTTGAAAAACATTTTAAGTGTAATTTACCAGATTATTTTCCATTACCGAGTTTATACATAAGCACTTAAACGACAATCTGAGTAGCTCTTTTGTGTGCTCACTGCCTTCGCTATATTATTATAATACTAAAGTTCAGATAGAATGGTACATGAATTTCTTCTTAAACATTATTACTCTACAATATTTGGACTGCAGTTTTGAATCTTTCTCAATTGCTTTTTTGGGTAAGTCTTAAGATTTATTCTCCCTTAACACTAGAAAGACGGAGACAGTGTATACCTATATTGCTCCAAAGCAGTCAAAATGACTGCATTGCGAAATAATAACTAATGTGTAAAGAAATTTGTTCAAAATTAATTTTTAATATTTCTTATACAGTCATATAGCAAGTTATTAGTATTAATAAAAAATTACTTCATTTGGAACAAAAAATAATTTATACATTATTTGTACATTTTAAGCAAATGTAAGTTGAAATCTTTTTATGTGTACATCTTCCGCAAACATACTTTTGACATTTTTCACATATATTATTTGTTTTGTGTTCGTTGCAAAGTCGTGGGCAGGCCTGGCACAAAGATTCGAATGACAAGTAGCAAACAAGTGACGGTTATCAAAAAATATATAAACTGTTATAGGAAATTGGAGCCGATCTGATTTCATATAATCAGATTGGCTCCGATTTCATATAAGAAATTTACTCAATTCAATAATAAGTCATTTGATTATTTAAAATTTTCCAAGTAGTCAAAATGACTGCTTTTAGGCAATACAGGTATAGCACATACATATACCGAAAATGAAAGAGGGGGGAGGTAACTACAATGATTAATAAACGCATTTATATGTTAAACAAAAAGTGAAAAAATTCTAAGAATTTGTGTCATTATATAACTGAAAATCAGTCAAAATGACTGCCTTAGGCAATATAGTGTTAAATAATGAAAATAAATATTCTGTCTCCTAAAACTGAAAACCTGCAGTCACTGTCAAGCATTTTGAGCGACTGATTTTGGCTGGAAGATTTTCCTTATATAGCAAGTAGTAGTATTTCAACATATTAATGTGAGAATCCATGTAAGATTTTAAATCCATATTGTATGAATTAATTTCTGCAAATTTATACTTCGTATATTATTTTAATACTAAACTTCATATAAAAATATGATACAGAAATCCATTCTAAAACAATATGACGCTATAGTAGTTAGATTGCAGTTTTGAATGGCATTTTATTATTTCTTCAAGTAAGTTTTAAAACTTTTTTCTACTTGAAACAATGAAAATAAATATTCAGTCTTCAAGAATTCAAAACCTATAATTACTTTTAACTGGTTCTGAGTGACTGAATTTGCTCGTAATAGGACCAAGTTGTAATAGAATATTTTCATGTAATCAAGTGAATATATTCCATAGAACTAACTGCTCAACTGTTTTCTTTACTACCTAATAAAATGATACCTTCTAATTTGGGAATATTTTCCTAAATTGAATCAAAGGGAAATCCATTTAATACTTGACTTATATTTGTACTCGAAGAAATTTAAAAATTGAATTATTATCGTTATGAATAATTTAATTTTTTCCAAGAGCTATCAAAATTTGATAAATCAATGCACTTATAGCATAAGGGCAAAACAAAGAAGTGATTAATTTGAGGTTTAAAATTTTTAATCAGCTTTAACTTGAAAATTTCATAGTAAATTATTATCAAACTGAATACTATTTCTTATAATACTACAAGCTAATGTCTCGGCGATGTTAAATACATTTACTTTGCTTGCATTTTCATTCAAAGTCAACATTGCAATCTAACATTCATACGGACCTTTTAACGTAAAATATTCAAAACAATATGAAACTTCATACTTTATATTCAAAATAGTTCTTCCACTTTGGTAAAATTTGTAAGATATTTTTCTTTACAACATCATAGTATACCTTTTAAGAAACTATGGTGGGAAAATGTAAATATATTCAGTAGAGACGCATCAGCTTAGACAGAAAGTATAATATTTCTGAAACGTTTCGGTTTTTGAAATTTGTTTTATTTGAGAAACTCGCTTTTGCTTTTAACTTTGTACACTTTCTCTTATCTCAACGATGCATATGCTTATTCGTAGCCCCTCTTTCTGTCTATATACACTTACTTAAAAAACAGCTGATTTCAGATATTTTGAAAAGGAAAAAAATATATTTCGATATTGAAGAATTTGTTTTTCGGATAGACCGAAATCGATTCTTGTTTTTGGAAATCTTATTCTGTTCATAACTCCCTAGGTTTTCACTTTTGTTGGATATTTACACTAGAAAGAAGGAGACTTAAGCATACCTATATTGTCCCAAAGCAGTCAAAATGACTGCATTGTGAAAGAATAACGAATGTGTAAAGAAATTTGTTAAAAATTAATTTTTAATATGTCTTACACTATTTACAGTCATATGGCAAGTTATTCGTAAGCATTAACAATAAAAAATTACACATTATTTGTACATTTTAAGCAAATATAAGTTGAAATATTTTTATATTTACATCTTCCTCAAACATACTTTTGACATTTATCAATTGTTTTGTTTTTGTTGCAAAATCGTACTTGACAAATCTTTTGTTTGTTAGAATATGTCGTCTGTGATGTTTGTGGGTCCGCATTTTCTGATGACTTTCTGATGGCAGGCCTGGCATAAATATTCGAATGACAAGTTTCGAACAAGTGAGGGTAATCAAAAAATATATAATCAGATTGGCTCCGATTTCATATAAGAAATTTACTCAATTCAATAATAAGTCATTTGATTTTTTAAAATTTTCCAAGTAGTGAAAATGACTTCTTTTAAGCAATACTGGTATAACACACACATATATACCAGAAATGAAAGAGAGGGGAAGCAACTGCAATGATTAATAAACGCATTTATATGTTGTACAAAAAGTCACAAGATTCTAAGAAGCTGTGTAATTATATACGCAATTGTTTTTTCTAACTGGAATTGAAAAGCAGTCAAAATGACTGCCTTAGGCATTCCTAATGTTAAGTAAACTAATAAATATAGGGGTTTGAAATCTTGTTTAATCACACCATTTTAGTTTTAATTGTGTTTGAAAAAGTTATTTCAGGAACAACATCTCAGCATCTCGGACTACTTATATTTATGAATACCTGGTTTAGAAATTTGAGAACAAGGTACTGGCTTATATGTCAGTATCTTCAACCGATGTTAAGAAATTAGTAAATAACTTTGTCCATCCAAGAATTATTATCTCTTCTAATGGAAAGCAAATTTAACTAAACTTAGTAAAGGACGATGATAAACAATAACTATGAGCCATAATATAGAAATGACACAAATGTCGAAGAAATGTTGACAAGATATAGGAGTGACACAAATATTGAAGAAAGGTTGACAAGATATAGAAGTGACACAAGTGACATAAAATAGCGGCATAATATAGAAGTGACACAAATGTCGAAGAAATGTTGGCAAGATATAGAAGTGACACAAATGTCGAAGAAATGTTGGCAAGATATAGAAGTGACACAAATGTCGAAGAAATGTTGACAAGATATAGAAGTGACACAAATGTCGAAGAAATGTTGACAAGATATAGAAGTAACACAAATGTTGAAGAAATGTTGACAAGATATAGAAGTGACACAAATGTTGAAGAAAGGTTGACAAGATATAGAAGTGACACAAGTGACATAAAATAGCGGCATAATATAGAAGTTACACAAATGTCAAAGAAATGTTGACAAGATATAGAAGTGACACAAATGTTGAAGAAATGTTGACAAGGTATAGAAGTGACAGAAATGTTGAAGAAATGTTGACAAGGTATAGAAGTGACACAAGTGACATAAAATAGCGTCATAATATAGAAGT
>JAPMOQ010067028.1:2823-19577 GCA_026543055.1 Argiope trifasciata | reverse complement strand
TTTTACAAGTCAAATATACCATTAATCAAGATTAATATCAATACAAGTGTTTTTTTTTTAATATTTAGAAGTAGAATTAGAATCTGAATTACTAGTTTTGATGATGGATACAATAATTTTAATCTTGGGATCTTTTAATCTTGAGGATATGGTTTGTGGCTCAAATTGTGGCAACTTTTATTAGTTTAAATGTAAAATCTAAATATTTTTTAACCAATGAATTTTAAAAGTCTAGAGCTCTAGAAATAATTTGAATAAACGTAGACACTTGAAAAGCATTCGAGTTTTCGTCACCAGGTGGCGTTCAAACTTGCTTTACGTCCTCAAGCTTTTATAATTTAGTATGGAATGAACATTATAAGCGAAGTAAAATATCAAAACACTTGATCTTTTACATGTCAAATATATCATTAAACAAGATTACTATAAATACAAGTGTATTTAGAAGTAGGATTAGAATCTGAATTACTAGTTTTGATGATGGATACAATATTTTTAATCTTGGATAAATGAAGCTCATATTGTAGAATACTCACTCCTGCCCTTTTTGGAATTTTAAACCAAAAAAGAACTCTTATAAATATGTCAATTAAATAAGTCCACTGATAAAAGACAGAAGACTTGATCAATCGAAATGTGATGCCTCGTGGTACTGAACAATTGGTAAATGATGGTTAGGAAATTCATATCATACACTGCGTGAAAAAATTAGGAGAGTCATTTTGCTTTAATTTTACTGCTTTTGATCTGAATTTTTAAAGAGGTTGCTTTGTTAATGTTTTAATTTAAGTTAGGTGAGAAATTTTTAGCTACAACTATTTAAGGTTAAGAATTCAATACTTAGCAATTTTCGGAGTGCGAAAAAAGTAGGACACATTCGAAAATTGATTTTGAAGCTGTTGGAAACCATAAAGGTTAGTGTGCTGTTTTACTTTTAATAACTTTTTGTCAAGAATAAAGAATTTAGTTAGAAATTAATAGTTTTTGTAGGTTTTAGAATGCCCAGAGGAAAACCCTTGAGTTCCAGAAGGGAAAAATAGTTGCCTATAAAAATGAAGGAAAAGGTGTAAGAGAGATTGCACGGCAGCTACGTATTAGTCCTAATACTGTTTCAAACTTCATAAGAAACCCTTAAAGTGTCAGACGAAAAGAAGAAGACGGGAAGGCCAAACAAAAGGAGTACTACGTGATCAAAATCATTCGTGAACTCAAAAATGCAGGTGGAAGTCTCAGCAAGGCCCAATGCCTATCAGGGATTACACATGTAACCAAAAGAACGGTCTATAACTATATAAAAAGCTCGAAAAAGTTGATCTTCAAAAAACGGAAGCACCATCCAAAGTGGAATGAAGGACGCATTAAGCACCGACTGCAGTGGACTAAATACCACTTGTCCTGGAACTCTGAATAGACCTCAGTTGTATTTTCCGATGAGAAAAAGTTCAATTTAGATGGTCCAGATGGTTATCAGTACTATTGGCACTGTCTTGGTAATGAAGAAGAGACATTCTACTCGATAAATGGGAGGAGGTGGTCTAATGGTTTGGTTAGTAGTTGGCTATAGAGGTAGAACAAATCTAGTTTAAGACTAGACTAGTTTAGACCATAAGACTAGCTATAGACTCTAAACCCAAATCTTCCATGTGGCACAGAGTTAGGAGGAGGCGACTGGGTTTTTCAACAAGACGGAGCATCAATTCACACAGCAAATGGTGTTAAAAATTGGTTTACAGCAAACAAAGTTCATATTTTACAATGGCCTGCTAAAAGTCCTGATCTGAACAATGTAGAGAACTTATGGTCAATGATTGTACGTCGTGTTTACGAGGGAGGAAAACAGTTTGAATCTGTAGCTGGACTGAAGCAATCATTAAAATGTGAATGGGACAATTTTTTCCAAACAGCAATTCAATTTTTATATAGTTCAATGCCCAACAGAATCTTTGAAGTAATACGAACCAATGGAAGAAGAATTCCATATTAAATAATATAGTACACCTATTTTTTTTATAAGTGTCCAAATGCCTAACAAAATCTTTGAAGAAATACGATCCAATGGAAGAATTCCATATTAATTAATATTGTGCACCTATATTTTTATAAGTGTCCTTCTACTGTTTTCACAGATTATGACATCGTCAAAATTGAGTTTTTAAATTAAGTGTACCTTTTTTTTAAATGTGTACTATTTTGTTTTATGTAGATACAGGTATCTACTTGTAAAAATTTTGTGTGTAAAATAATTTTTTAAAAAAATGCTGTATTAATGTAAAATAATCATATTATATTACACATATTAATAAAAATGAGATAAGATATTTAGGCACCTTATGCCAAAATTTAAGCACTTGTTAATTAATAATATTGGAAATAAATTCTAACGATCATAGGATTTTTATTACAGAAGTAAAAAAAATCTCGGTAGGACAAAATGAGAAATACCAAAGAATATTTTTGCAATATTATAATGGTGTAATACACCGAATATCAGACAGCAAGGTGAATTTATCGTACAATACCTTGGTTAGTAGATATTTTTCATATTTTATATAACAGGGATAAATCATTGCCTTTTAATTATTTTTTTTTTCCTTTTTAAAGCCTTAATTTCTTTTTAGAAGAAAAATGTAAAATTACTAAACTGCCAAAGCATTATTATTGTCTATCAATGAATTACAAGCATCTGAATTCTAGTTGACTTCCAATTTTGCACAGAATTTAGTGCAATGCAAAAGTTTCAATCTGTTATAGGCCAAGTCATTCGGAAAATAGTTTAAAAATTTGTCGCAATCTGAATAATTTGGTGAAACAACTTGAGTAGATACAAAGTTATTTCTCTGATAAATTTTTACAAGTTCGATCGGATATCGTTTAGCGTGAGATTGATAAAAGTCGTTATCTACGAAAAAGACCAGCCATTGCTTCTTACATAGGCAAAAGGAGTTCAAATACTTTAAAAAATTTTCAAATTACTAAATAGTTAATGACCATTACCCTTTCTTTGTTCAAAATATTAACTATTTTTTCCTCCAAAATGCATACAGCAGAATCAGGAGTATACGAGTAAAAAATTTTGTTGGGATTTGACTTACATTTTTTGTATGGGAAGAGCCTGAAAACTTATTGAATTTAGATCACCCTATAAATATAAAATGCAGATCATAACTTCAAACAAGCATGTAAATTAAAATGTCTATATTACAAGTTACTCCAGCCTTATTTGCAGAAAAATGGTATCATTTGCACGTTCATTATAAAGAAATGGATTTAGAAATCTGCAATACTTTAAACATTAAATATTCAATGCAGAAATTAGTACGTACCTGTCGCTTTCATATTTAGTGAAGGAATACTACTCATAAACTGAGTTCCATCAAACTTCCTCTGAGCTGTCTCTATAGCTAATGATACAAGCTATATATAGCCTTGCTGTTGAAAGAATAAAAATTTTAAATCTATAATGGTAAGGTAAAATGCATTTTTTTCTTCATTTTTAATTAGTAGGGTTATAATGATATATGACAAGTAATTAAATAAATTGTGTGTGTGTGTGTGTGCGTGTCAAACTTACAGGTATGTCATTTGTTTTATAGGTTTTCAACAAAAAAGACCCTTAAAAATATTCATTACAATAATACTAAAAGGGAAATTCTTTTATCTGAACAATTTTCTATTTTCCTGTATTCAATTTATAATTAATTAATAGAAAAATCCTCGAAACTGAAAATTAGTATTTTTTAAATTCACCACCAGGTGACTCTGTTCGGCTCTAATGAATTCACGCTTTATGTACTCTTGCTGATGAAAGAAAAATTACATTTTAAATCAGCATTGGGGAAGAAACATCTTTCAAATATATATTTTTTTCATTCATTACCTATTAGTAAATAACTCTTGATATAAGGTGTGCAATAAAATCTTATATGAATGAGTTCAACAATATTATATTATATATCGACCTCCTTGAATGTAGATTGCATTAATTCGTTGGATAATAAATTAAAGAGGTTCTTAAACTGTTCATTAAAATAGTTATCACAAGTAGATTCCTTTATCTCAATTATTTTCTACTTTTTTTGTTATAAAATTATAATTATTTAAAATAAATGCCATATAATATTGAAATTTATATATTTTTCGTATTCACTGCCAGGTGGCGCTACATTGCAGAATCTGGATAAAAAATATATGAATTTATTAACTTGTCGAAGAATTTTCAATATATTTAAAGAGTGTGTTTTTATTTAGTACAAACATGCTTTAATAATTCAGTACTTTAGTACGTCAAAAAGTGAATGAAATATCGATAGCACAATTCATTATTTATAAATAAGACGCATAAAAGTGTTTGAAATGAACTCAAGCTTTTGAAGAACATATTATAACTAACTACTTATAAAACTTACTTTAAATGAAAACAAGCTTTACGTATAAAGCATATATTCAAACAAGTTGGAGACTCCTCATTGCACAGCTTTCAACAATATTCTAGGCTGACCTATTAAAATGTATTCCATTGTTAAAATAAATGTTATGAGAGATCTATAGAAACTCTTAAATAATCTTTCAGTCATACAATGTTTAATAATCATAAAATAAATGACTTCCAGTATTGCTTTTTCACGTTCCGTTAAAGTATGTTTAAGATTAAGCGATTTTCATTAAATTTCAGTTAACAGTTTCCTTAAAGTGAGTTGTTTTCATTGAAAGAAAGAAAATTTAAATTTAAATTATTAAAAACCCAAGCATGCTTTTACTTTTAAATCCAATTTTTAAAAATTCATATTATATTCTTTTATGATATTGTTTCCGACATACATTGTGAAGTCAACAGTATCTTGCAATTCACAATTTCTTTTTTGAAACAATTCTAACATTTCTGGAAAGCACATATTCCATTGGCGAAGTTTAGATTCGAACCACCCTATTCCCCATATATTTGAATTCAATGAATATGACAGAATATTTGATTCAAAGGTTTTCTGAATTGGGGACATTTGCAGTATGAGTCAAACAACTCATTAGATATTTTTCCATGATATGTTTGGAATTCTCACATAGTACCTTATCAGTTTCATGCCATTTTAAAATAAGAAATTTTTAAAATTAATAAAATCTTGATAGATTTGAATATTTGAACCATTTTATTTGGAACCATTGGAGGACGTACATATTTATTATCAATTTAATAATATTGTTAAGTAAGAAACAATCAAGTAGAAGTAACAGATATCAAGATTTTTACAGCATTTTATAAAAGAAATTATTTTACGAAAGTCGTTCTTTCTGGGCAAACAAAATAATCTATATATAAAAAACTATGCAAAACTATAAACCAAATCTTTGGAATAAATTTTATTAAAAAAAACGGTGTATGGTACAGGAAAAAAATTTCACGAGAAAAATGAAAGCATTCTACTCCTTTTTATATTATTTAATTGCATTAAAATATATGCAAAAAGTTGTATTACAAGGAAATGTTTAAAATCTTTAAAAAATACATATATATTTTAACTTTTTCAGTTTCATAAAAATATTGTACTGATTGTTAGAGATAAACCACTAGCAAACAAGCGTGTATGACATTACAAGCTTAAAATTTCTTTTGAATACTGGATAAATCTCAAAATCAAAAGCCTTAAAAATTTTAAGATTACCACTTTTTCTAAAAATTTCTTAAACATAAATATTTAGGGTTCACTTGAAAGATTAAAAGTATCTGATAGGTATCTCTTTAGGAAAAGAGTAATGCGAATTACTCTTGGTTTAAATAATAAAAGTTTCATCTAATGCAGCTTGGGACAGCAGATAGCGAAAGCAGTGGGAGCGCAGGGCATCTGTATATTCTTTACATCTACTTCAATAAAATTTTTAACGACTCCTATTCAAAGGTAATCTGCTTGTAAACCATTAAAAATAAAAGTATGCAAAGAAAGTTATATAGTTTAGTTAAATAAAATTTTGCACAAAATACAATTACATACAGCAAACATTTGCATTCCTAAGTTTATACCTAAAAACAATATAAAGTTATTTGACGGTATGTATTAAATTTTTATATATTTTAAATACTAAACTTTCCCACAATAAAAGTATTTTTGGAAAAAAGGTTTCGTTTGGGATATTCTTGAAACTTGGTATACTGTCTAAGGCATGCAACACAGCATGAAAGCTAGGAAAAGTTAAGATCAATAGCTTGTTAATACATGTCAGTCTACTCCACTTTCTTTTATGAATTTGTCAAACGTTTATATAATTTTGAGTTACAATAAGAAATTCTTTCAGCTTTTAACTACTGGCTGCGATTGAGATGAATGGCTTTCCAATATCCTAATATTTACACACCAGAGTGTTTTAACTATATTTCAGGTCTATATGAGCCGATTTATTCCTTCAGGGCCAAATTGTCTATTACTTTTTTCGATATAAAACTGAAAATTCACGACAAGCCTTGGCAATTACACGAAACTTGTGTTCATTTATGTAGATGAATGTTTTCTTTGTCTCAAAGGTAAAAGAATTATCAATTGGGAATACCGATGGATTGGCAGGAGTATTAAATTTCTAGAAATAACTGTAGTTTTTATGTTCACAATTCAAAAGATTTCAATATTAACAACATAAAGGTTATAAACGACTTATTGATATATAGAAAGAATGAGCTTCATGTGATATGTCGATTGTCCATCGTGGTCCTCATACACAGAGCTATATTCTCTAAATATTTCATAAAACATTTTGGAAGATTTCGAAATATTATGTCTTTACGCAAGTTATGTTGATATATATATGATCCTAACGATCATCTTAAACTTTCTGCATAATCTAAATGCAATGTTTATGACAGAGACTTCCTTCCTACTGCAGAATCGTTACCAGACTAAAGAAAAATTATTGGCTTTTTTAAAATCTTTTATTTGGCCTTGGTATAAGAACGTCTATATATCCTTTCACTTTCAAAGGAATAGCCTCTTTATTCCAGTGAAGTCATTGTCTCAGGAGATTTTCAAAATTCACAAATCTAGAAAATTGCGTTTTTCAAATTCATGCGAAGGAAGTCTGAAAGATATGTCATTCCATTATGATTTGTTCGTTATATAATTACATTATATTAGGAGGTCAATTGTTCATTCGAATCATTTGCTATAATACAGTAATAAAAATGAATGGAAGATACATTGATTAAGACATTTAATTCAACTGATTTTTTCACTTTTATAACAAGAAACAATTTCAAAAGAAGAAAGCCTTGTTAAAGACCCTGTCAGAATATCAGATATGAAACTATTTTTGAGATAAAATGTGAACCACTAGCAAATCCTTGTGCATAACATTGCAAGCTGAAAATCTCCTTAGAATATTGAATGAATGTCAAAATTAAAAAATTTCAGATTTTTAAGACTACCACTTTTTATAAAACTTACTTAAACATAAATGTTTAGGGTTCACTTGAGAGATTAAAAGTATCTGATAGGTATCTCTTTAGGAAAAGAGTAATGCGAATTACTCTTGGTTTTAATAAAAAAGGTTTCATCTAATGCAGTATGGGACAGAGGATAGCAAAATCAGTGGGCGCGAAGGGATCTGTATATTATTTACATATGCGTTTACTGCTATATAACTTGTAACGACATCCATTCAAAGGTAATCTACTTATAACCATTACAAAAAATATACAAAATATAGAGATAGTTATATAGTTAAGTAAAATTTTGCCCAAAATCTTAGCATCTAGAGTGCAGATTTTAAAGAAATTTGTATCATTGCATTTTGATGTGGATATGGAGCAATGGACAGTTCTGTAGGAAGCATGTTCTGATTTGTCAAAGAGATAAATGAAAAAGCATGTATAATATTTAATACCTAAATTGTAATTTTACAATTTATTTTTATTCTAAAGATTTTCATGTTGCTAGACTAGTATTACCTTCAGTTAAGAATATTTAAAGTTCGAAAAATAACGAACTTCAGGCAAAGATAGAAATGTAAGTGTTGTACATTGATATAATTTTTAAGATTTTTCTTTGGATATTTAGAAATGTTACTTTCGTCTAAATGGTCTTGTGTGTTTAAATATTCGCAAATAAATATTCAGCTTTAAGAATCACTCATGAGGTTTACTCGAAATATATTAGTTAAGAGACTAAAACGGGCAAAAATCATAAAATTTGTCAATATTTTATGCTGGTGTCTTCTTCAATTTTTCATTCATAGATATGGTTTGTGGCACATTTAATCTGGTTTAAATTATTAAAGTAAACATTTGTATACCATAAAAGTTTTAGAGTCTAGTGTTCAAGAAATGTTTTTAATAATTGCTGAAACTTGAAAAAATTCTGCTCTCGACACTAAGTGGCACTGGATTTTGCACCATGTTTGAAGGATTAATTATTATAATATGGCATAACGCTATTAACAAATCAAATTATTAAAACATTCTATATTTTACATACTAGAATGTACCGTTTAATTAGAATATTAGAAAGGAAACAAGTTTTATAAATATTTATATGCAGGTTTCGAAACTTTATCACTAGTTTTTAAGATGGACACAATAATTTTAACTTTCGATAACTAAACGCTCGTCTAATAGACTACCCATTTCAGCATATTCGAGAAGAGATTGTTGAGCTCAAATTATTTCAATCACATTACTTTCATACAGAGTAAAATTTCTTCTTTTTAATTGAAATATTATAACTGACGTAGATCTTCGTTCAATTTGTATGAAAGAAATGAATGTAGATGCAATTCAGTGAAAGAATATGCAATATTCAGATGCAAAGTTACATCGAATTAAATTTAGTTAGCTACGATTAATCTATAGATCTGGCTTTGTAATTACCAGCGATATCTTTTAGGTATACTGAAAAAGAACTTGAGTGTTTGCCCATTTCCCATCACCTGACATTGTTCAAAAAATTCAATAGAATATTAATTTTTAAATTGAGAATTTTTTTTTCTGTACAATGAAGTTAATTATAAATTATAGCTATAAAATTATCTGAAATCTTTATATGCTGTAGTCATTTTGAAAACTAGTGCTGAGAGTAAAATTTGACGTCTCAATATGTATACACCCAAGTATCACCTGTTAAGTATTTTCTCTGATTGTCATTTTTCCTTTTTAATCTTATCAAATTTTAATTTCTCTTTCCGTGAGGAAAATCTAGAAAATCTAAAGATTTTCTGCAAGTACTCTACTTTTATTTTTTTACAAGTTTTTTACACACTCTCCCATTGTTCAATTATCGGCCATAATATTAACTATGGTTTTCTTTTAAATGCAAACCGCACACTGAAGACAATAAATGTGAAAGGTTTTGTTGTGATCAAGCCTACATTTTCTGTACCCCTACATTTATTTTAAGAGCCTGAAAACATTGAAATTATACACCACTATAAATATAAATTACAAACCATATCTTCAAACAAACGTGTAATATAAAATACCTGCATTATTTGCTGCTCTAGTCTGATTAGCAGAAAAATGGTATCCTATAAATATGCTTTATAAACAATATAACTTAAAGTATGCAATTCTTTGAATATTTGATATTCAATATAGGAATTAGTACATACGTGTCACTTTCAGATGTAGTGAAGGGTTAACACTCCTGAACTGAGTACCATTAAACTTCCTCTGAACACTTCTACAGCCGATGACCATAGTTATATTTAATCTTGCTTCTGAAACAAATAATCATTTAATGCATCATTTATAAGGTAATGTACATTTTCATGTTCACTTTAATAAGCAGTATAATCTCATTATACGTAACATGAGAAAAGAAATTCTTATTTAAACACCATGAAAAAAAAACATCAGTCAAATCCAGAGATATGTCCCTTTTTTTAATTCGTTGGTCAATAAAGTCAGCAAAGCAGTTTAGAAATATTGATTTGCATAATACTAAAAGGTAGATTCTTTTATCTTAATTATTCTCCACTTTTCTTTTTTTATTTATAATTCATTAAAAGAGATGCCATAGAAGTTTGAGTTTAATATTTTTTTAAAAATTCACTACCAGGTGGCGCTATTCCGTGGGATAAAAACTCAATTACTTGAATTGATTAATTGTTTGATGAATTGCCAATATAAGAAAATAGTGTATTTTTATTCAGAACACACATGTGTTAACAACTCAATACTTTAGCCTGTGAAAAAGTAAATGAAAAATAGATATGAAATTCCCTCTTTATTAATAAGGCATACGAGTTACTTAACGGGATTTACAAGTTATCACATCATAGAAGTAGATGATATTTTAACTTCATCTAAAATACAGACCATTTTCGAAATAAGTAATATTGGAGATAAGTAGTAATGAAAAAAATAATCAATCTATCGTTAAATATTTCATAATCATAAAATAAATTATTAATTCTTTTCCATTTACAAATTCCCTAAAATTGCTTCTCAGATAAAACTAAATTCATTGATCTTCTCATGCATGCTTCCTTAAACGGAAATGCAATCTTTAATGAAATAAAGAAAACTGAAAATCTAAATGAGTAAGAACCTTATGTGCATCTTTTCCTTTCAAATGCATTTTTTTAATGCAGATTAAATTTACGCACGATACTGTTAGCGATACACACTGTAAAGCGTACAACATATTGTAGTTCGAAATCTCATTTTCGAAACAATTTTTTTGACCATAATGCATTTTACGATATATTGCACTGCCAAAGTAAAAAATTCGAAGCACCGATTTCCAGAGAATTTTGAATTGAAATGGATATGGTATAACATTGAACTCGAACGTTTTCTGAAACTGTTGCAATCGCAATGCCAGACATACCACTCATTAGACATATTTCCACCATGGATGGAAATTTCACTGAGTACTTGATCAATTTTATATACCTTTAAGACATGGATTTTTTTAGCATTAATAAAATATTTACGGAGAATCATTTTGCGATACCATATATTTGCTGTTAAGCTAATAAAATTGTTGAATAAGAGACACTAATACACAATTTTTCATAGATTTCAAGATACAAAAATGTTCCCCTTGTAGATGTAACTAACAAACATTTAACGTTGAATTCCTTGTGAAAACTGGTTTCCCAAGCAGAAAAGCCTTAAAATAAGTTATGGTCTTATTTGCCTCAAATGTATGAGAAACTTGATTTACTGTAAGGGAAATAATCACTATAGTGCAATATCATCCTAGAAACATTTCCAAGAGTAGAAACATAGACCTGTATGAAAAAAAGTCTTAAAATTAATTAGTGCTTATTGTCGTTTCTAATAGCTGCAATAATAAAAAGCTCCATATCGTAAATTTGCATCCCTAATCACTATCCAAGTTTATACCTAAGAGATATGTTAGATACGACAGTAAATGTTTGCCATTTTGTCCATTCATTTCTTTATTCCAAAAATATAATTCTATGAAAAAAAACTTAAATTATTTACACTGTTGCCACACAAACTAAACTAATACTAGTACTGTGGATAAATATTTAAATGTAAAATATCTAATACTATAATAGGAGGAATGGTTGTCAAGTCGAAAATCGCCCCAGAATTAATAAACTCCGGTAAACTTGGGGGTCTGGGGTTTTTGGCCACGAGGAATCGATTGGCGCCGGTTCTGAAGCGCTACGGTCGAGCAGTTCGGAGTTACAGATAGGATATTTTCAAACTTTATTAGTTCGCCATAATGGCTACTTAAAATTTCAAGCGGTAACGTGCTGCCATCTATAGCCAATATGGCGAACTAATAAAGTTTCATGTTTATGCTGTTATAGGTTTATAATATGTTTCTTATGTATGTATATATGTTTGGTTTTTCTAAATAAATTTGTCAAAAATATTGAACTTCAACACACTTTAATCTTTACCTTTACTTTACCTTTGTATAGAATAGTTCCCTTTCCGAACTCTAACTTTGTTTAGAATAGTTTACAATGGTGCACTTTAACCGGTTATCTCTTCACCAATGGTTTCACAAATTTTCTTATGGCATGTATTGTTTTTATAAATCACAATTGAAAATTTAAATCTTCGAGTTAGCTTCGATACCTGTTTTCTCCGTGCGGAGCTCGGTGTCCCGCTGGTATATAAAAATAGGAATGAATGTATTAAACATCTACAGATTTTAAACTCTTCTTTTCACTAAATAAAATATTTCTTAATAAAAGTTTTTTTAATTCAATTTCGGATTTTGTTGTATGTTAATAAACTATCCATAACTAGTAAATACGACATAAAATATAGGGAAAAGTTAACTGAAGTTATGAATGAATGAAGTTATGAAGAATGAACTCTTTTGCTATATTCCTGGCAACTAAACACTAAAAAAGAACAAAGTGTTTTAAGTTTTTGAGGGTAAAATTCCTTATTATTATCTTGGTTTCAGATCAAGACAAGTCCTGACTCGTACACAAAACTTGTGCCTTGAAGGATATTTTTTTTAATCAAAATTTGTTATTTCCAAGGAAGAAGAATTCCGTGGTGAAGCAACTAGAACATCAGAACTGAAACTACTTTCGAGATAAAATGTCAAAATTTTATTTTTAGATCATTTTATAATTAATTTAATAATTAATCTATAATTAATTAAAATGCATTTTAGAAAAGAAATTAATTCATTGAAGACGTGTTTTTCTGAACAAAAAATTTCATCTCACGCTCCCAAAAAATTGCAAAACTTACAAATCGAATCTTTAGAATGAATTTTATTTTAAAATGACAAGTACGGTATAGAAAAATAATTTTCAAAAGTAAATCAAAGCATTCTAATCGCTTTTATCTTTGTCGTTGCATTATAAGCACTGGAAAAAATTATTAAAAGGAATGTAATGTATTTTTAAAATACTTTTTTCATAATTTCAGTTTGATTAAAATATTGCACTGATTATGTCAAAATTATAAACCTTAAAATTTTAAAGACTACCACTTTTTCTAAATATTTCTTACTCATAAATGTTTAGGGTTTATCTGAGAGATTAAAGTATCTGATAGGTATCTCTTTAGGAAAAGAGTAATGCGAATTACTCTTGGTTTTAATAACAAAAGTTTCATATGTTGCAACATGTGACAGCGGGATAACAAAAGCATTTAGCGCTTAGGGCATCGGTATCGTATATAATCTATTCTGCCAAATTTGTTACGAGATCCATTAAGAGGAAATCTGCTTTTAACTCATTACAAAAATACGTATACATAATACGAAAATTACAAAGCGAAAGGATACAGTTAAATAAAATTTTATACAAAAAATTAGCATCTAGATTGCAGATTTTCATGAAATTTGTGTCGTTGCATTTTGATCTAGATGAGGATATGCAGCGGAGAGCAGATCTTTAAAAAATATGTACTAATTTGTTGAAAAGACAACTGTAAAAGTCATGTATGATATTTAATATCTAAACAGTACTCTCCTAATTTTAACTTTTATTTCAAAGATTTTCATATGTCTAAACTAATTTTATATGAGATTTACATGTTTACCGTTAACAATATTTAAAGCTGTAACAATAATGAATGCTAGCATAAGAAAGAAAGCTTCTTTTGAAAATTTGCTTATTTAAAAATGCTATCTTATTATAAATGGAGCCTTTTCAGTTTAAATATTTGCAAATAAAGATTAAAATTTAAGAACAAATTATGAGGTTTGCTGCCAACATATAGGTTTATGACATTCTGAAATCATAAAACTAATGATTTGTTGTTTGTTTTATGCACGTGTGTTTGCCAATTTTTCTTTCATAGATATGGTTTTTAGCTCAAATTAAGGCAAATTAATTCTATTTTAAATTTTTAATATTATAATTTTTATACTATAGAATTTTAAAAGTCTAAATTTTAAGAAATATTAAGAATAAATATAGAAACTTGAAAGATTTCTCCCTTCCACTCCAAGTGGCAATAGAACGTATGCCACATCCGAAAACATAGAAGTTTAGCTTATGCTCAACACTATTAACAATTCAAAATATCAAAACTTTCCATCATTATTCATGCCATATGTGCCCTTTTTGAAATGTACCATAATTACGTTGAGAGCAAGTTTTTAAAAAAATATTTAGAAGTGGGATTAAGAACTGAATCACTAGTTTTTATAACTTGTACAATATTTTAAATCTTGGATAACTAAGCATTCGTCTTATTGATTAACCACTCGTGGCATTTTTTAATTTTAAACTTTAAAAGAACCCTTATATGAATGTCAATTAAATATGCTCAGTGATAAAATACAGTAGACTTGGTAAACTAAAATGTCATGCCTTGTGCTAGACAATGAACCAATGAGAGTTAAGAAATGCATATCATAATGAATGTATTATTCAAACCTGAATAGTCCCTTCTAATCATTTCTGATGTTAAATCCAGCTGTGTTACAAGGCTTACAGTATTATGGTCTTGGAACTGACATTGTGCAACGAATATTTATTAGCTATTATTAGTTAGTAAAATAAGTATTACATACATAAAAAAATTTTTATGCCATGTTAAAAATACATTTCGTTCTAAGGACTCTAACAGAATGGCTTAGTAAAAAGGAGGAAATACACAGATATCTAATTTAGTTTTTGTATATAAATATTATTGTATAAAATGCTACAATCTGAAATTAATGAAGTAATCCTTTTTCAATATGTGATATAAGGCTGAAATCGGTAAAAGTTTAAAAGGATTACCAAGCATTTTGCATATATCCCGAATCGTATAGCATAACTCATTATGAAATTATTTCTTTATATGAAATATTATAATTTACTTGTAGAGATTCAAGAAGAGAATTCGGAAATTTGTAATATATTGAATATTCAATATTTAATTAAAATGAGTACCTACATGTCGCTTTCAAATTTAGTGAAGGAATATCAAAGTTCAGCTAATTTCCATCAACCGTCCACTGAATTCTTCAATAGCTAATGACTGCGGCTATATGCAAGCTCACTTCTGAAAGAAATAGCCTTTTAATACAGCAATGATAAGGTAAAATTCACTTTTTTCATTCTTAATTAACAGACTAATCTCGGCATAGAGTATATAATAAATTATTATTTACATAACTTGGACAAAACCCATCAGTCACACCCGTGGGTATGGACCTTTTTTTTTATTTGGTTAGATAATAAATTCAACGAAAAATACTTTTAAAAATATTCATTCAAACATTACTAAAAGGTAGATTTATTTATCCTAATTATTTTCCAATTTTTAATTTATTAATATAAATTCTTAGGAAACTAAATGTTACTTCTCAACTTCATGAACAGATGGCGCTATTCCGTGCTGATGACCATAGCTACATGTAATTTTGACGCTGAAAAAAAATAGCATTTTAAATCAGCATTTGAGATACTAAAATATCCTAGGGCTTTATTTTCATTCATTACTAATTAACAAACGTCTCTTATCATACGGTGAATAATAGATTAAATCCTTATTCGTATATATTTTTCAAAAAATGCCTATCGTATTCTTGAATGTAGATTTCCTTAATTCTTTTGATAATAAATTCAATGAAAGTGGAAATTAAATTATTCCATAAAATAGTATTAACAGTAGATTCTTTTATAAGAATTATTCTCTAATTCTCTGTTTTTAATTTATAATTAATTATAAGAAATCCCATAGAATCTTGAAATTCATATGTTTTAAATTCAATACCAGGCGGAGCTAAAACCTTCTGAATCAAAACTCTACATGAATTAATTAACTGTTAAATGAATTCTCAATTTATTGAAATCTTATAGTGTAATTTAAAATATACAGGTTTTAAAAATTCAATGCTTAATATATCAAGAAGAGAATAAAATTCCTTTTTTATAAATAAGACATGCGAATCACATAAAGGATTTTGAAATGAACTCATGATGTGCACGAATATCCTACAGTTAATTATTCATCAAGGTTACATTAAAAGAAAACAAGCTTTAAAAACAAAGCATGCATTCAAATATGACTGGGATTTCTAAGCTCTCGCATCATAACACTAAATTTTATTTTTCCCCCGTCTATTAAAATACGGTCCACCATTTTCCAACTCATATAAAATACAAGTAAATGAATAAAATTTATTTTATTTAATAATTAATAATCTTTAAACAATTGACTTCTACCGTTTCGATTACATGTCGTATAAAGCCGTATACACTTTTTCTTTCAAGAAAATATTCTGTCCATTTCAGTGAAGTCTATGTCCCATGAAAATTTGCAATACAGCAGAAATCTGGAGACAGAACATTTTTTTTTTATTTATGAGATGGAAGTCTGAAAGGAATATCTTTCCACTATGTTTTATTTGTTATATTAATACATTAAATTATTATGTATTGTATTGTCAATTATTTGTGATTAAGTAATTAAAAAGGATGGAAGGTATATTCATTAGTTAAGGTGTTTAAATTGCAGTGATTTATTCACTTATAGCCTTTTATAACAAGTAACAATTTAAAAAGAAGAAAAATGCATTGGTAAAATCCCTATCAAAATATCAGATCTGAAGTTCTTTTCGAGATAAAATGTGAAAACTTCAGATAATTTATAAAAGCAGTTAATTGACTGAAGTTAGGTTTTCTGGACAAAAAACATCATCTGACATATAAAAAACAATGCCAAACTTACAGAACAAATATTTAGAATGAATTTTATTTAAAAAATGAATTAAGGTAGAGAAAAATGATTTTCACAATTTGGAAGGCATTCTACCCCTTTTAGTCTAATTTGATGGCATTGAAAAAATGAAAAAATTTACAAAAAAGAATTATATTTAATATATGTTTTT
>JAPMOQ010067025.1:0-12457 GCA_026543055.1 Argiope trifasciata | reverse complement strand
GAGAATGTTTTTTCAGTCATACTTTCAATCTTATAACATGCATTTTCAAAATTAAATACATGCTGTCAATGACAATTTTAGAAGTTTTAGCGAATATAAACAGCAATAAGTTGAGAATAAGCATTGAATGCCATTGTACACCTAGCTTTCAAAGTGGCTTTAAGAAAACAATTACAATTATTAAGTAATATTTAATACTATGTAGTAAATAAAAAAAATTTCAATTGAATTTCTGCCTGTTTTAAAGAGCTATTTAATACATATTGCAAACAGTTTACTTTTTAAAAATTCCCTGAACCTCCTTTTGATGAACACAAATTGTTTTATGTCTTTTTTTATTTTATCTAAATTGATATTAATATAATTATTTGTATTGAAATTAGATATAATTAGCTAATAATTTAATTTAAAGTTAAGAAGCATATTATGTTTACATATTTTATTATATTTGCTATAAGTTATATTTTAAAGATTTTTAATTTTAAAATTATTAAAAAAGAAAACTCAACAGATAAAAAAAAGGAAATAATTGCTGTAACTTCTAAATATTCATAATTATCATGCAATATGTATTGGGCTGTAATATAGAAATAGCAGGTCTTGTTTCATACCAACTTTAAAAGAATTAACTAAAACTTATAAAAATATTCTGCATTTTTATTGGATTTATTACTTTTAAAGTTTTCTTTATAATACTGTTGGTGTGCAGATACAATTATTATTAAAATAGATTTTTTTAAAATAAAGGATCTTTTTTCATGAAATTTGGTTGTCAGTGTATTCAGATATTAAGTGTTCAGCTTTTTTCTCTGTGTTTTGAAAATTTTTAAAAATATTATATTAGAACTGATGATTTAATATTAGATTTCTTCTTTTCATTTTTATATGGTTGTCTTATATTACGAACATGAATGTTACTGAAATATGTTGTTTGTTTGTATTAAATATAACACCCAAGCTTCACCACAACCTTTATAAACTGTCTTGCTAAATAATCACTTGAACAATTATTTAAAAAACAAATAGCATACTATGCATAAAAGAAAATTACTGCATGTAGTGATGTTTTGAAAGTAAAATAACAGTACGTATGATTTGTGTAGAATAGAACTTATGATATTAGATCAGAATAAATCAGTACTTTGCACTTTCTTTTTGTTTCTTATTTTAATTCCTTTGTAATTCCTCTTTAATTCTTTTAAGTAGATAAAGAAAATTAATGTATAAGATAAATTTTTTAACACTTCAAATGAAGGGTTTGTGCTTTAATAATTCTTAGTATTTTAAAAAGGTTTCCTATTCTTTCTTCTCATGTCTAACTTCCTATTTAATTTTAAAATATTATAAAACTCATTTCTTGTTTGATTGAATTGGCTGATGAATTATGTTGCCTAGAAACAAAATACTATATTGAATAAAATGTCTTTACTTATATTAATTTTGTAAATAATAAATATGTGTGTGCAAAAGATTTGTATTATAAATCATGCTAATTAACTAGCCTGTCCTTTTCATATACCCAGATAAAGTTCTGGCAAATTGTAAACATTTAATGTTTTCAAGTGAATTACTAATAAAAATTCGCCATTTTACAGTGGTAATGTTTTAAACTGAATCACTGGTCCTTTAAATAGCAATATAGTTCTTCCTTTAGTCAAAAGCTTGTGCACTGAAACAATTTTTAATAAAATTACATGTATATAATAGCCTTTCCTTAGACAAAAAGTGATATTCTAGTTTTGATAACATTGCCATTTCTTAAAAGAATTGGTGATAGTCCTGAACTCATATAATATTATAAAACTATTGTAAATTAAAAGCATGGTTTTATTAATTAAATTGCAAGTTGTTCAATGTTATTTTTAAATGTTTAACTGAAATGAATAAAAATGCTGTATTACAAAGGAATTTAAATGTCATCAATTACATCAGTTATTTTCAAACATGACTATATTGCTTAAAGCTTTATTTTAAAAAATTCTTATATTTCTTTAATTATTGTACACCTTAAAAAGTTGAATTCCCCCATGAAGTAGATTTAAATGTTCATATTGCTAGGAGTTGCCCACACTTATATTGTCTCACTTAAATTTCTTTTTCATGTGTGTTAATAGTTATAAATCTCAAGATCAGCTAAATAATTTGAATGTTAAAAATCAATCCTTTACATCATATATTTGATAATAATTTTTAAAAATAATTCTTGTCTTGTTTATTGAATAAAAGCATTTGTACAGAGAGGAAGAGAATAAATAGATGGTGTTTGAAATCATCATAATGTGCATTAATTTTATTTTATATATTATTTAATTTAATTTTAAACTGTGAATTTTAAAATGCATAAAATATTATTTTGTGACAATGAGATATGAATTTTAAGGGAAGTTTATGCAAACATTTTTTAGAAAAATATCAAAATTAATATAAATTAGCCGTTTGCTGAGAAATGTAAATAATGAAAAAAAAAAAAGTATGCCACATGATTTAATGGTTTAAAACACTGTTTTCTTTTTTTAGAAAATCATACAATTATTTTTTAAAGGCTAAATTTAAAAAAAAATTTTAAAGATCTTCAATGAAATGATAAGATTAGAGAAATTTTATTTCTACCATCTGGGATTAAGTTTTCCTAAAAGTTAAATATTTTATGAAACTCTTAATGATTTCCTCAACAAAATAATTTTACTTTACTAAGCATTTATGACATGAAATTTACGCATACCATTCTGTAGTTCATTTTTTATTAGCAGCATATTTCTGCTTTTTATTATTTTTTATTAATTATTTTTTAAACATTTAATTAAGTTATGAAAATAAATGTCAACTTTTTTTTACTTTTGCTTGACTTCATCTTGCAATTTCTGAAATAATTATAGCAAAAAAAAAAAAGTATCATTTATGCCAGTTTAAGGTGTAAATACTTATTTATGATTTTGTAATTTAGATCTGTTATATGTAATAAATACATTATTAAATCAATTAATTTTTTCTGAAGGTTTTGATTTAAATATCATAGGATGGAATCATTGATTCATAAAATATCCTTGTTTGTTTAAGGTCACTTTACATTACTGGGTCCTTTTCTTACCGCTGAAGAAAATAGCAATTTTCAGATTCTTCAACCATATTTGTTATACTTAATTTCAGTGAAATTGTTAACTATAATTTCATCTTTATGATTTCCTATAATTATCACATTTTAAGAAATGTTATTTTAAGATTTTTCATATAATTTGTCTATTGTGTGCATGGACCTTTCTAATGAAGACAAGTCAGCTTAGAACTTCTGAAATAGTTACTGAACACAAATGTTTTGTATGGGAATTTAAAGTAAAAATACTTAATTTTTCAAAGATGCTGGTCTGAAGACAGCAGACTACATTGTTTAATTTTCATAGATTTTTAAATTAAGTGAGTCCTTTTCTCAACAATGAAGGATATCTAGTTACCTTTTGGGACCATCTGGTTTCCCAGTAATTTTTGTTGTATTTAATTTTATTTAAATCATATAAACGTAGCCATTGGTGAACATTTTACTTTATCTAATAACAATTTACCTAGTTTGAAACATGATGATAAAAGTCATATCATGGCTGGCTACTGTTCTGAAAATATCGCAAGATATATTGACATTTAATTCTGCATATTGGATATAACTTTTATTTTTTAATATACAGTAAAACCTGTTTTTGAGCGGTGGGTAGGGACCGCATAAAAAAAGTCGGACTTAGAAAATACATCAATGATTTATGAAATAGATGAGAGGATGCTTTCAATTAAATTAAATAATAAAATTAGACCTAAAGAAATTGCAAAAATATTTAATTCTTCATTGCACATATACATGGAGAGGTTTTCAAATTTTACATTAAATAGTTTGCTGCTACTCGTCGTAATCCAAAATGCACATTTTCTTGTGTTGAAAATCGCTTTCGTCTCTTGAAGATATGATTTCAATTGATTTGGTTTTTGGTACCATAAAGTCAGTGATCAGTTTTTGTGGCGACGGTCGACTGGTCAATTGCTTGTAAACCACGATAATGAGACATACATGATCTGAGCTCTTTTTGGAATTATAAGCGTCTTTCCGCATTGGTATCTATTTTAAGAAAATGCTTTTCCAAATTTTTAGAAATCTTGATCCCTGCATATATTTTATCTGCTGTAATAGATTCCGGTTCTCCTTGTCCATTTTCATAATCTATCAAACTACTGATAATGTCACTATCATCTACAGTTTGGTCCTCAATCATCTCGTCCAGGTCATTTTCGTCGAAAGTATCAAGCGAGCGCACTAATTTCAGATAATAACGTTGACGCGTTTTTGGTAACGTTTCTATTAATTAAGCATTCAGGCCAGATCGCTTTCCAACACAAATTTAATGCGTGTTGTTTGATTTATACAGTTGCTGCAATATGGTTTATGCAGTCTAATATTGAAATTTTTTTCCAAACATCAGTAAGGCTTAATTTATCGTTCTCTAGCTTTTTTAAAATGTAGCTGAAAGTTAATTTAATATAACGTTTCTTAAAATTTGTGATTATGCCCTGATCCAATGGTTGTGTAAGGCTAATCGTATTTGGTTGTAAAAACACTATTTGTACATTAAGATGTTCTATACAGAGATGACAGGTGTATTATCTACAATTAGCAACATTTTAAACGGAAGACCCATCTCTTTGATGTATTTTTCAACTTCTGGTACAAAAGAATCGTTAAACCATGTTGTAAATACAACTGATGTGACCCATGCTTTTTTATTTGGCATGAAGTGTACTGGATGTTCAGATAAATTTACGTCTTTTAGAACACGCGGATGTAAAGCTTTGTTTATAATAAGTGGTGTTAACATCCTTGCACCAGAGGCATTACTGCAAAGCAGAAGTGTGATTCGATCCTTTTCTGCTTTAAAACCACTTACAGTTTTCTCCGATTTCCCAATGAATGTTCGTCTGGGCATCTTTTTCCAGAATAACCCAGTTTCATCTGCATTAAATACTTGATCTGGGCAATCTCCGCTATCATCAATAATTTCCGTTAATACTTTGTGCTGATTCATAGCAGTTGTTTCATCGGCGGACGCTACTTCGCCTTGTACTTTCACATTGTGAAGTGCGAACCATTGTAAAAATCCAGCAAACCAGCCATTGCTAGCAGAAAATTTCACGTTCTGTAAACAGGATGACGAACTTGGTTCTAAATCCTTCAGTTGGTTGAAATACTGTCTAGCTTTTTCTTGAATTAATTCTTTGTGAAAGGGGATTCGTTTTTTAGTTAAATCTTTAACCCACAACACGAGAGCCTTTTCCGTCTTCTCTATTTTAAGATTTCTCGAATACGATGCTCTTTTACTACTATCAAAATGTCACTTTTCTTGCTTCAAACAAAAATTTGTCTATATTTCTTTGATAATATTAGTTTCCATAAATAACCGAGACAATTTAATCATACTATTCCACAAATAATTTTTAACTATATTGTGGAGGGAAAAAACCGGTCTCTTTTAAATTGCACTACAGAATCGGCATGGATCTCCGTTAGATTTGAATGCAGAGAAAACTAAACAAAAAGCAATACAAAAATCTTTACTTAAATATTCAATCACCATTTATTGCCTACAGAAATAATTTGTTTCTATTAATTTAGGAAAAATACATTAGTATTATTCTCAATTTAAGTGAACTGCCATTTTTAAAATAGAGTTACTCGCTTTCTCCAATGATGACATTTTTAATGGGGGGGATACCCTCATTATTCGCATTTTTGATTCAAGCAGAAAAGAAGAATCACCCTGTAGTATCAGACTTCGACGTTTGAGTTAAATATTATTCAAAATTAATACTTTTCAATATATAAGCAAAGGATTGATATATATTCTTTTACCTTAAAAGAAATTAATCGCTTTCGGTGACCAGTTGTTCATCGCTTATATTAACCTTTAGACTGCGGCTACCCAAACTCGGAAAAGTTCCTTTGAATACGGCGTTTAGTGTTAGAAACTACAAGATGCTTTCCCCTTCTTTTAAGGGTGGTTTTTGAAGATAAGCTCTTCGATTTCAACCACCCGTAGAGTTAATTGGTCATCTGTCCGTTCCGTAGTAAGCGGGTTGCCTTTTTTTGCAGTTTCGTCTCTGCAGAACTCTAGAGTAGGCTTTTAATCGCAGTTTTATTTTTTTCTCACTCAAAATTATTTCATCAATTCTGTAGTAAAAAATATTGCATTAAATATTATGAAGTAAACAAATTGCAAATACGATATATGCTAAATAGTTTAGTACATTGAACAAAAAATTTTCAATTGTACTTAAAATTAAATCCATTTCTCAAGCTTTACTGAAGCTGCGAATTAAACTGACATTGCTTGAACACAGCATTGTGAATTTATTTTTATAATTTTAACTCATCAATTTTAATAAAATGTAACGATTTGTGCATATTATATATATATATAAAGATCCTAATTGTTCATATTTTTTTTAAAGTATTCACATATCTTCGGGCATTACACGGCTAACAATTCTTTATGGTTCTGCAAATTAAAAATATCTGCAAATGTTTTTTATAATAATATATTATTCCCATAGTAATCGAATATAATTTTTATTTCCGACATAGTTCAAACCGTTTGTAATATAAATTACTAGTAGCGTTTTTCCATTATATTGCCGATGCTTAAAATTTAAATTGAAAACATTTTTTGCTGAGAATTTTAATTTCTGATTGCAGAGTAGTATTTTTTTTAAAAAATATGTTCAGTTTTGTAGACATTCAGTAGCTTAATTATATATAAAAAAAATTTCTACACAAAATTTACTGATAAGTAAGTAATCAGCAGATTTAAGACAATCAATATAACCAACAATAAAGTAAGACTTGAAATGAATTCGATACATAAGATATGACTCATAAATTAAAAAGTTTATAAATTAAATTAAATTATTAATTTATATTATTTCATATTAAAAGTTTTTAACTTTATTTTTGAAGCTCTTTTTTCTGTATAACATTCTCGATTATCAGCATTCATTATTCAATACTAGTATTTTTACTAAAAAATGATTTAGATTATCTTTGAGAAATACTTAGAATTAAATATAGAATTCCTGACTTTGTAATGCAATTTTGTTTTATTTCAAAGCAAATATTTCCGGAATAATTCGAGATTTCAATTATTTTTCAGTGGACTGAAACAAAGCTATAAGATTTTAATATTTCTTTTCTGTTACTTGAACGCATGGAGAAACTAATTATTATTTTGATAGATTTTATGAATCTCCTTCATTATTTTAAAACTTTCTAACGTTTACAGAATTATGAAATATTAAATCAATCGTTTTCATAAATAATTACAAATAATGATGAAGCCATGAGTTTAATTAAACACCATAACCAAAATATATTTCTAGCAGAAATATATCGAGTGCAAGTATGAAAATTTAAAACTGAAGAAAAAATGTAGGTATCATTTCGTCTTGGGCACCGATTACCTTCATTAGACCATAGCATGATACGAAACATCAAATAATTCTTGGTTCAAATATTTATCATTCGATTAGATGGACTCAGCTATAAACATATATTAATATAAAGTTGTAAATTTTTTGAATAAAATTTTTTAGTTGTTAAGCATTGTTCTGTTTAGTGACAAAGGAAGTCTTTTTAACCAATTCTTCTTTGAGATAAAAAAAATTATTTCATTTTTATCAGTTAAAAGAAAGAATTGTTTTATTTCCCAAAACATAATTTTTGCTGTAATTGCAATTAATAATTCATATAATTTTTAGGATTAAAGTGGCTTTAACTTTCTAAACTTTTTTTTTATCAAACTATATTTTTTGACAAATATTTTTCTCTAAAGAGTGTCTTCAGTTTCTTCATTTCATTTTTATTTTGAAGGAATGAAGTAATGATTTTTAAATGAAGGAACGAAGGTAAAGAACAATGTTTTCAATCAAGTACTAGTCAAAGATGAAATTATGCTATCTCATTCTGTACTCACTCCCCTAGGAAGTTTAAAAGGGAATGTCGCCAAAACACGGTCAAAAGTTTCATTGTCGCCAACAGTGATTACAATAGTGATTCCCGACCCTAAGGGGCGCGACACAATACGGAGGGAGTTTTTAGAGGCAATTACGGCTCAGCTGGAAAGCTGAAGTGGGGAAAGGAAATCCAAACTCGTTCCTGGTACAGCAGTTGTACCGAGCCGTACGGAAAGGTAAAAAAAATCCTGGTACAACTGTTGTACCAGCCGTAAGCTAAAGGTTAAAAGAAGTAATTAGCCATTTCAATTAAAGAAACAGATAAATCAGCTGACATGGATGGAAATTTAGTATTAATTTTACACTGTGGTAGATAATAAGTAGAAAACAAAAGTGAAGAAAATTAATAAACAAAATAACAGGAAGAACAAATTGAAAGGGAGAGGAATTAAATTGGAGTAGATGACAATTAAATTGAATTAGGATTTCTGGAATTACTTTTATACTTTTACTTAAGTAGAAAAATTATTTCGTCTTTTATGTACGGAAAGCAAAGGGGATAACGTTTATCCGCATTATTTACATTTTTATTTTTTGAAAGCTATACCTTCTCATAGTGAATATTATTTAATAATAAAAATTTAAAAAAACATAGTCTTAGTCTTTAGTCTTTAGATTTCTTTACTCCTAATTTCTAGAGTGCATTAAAAATAGTTCCATATTAAAATACATATTTAATAACTTTAAAAAATAGAACTAAAAGAACTTCTTATGGCAGGCATCATTGCATTTCTATTGTGTTTTTCATACTTTTTGCTAAGTTAAATATGAAAGCGGAATATTGATTAGTAATTTTATAAAATCATATTAATTTTATTATTAATAATTAACTAGAATAATTAATATTCATTAACTAATGAAATAAGAATTATTACTTCATATTCAAATTCATTTTCTTAGTACTCAATGTTAAAGTGCATTAATAATCATCCAAGAATTAAGACATTTATTCTATTTTTAGATCATATCTATTTATAAATGAAATTAAAAAAAAACTAAAATCTATATAATACTTATTAAATAGACACAATTCAAAAATAGAATTTTTTAAAAAAACCTCTAAAATGTAGGTGTAGCTCAAAATATTTACATACATTGCATATTTTGAATTAGTTTAAAAAAATGAACTAATGGCATCTCAATTTTCCATTATAGATACATTATTGAATAACTGAATATATATATATATATATATGAAAATAAACTGAATATGCAAATAAAAATATTAATAGTTATGCAACTATTAAAAAAATTTTAAGGTGTTATTTGGGAAGGGGGAGACTCACAGACCACAATGCAATATAAAAATCAATATTACACTAAGATGCAAATGAATAAGTTATTGGCATATCCATTCAAGAAGATCTATCACAGCTGTGATGCATGCAAATAACTGCTATCACAGATGGACAGATCATCTGGTTTGCCACTGCCAGCTGGATTTTCTTCCTTAGCAAATCTTCCATTTTCTTATCCAATATTTTCAAGATGAATATTATTAAACATCAATACTGCAATATTACATCCATTTTTGAGCATGAGATATTTAAAAAACAAAGATATAATCACTGGAAAAACACAGACAAACTTATATTATAGGAGCCATAATGAAAAAATAAGTGGCTAAAAATTAAGTATTGTAACTTAAAAACAGATGACCTTTTAATAAAATAACTGCGAATCAGGTAAATATGATACATTCTATTTTGTTGAATTAGAAAGAAAACTACATAACAAATAAATTTATTATGAATGATTGAAGACAACCAAACTAAATATTTATCTTTAGATTGAATAATATTAGGAATAAACAAAGCTACAAGGTAATGAGAAGTACATAAATGCTATTAAAGTAAATGCAAATATAAATTGCAACTTAAAAATAAAATAATTTTTTAAATTAAAATTATTACAAAATGACCTGGTTACAATGCATTACACTTCATGAAACAAGAGGATTGTCATAAATAGCAGCTAAAAATAAAATGGGAAAACTCAATTATAAATACTGCCATTTATTTCTCGCACTGCTATGCAAAAAGATTTATTAAAAGGAAAGACATAATTGTTGATAAAATTAATCTAAAAGCAGAAGAGATTCGTATAAAATTTGAGTCAGATATTTTAAATTGAATTATTGATTCAAATGATTTTAAAATCTCTTTTTTAAACTTGCATAAAATAAGTAGATGTATTAATGTTTTCAATTATGCATACTGTGAGTTTCTAGCAAGTTTCTCTGAACCCATATGATTTAATAATCATAATAGAAATTTTACAGCACTAGATTGACTATTAAAAATCATTGGAAACTATGTAACATTATACACAAAAAATAACTGTAAACTTACTTTTAATCTTATGTATCAACTGTATAATAAATATGTTGAAATAGTCATCGACATATATTTATTGTCAATATTGCTTAATGAGAACCATAGCAAATTTTAATATAATTTCTTCCTGAGAACCATAGTAAATTTCAAGATTTGAATTCACATTCTTACTATAAGACAAATAAATACATGTGTCATACACACCTTTAAATAATTTTTATATTTATTATTAATAAAAAATAAAAGATGCACTGTTTTTAAATAAATCCAAAAATTATGTTATGATGAAAAAAATATAACTATAGTCGAAAATATATAAACAAACATTAATTTATTTACAAGTTATTGAATAAATTATATATATAAATTAAGTATTAGGATGTTAACTGCATGCTGTTGATGAATATAGTCAAGATTTAACTATGAAAAATTTATTTGCAATGATCCTTGACAATTAATAAATAGAAGACAACAAATACAACTAAAAACTAAAGTTTTCTTCAAACCTTACGATTTTTTTTGCATTTTATTTATTATTGATATTTATAATTATTTAATAAATGAAGGAAAATGATATACAAAATTATTTGGGTATTTATTTGAATCATCGAGTACAATCGAAGACATTTGCTTTAATAATACTCCAACATTATTTAGGAAATACATGCTCAAATTATTCAGTTGATTTAAAATGTAAAATGCATAATAAAAAATTAACGTGCATATAAAAAGATTGTTCGATATTGTTTTGTTTATACTTCATAAGAAAAAATCGCACAAAAAGTTCAGTCTTTCATTGCTTCTTCTATAATTATTTCACTCAAACAAACTTTTTACCTTTCTTTTAATTCAGTCTATTTATTTGAACTCATTATGCAAAAAACTGTATAGTTAATTTTAAAAAGTACAAAAATTGTTAATTTTCCTGATGAAATTAATCATAAAATTAAATTCAATAGAGTAAAAAAATTTAAAACAAGAGAAATAAACGTCAAATTTGGAATTTGCAAAGTCTAACAGAGCAAAAGAAAGTGAATAATATTTACATACAGTTGAAGAGAATTAGTCATTAAAAGAGAACACATGGTGATTGGTGAAAATAGTATACATTTCTGAAGGTGGAATATTATCAGACAATACTTTCTGAAAGTTAATTAGTCTTGATTAGAAAGTTGTCATGCGAGTCCATGATTAGTTAACAAAAAGATAAAGATATAGAATGAATTACAATTTCTTGATACTTATTTACTATCACAAATTTTCTATCATGAGTAAATAAGGAAATAAAATGCACGCAAGTTTTCGCCATAAATAAACATAACAATGAATTTTTTTTACCCATATTCATCTATTATCCTGAATGTATAAAAACTTGTTCAAAAAGTATATTATATACCATAATTAAAACTCAGCAGAAATATTATAGTGGAATTTAAAAAGAAACTAGAATATTCTTATATGATAGCCAAAATAAATTATACCCACAGCAATGCTTGGCAAAAGGATCTCGAAGTGTAAACCTAAGCAATATGTGGGCAAATCGTCAGGCTCATGTCAACCTTTAGGAGTCCAATCACAGCAAACTTAACATCAGCCTGATGCTACAAGCCTGATTTGTAAGATGCACTGTGATTGTACTCATTTAGGTTGACATACAAACGGCCGATCTCTAGAAAATGTCAATTTCTGTGTTCCCAAAGGTCCTTACATAAATAAGTATTGCCATTCAAAAAGAATATTACAATTATATATATCCCTGCATTTCATGAATACACTTAAACACATGGACTGTTTTAAAGAAATTTATAAATAGGTTTAAAAAATAAGTTAAATTTTCTAACATATATAAGTAATCTATTTTGTAGAGGCATATAAAATAACATCTTGTTGGTTTTCTGAAGATGTTAATCGGAGAAAAATCCCGAAACTATCTTCTTCCATCATCAATCAATGAAGCAATGCGTGCATTTTGCAATATTTACTGGAATTTTTGAATAGTCTATTTCCAATTTTAAATTCATTTCCTCCTCTTATAGCCTTAAAATTTTAACTTTCTTCTAAAGCAGCGAATTATATTGTGC
>JAPMOQ010067024.1:13636-37608 GCA_026543055.1 Argiope trifasciata | reverse complement strand
TATATATATATATATATCTTTGATATATCTGACTTCCATTAATTAATGAAACATTGACTAAGTTTAATAAATAAAAATATATGTTTATATTTGTCTATTGTTGTTTGATAATAAATTATAAGGGCATTAACGTTTTATATAAATAGATTGCTTCCTAAACTCAACTCAGAATATTAGAATACTATCCTCACTTTCCCCGGAGGCTGAAGGCAAATTAACAACTTACATTTTTTCATTTATTTTGCATATCATTAATTATTATTAAATAATAATTCACTTATTAATTATTTTAGCACTTCAATTGCATAGACACTTTTATTTAAGTAATGAATAGATTTATACTTCCTTTAAGACCGGAAGATTTTATAAATAATTACTTAAGATGAATTAATTTAACACTGGATTAGAGACTGGACATGATTATGTATCAGATGTATATTTTGTTTTTTCATGACAGTTTAGCAATTTTATATTTGGCTTGATGCTATGAGGACAAATGCGATTTTAGTGACACTAAACCTTACCCTTAAGGATGTTTTTATAATGAAATCTAACCATCAACATTGCATGCAATTAACAAAATAATATCTGATCAACACCTCATTTAAAGCAGAAGAATAAAAGTGATCAGCAGTTTAAAAAAAACATTTCGATAACATCAAGTTTACAAACGGAAAATTGCTTATAAAATGTTTAAACTATTTATAGTAACTATGAATAGATTTTATCTCATAATTTATACTTTTTTATGTAATTAACAATTAAGTATTAATAACAATACACCATCAACTTTCAACCATAATTAAACACAACTTTCTTGCAGAGGATCACATGGATGTTATCACGCAAGCCTTCAACAATTACCACTCCACAACCTGCGTGCGTTTCATTCCAAGAACGAATCAACCAGATTACATCAGGCTTTTTGCTGGCCAAGGGTAATTATAGAATCATTTGTTGATTATTTTCTTTTGGACATTTTAAAGGCTGCAATCAGTGTGTTAAAAGAACTGATATCTCATACTTTGTCTATAAAGAAGGTATGATTTCCTGAATCGTAATTCAAACTATCTGTTCCAGCTGATTTGGTACAGAAAATCATTTAAAGCACGACTTTCTATAACAAAACTTTTCCTCTTATATAAAGAGCTCTTAAATATATAATCCTTTTATATATAAAATTGTGATAAGAAAATTTTAACTCCCATTAAGGCAAGAACTGATCCTATTAAAATTTGAATTTCAACACCAGAATTTATTTGGTTATAATAGTGTGAGATGAGGAATTATTTATTCAGTATTCCTTGACTTGTTTTTTCATTTTACAAATAAAACAAACATTCTTTTTGAAGGCCGAAACGATTAAATATGTTCTTTAAAGCGGCGCATATTCAAAACGAAGTTTCAGATAGAGATGACTTATTATGAAAAAAAGTGAGAAAGTAAGAATGTAAAAATATCATAGAGGTAAGAAGTAGATGTATATGAAGAATTGGAGTAGCATTTATAATTGCTCTAAAACGAGCTTTATTAATTTATATTACAAACAACAGTTTTTCATTTAATTTCCGATCAGGGCAAAGGTGAAAATTTCATTTTCTCATTTTTATGTTTGCTAGTAAAGTTCATATAAAAACAAGCAAACAAACAAAAATTCAACCATTGTCCCTCAATCTCTCCTAGTTTGATACTTTTTAGTGAATTTGTTTCTTTTTTTCCGTTAGCTTCATAACAAGAAGTATAAAAATCGGAATTCAACATTATAGTTAACTCTATAGTGCTCCTTGTAGCCATTTGGCAACATTTATAAGTTTTATACCACTAGATATAAAAACTAGATCACAACATTTATAATGAACTAGAAATAGATTTGAACTGAAAGTTTAGAAAATAAAAGACAGTAGCTGTATAATTCTCCAAATATAATAACCCTGCTGTAATAATTCTACCATCACAAATGTTATCAAAATTTGTTTGGCATTGCAGAAAATATATTGGTTAAGAGCGCATTTGTTTTTATTGCAGAATTTTTGTTGTAATAATTTTACCATCACAAAAGTTATCAAAATTTGTTTGGCATTGCAGAAAATATATTGGTTAAGAGCGCATTTATTTTTATTGCAGAATTTTTATAATGTAATTTGGGCATTTAGATATTATTTATTTGTGAGCATAGCCAATACTTACATTTCAATTTTTTAGTTAAAATATCATTAGAAAAATTAAACTAAAATAAATTTTCTAAATTTTATGTAGCTATTCAAAACACGTTATTTTTAATTAAAAAAAATAAAAATCTCACTTTCTAGGGACAAAACACGTGTTTACTTTCATCATAATCTAGTTTCATCAAATAGTAATAAATTAAGTTCAGATTGCTTTGGTCTGCTCCTGATTTTATAAGTACAGGAGCATTCTTTGATTATACTATGCCAGATTTATAATTTGTGTTTGTTTAAAATACAGCTATGCTATAAATATTTACAAATAGTTAAAATATGATAACTTGAAGAAAAAATATATAATCTCTTTTAATATCTAAAATGCATATTAAAAAGGTAAAAATAAAAGGAAATAAAAAAATAAAATTTTATGGATTTCAAAAAAGAAAAAAGTTGACCTTCTAGAATTTTACTAACCTTGGTCAAGACAGAGCTGGAATGTGGAAGATAGCAATATAATTTCAGAAGATTTAAAATCTGACGTTCTTCAAGAACTTGAATGATATTTGAAGAAAAGTGATAACCTATGCACATTGGCATATTCTTCTCCTGTTAGCAAATAATTTAGTTAATCTGATCCAATAAAACAGCATAATTAATTTATGGAAATCGAGTATAATTTTTATTTTATCCAAGGATCTTCATTACTTAAGATGATATGGTATTTAACAATTCTTCGGATTTTTACAAGGTTTTGAATTATTGTACATAATCTTTAAATAAGCATTTATAGTGTTTGTATTAATTTTTAGTCGAACATCAAATTTCAAACGAATAAAATTGTACCACTTTAAAGAAATTTACAAGTAGGTAAATTTTGAAAGATGAATAAAAAACGAAAGAACATTGACTAACAATAAATATTTCTTAAGAGTTGTTAAACTCAATATCCATGTTTTGTGTTATTTTTTATTAGAATTAACTTGAAACCATTTTGTAGTTGTTATTCTCAAGTTGGAATGACAGGTGGCCAACAACCTGTATCCTTAGGACAAGGTTGTCATTTCAAAGGTACTGTAGTTCATGAATTAGGACATGCTCTGGGCTTCTACCACGAACAAAATAGATCGGACAGAGATGATTATCTGGAAATATTCATGAATAATGTGCAGAAAGGTAAAATATTCCAACCTTATACAATATTTCTTCAAAGTCCGAGAAAATATTGGATTCAAAAACTATTTCTTTTTGCAGGTATGGAATCGAATTTTGCAAAACTGGCTCCCAATCAGAACTGGTTGATTACTGATTTTGATCATGAATCCATCATGATTTACGGAAACCATGCATTCTCCAAAGATGGCACGTCAATTACAATGAAAGCTAAAAATGGAAAGCCATTGTTTGATCCTTACAAGAAGATTGGAATGACTGCTTCTGATATCAAGAGAGTTAATACAATGTACGAGTGCAAATAAAGTTAATTTTTCGATATGAAAAAAAAATCTCTGAGCGAAAAAGTTTTTTTGAATATTCACAAAGTATTAAACACAAGTGATTTGTTTACATGTCAACATATACTTGCCAATAATTTACGTTAGTAATTATGATGTTAGTATATATATTATGATGTTAGTAATAATTATGATTTACGTGTATAATAATAGTGTTAGTATATACATTAAAGTTAATTGATTAAACAAGTAAGCAATTACTTAAGCAACATGGAAATAGAAAGCGAAAATCGACTCTAATTTAAAAATAAAATTCAGCTTAAATCCTCTTCGATAAGCTCCACTCCCTGGTAATATTTGCTTTTTTTCTTTAGTTAAATATAATAGTTGTTTATTTTCTTTGTAGGATATCTATTAATTGCTTTCCAGGGGTTAATTTATAAACTGTCAGACGTGGTACAAGTGGATTACAATTGAAAAAAAAAGCTCCAATAAGCTTTTAGAAAATTCAAGAAATCTGAGAGCTATTGTGATATTCAATGAGATTTTATTGAAAAAATCTGCTTTGTAAAATATCAAGAATTTCTTAAAATCATTTACAGTTTGCAAAGCTATTAAAAAATTACATGAAATCTATGGAATAATAAAATATGTATCTCATAATCAAAAAATGATCAGTATTATTTCTAATATTTTAATATTTAATAAAATCTTTCACATATTAGAAATATTTATTAAAATATTATATATATTAGAAATATTTATTAAAATCTTAGTTCAATAGCTAAATATCAAAATCGTTGGAGATAAGAATTGAAATAATCTATATCTATCTATATTTATGATAAATCTCAATGTGAGTGTTTATGTTGGTGTTCTACAGGCCAGTCCATTGGACATACAGATACCAAATTTGGCACGTGTATACATTGGAGGTCGAAAATGCACCTCAGCATGTGTTTAATATAAAATTTAATGCTATGGAATTAATTGAAATATTATATTTTGGACTTGATTCCACAGCAGCTGATTGCAAATTAATGAGATAAAGAGTACAATAAACAGAATATCATGAAGTTTCTATGATAATATGAGTCACTAGATTATCGAAATCTGAAGCATAAGTATATTTTGCTGAAGAAATTAAGAGATCAAAGTACATCAATATTTAAATGAAAATTTTAGAGAGCATTTATCACGGTGAATCAGCTGATTGCCAAAGTATTTAAAAAAATAATATTTTATATTGTTCGAGTCTAAAAAATTGTTGAAAAATTATCAAGTATATATTTTTATACGATCTTTCAATTATCTTAGTCATATTTAGCGAAATATTTTTGATACACTTAAACTTAAATGAAAAGTAAATAAATATATAAATAAATAATACTCTCTCCTGCGATAAAACTGGATCGAGATCTGAAGATTCGAATTTCATTATTTCAGGTCAATTAGCTGTCACACTGTATCTCGCCAAATGCAGATTTCTAGATTGGCTTGAAGGCATTAATTTGAATAATCCAATATTTTCTATGATATTTAAAACTTCATAATTCTATTAGCTTAGATCGTAGAGGAATATAATTGTTTGTTGCTTAAAATGTTACTGCTTGATAATTGTTATACATATATAAATAATATGATCGAGAGAATATAAATAATTTTTATTTCTAAATGTAACAAACAATGTATTTGCAGTTTTAAACAATATAAAGTAAAATTATGATAATAAAATGTATTATAAATTATATTATTTGATTTAGTAATTTACCAACTGGAAGTTAGGAACAAAACTACGTCAATCAGTGTTGTTTTAGAAATTAGTAATCGGTATACAATAAACAAGAAATATTTTTTAAATTACACACAGTGGCTTATGTACCATGAAAAATTAATTTAATTAGTGAACATATAATTAAGTCTGGGAAGTAGCTTAATTTTAGAATCCGTAACATATGTAGTATTGTAGGCTTTGGGATAAAGTCAAAATTTGGTGTAAACCAAGACGTGTGATTTACTCCTCACTTTACTTAATTTTGCGATTTTTCTTTTCAAAAACAAAAATATCATCATTGTTTTCACCTACTTCAGCATTATCCAAGTTGAAGCTTATTTGAAGTATAACCAGATTATTCGTCAATGAAATTGACAAGTAGTATCTGTCGCATATCTTTATCGCATAAAGTATTTAGTAGCTGAATAGTCAATTGATATTTTCCATTATTTGTTTTCCTTTAAGAATTACCACGTCACCTTAAAACGAGCCAATGATGATAAGACTTATTGGGAAGGCCATGCATGATTAAATTTTAAATCAGAGCCCCACTTCCCACTCCTTCTGTAGAATTATTAAATAAGCAAATTAGGTAATTACCTTGAGAAAACAAAGGCTTGAACATTTTTGAGATATTTTCAGAAATTGCAAATTTTTGCCCCCATGCTAGTTAAAAAGGATCCTGCAATCCAAAATGTTTGAGTTAAAATGGAACATCGCTTAAGTTTGGAATATTATTCTAAAGAATTTTTTTTATATTTAGATATTTAGAGTATGTGAAACATATTTTGTAAGTTTTTATCTATAAAAATCCATTTTCATTAATATTTTTTTATTTTTTGGACACTGAAATCAACTTTCTTGAAGGCGAGTTTCAATTAAAGTTTTTGTTATTTCAATCTCTTTTAATATTTGCTACTTGAAAGCTGATTGCATGAAAGGAGACTAAATTGAAATTAAAGGGAAATATCTAATTTTAAAGTTTTGGAGGAATGGAACGGCCGCAGTTATATTCCCGAGGCTTTATACGAAGAATAATACAACACTGTCCTCCATAAAAGTGCTTAGCATTTCCGTTGTTGTCCGTAACTTGGAACATATTAAATCTCTTGGAATCGTCATCTTGTCTGCTTTGAATCGATAACATGTAATAAATTCACCGACCTAATAAAAGGTTGTTAAAATTTCCTAATCAGAAAAAAGGGAACCTAATGCTTTTTTACAAGACCCTTCACATATTATGCTCAATGATACTTCAGATATAATCACACTTCAACTCGAAATGAACATGTCAATGCAAACACTCAATAATACAAAAATATCGCCTAATACGAAATTTGATGAATCATTTTCTATAATAATGTAACTGTAATTATGAAAATAATGCTGCAACATTATTCAAAACCTCAAAATTCTATCTGGAGTAATTTTGATTAAGTAAGTAATTAAATACTAATAACCTTATGCTACATCATTTATTAATATGTATCTCGGAGTTAACGAAATGAAACAACTATTCTCCCACGTTAAGAGCATTTTCATTGAAACACACAAAAGTACTTCCTGCTTATTGTATCACGTAATCGATCCAGTTCAGAAAATTAACATAAATATCTTACTTTTTCGAAAACTCGCTCTACATTTAAAAGCGAACAGATAACATCGTTTCCTGTCTTCACTTTCAAACATTCACTCTTCAAAGATTCGTTTGTTTTTTCGCTGAAATAGTGATGTTTCTTCTAAAGAAAAGCAATCGTTTGAAAAACCAGTCCTGGTTTCCTTCTTCTAAAGAAACAGTAGAGTTAGAGATCTAAAAAGAATTTGTAAAGATAAAATTTCTCAAAAAATATTTCATCGGGTGCAGAAAAAAGCATTCCTATAATGAAATACGAATTTACTGATTTTTAAAAATTTATTTACTCTGATTTACGTCAAAAGTTTTAAATTAAAATTCGATTATTTCCTGCAAATGTTCCAATAGCATATACAGAGTGAGTCTAAAATCATGGGACAAACTTTGAGAGGTGGAAGTGTTTAATATAACAAACAATTATTGTATAGGAACATGTGGCAGTGTTTGATATAACAAACAATTATTGTATAGGAACATGTGGCAGTGTTTAATATAACAAACAATTATTGTATAGGAGCATGTAACTGAAAGTGACGTGTTGAGGCACTAACAGAAAAAAATAACACATTAAAGGAATCATAAAATGTTCATTAGCAGGGCACTTAGCCAGTGATTCCTTACAGAAAATGTTAAAACAGTTGTTGGAAATTGCAGGATGCTACTTTTGAGCATCCTGAAATTTCCAGCCACTGGATTGGACTTGGTGAGCATTCCGATGGTCACCACGATTACCAGCTTTATCGAATCTCGATTTTTTTTTCACTATGGGACATTTAAAAGCCCATAGACTCCAGTTGACTCCATTGAAGAGTTTGTTCTCGATTATTTTGGCTGCATGCATATGTCAGGGCTTTCATATGCCATATTATGGGAATATCCGGGGATGAGAATTTGTTCACCAATCACTCTACTGATGCTACGAAGTTTGCATTACTGCAGGTGGCATCAATAATGAGCATTTTTTGTAGAGATTTCTGTAAACAAATCATTTAGCGACGACGTTGTAAATAAATATGCCTTTAATATCATGTGTTATTTTTTGTGTTTGTACCTTAACGCATTATTTCCGGTCACATATTCCTATACAATTATTGTTTGTTATAGTGAGCTCTACCATCTTCAAAGTTTGTCCCTTGATTTTAGACACCATGCATAATATCTTTGATAATTTATATTTAGTAATTATAACAGGTTCATATAGGAATTATATTAAAAATTTAAGCCAAAAGGAATTGTTTCCTAGAAATTTTCACTTTGTGTAAAATCAGATGAGGTATAAATATGTCTTACATGACAATGGAGAACAATAGTTACTAAATATAGATATTTGGGTTGATCTATTGTTACAATTTTGTTGAATTTCGCTTACGATTATGTATTTTGGATGTCGATTAATACAAAAATCTCACATGGACCTACACTTGTAATCGCAATATTACACATCGAATTTCATTGATTTAAGTCTTAACGTTTACATGCATATCAAAGTACAGATTGACAGACGGTTAACCCCTTTACAAAATTGATACCTAAATTGTAGAAAGACCGGTATCTGTGCACCAAATTGTATCTATGTAGCTATTTAGTTCTATAATTATCATCTCCGTTTGTATTCGTACAGGCAGCTTCGACAGAATAGATTCAATTAAAATTTGCTAGAAATCTACATTCTTGGACGACAGAGCATGTAATAAATTTCATTTATGTAATTAAAAGCTTTTAGGAACCACTAACAGCAATACAAATGTAATTTTAAAAATGATTTTTTAAAACTGAAATAGGTGAGAAATGTGAATATCGAATTTTTTAATAATTACAATTGCTCTCTACTTTTTATATGAGGAATTAAAAATAAATAATTCAATTTTAATCCGTACAAGTTAACGTATGATATATACATAGTTTAATTTTCAAAATAAAATGATTAGTTTGTTTCCTATTTACGATACAGTAAGTATTTCCATCCACAGTTAATTCTTTTTAATCAATGAAATTTTAATGTCAAATCTAAATATCAAAATTCTACCATTTCTCTTGTTATACTTATAACTATTGTTGCGTTCATAAAAAAACGGATATTCTAACAAACAATAACTCCTGATCAGATTTAATCTAAAATCTGTATAATTGGGAATCTCTAATTTACAAAATCTTTATTGCGTTTTTGATTTATGGTCTTCATACAAAAAGGGAATAGATTGATAGATAGACAATTAATAAGCTTTTAAATTTAGACCAAAATTTTAAACAACTAAAACTTATATAATAAAACTATGTTGAAAATATTTGATTTTTTTTTGCTTATTAGGTTTTAGACTGCCTGAATTTTAAGATAAATATAATTCATTTAAAATTCGCAGAAATTTACAACTTACATGCATATTATTTCATTCATTCACTTTATCTAATTTTATCTCTCCAACTTAGTTATCTCAATATTAACAATTCGGTTGACAGATTGGTTGCGCAATTTTTTTTTTCAAAGATCTGTATCGTGGTAGGGTTCATAAAATTTTTGATGCCGAATTCCTTGTTAATTGTAATTCTCTTTCTGTGTAAAGATTACATAAAAAAAACCTTTTATTTGCAAAGATATTTTTTCACGAATCTTATGCTAATCATAGTTAAAGAAAATACCCTATGCGCTTTTAATTAGTGTATTTATTAATATTTATTATCATTCAGTATTAAGAAACACCGAATTGTGAAGTCTTTGTTTCAGTGTTTATTTACATTCTACTTGTCATTCTGTACATTGAAATCACAAAACATATTTATTTATGTACAAGCTATCTAGTCTGTAATCAAACCTAATCATAAACTTGTATTGGGATATTATTACACTTCTACCAGCTAATTGATGATGAGGTCAACAGAATAATAATGAGATCAAATTGCATACATAATGCATTTCTATCCTGATTCTTCCATGAACCACATTACCTGTCCAACCTCTTTGCGCATTACTTATTTCAATATTGCGTGAAATGAAACACGGATCCACGATCAGTTTACAAAACATACTACAAGACATTATTAAACTACAAGACATGCTATTTTGCCATCTAAAAGACAGCAAAATAGCAATTTTCGCTTGGAGATATCTTCTGTGTACTCCATATAGCCAAAGGTGTCAATGATGTCATATCGCAAAGGTCAAAAATCAGTAAACAAGATAAACAAAACTGTTCATAGGGTTACTGGAAAAACTATTTCACTTGCTTGTTTGGAGATAAACTGAAGGGACACAAAGCAGATTTTACTCTGATTTTATTAACTCAGATCTGTTATATCAAGGGTTCAGAAGTTTAGGCATATATTTGCTTTCTCTTTTAATAATGTTTATATAGCAAGCACAAGGGAGCAAGGATCTGCTAGAGTGCTAGAATGAAATCCAATACAACCAAATATCTAACTTGCCAAGTTCCTGACGCATATTAATTCTGACACCGAGAATCATCCAACAGGTTTAGCTGGTTATGGAGAGGAAAAAGTAGAATCAGTGTCATCCCAATTATCTGATATCATGAAATCTGATGGAACTAAGGAAGATTAATGTGCAGCATGCAACCAAGATGACACATTGGAAAACACAATTGTATTACTTTTTTGAATGGGTGAAAAGGTACTATGAATAGAACATTTTATGATGGGCATTTATTATTTTTTTTTATTTAATCGTAGCCGCCACTGGCGATCACCTGCTACGCCAGATATATGAGTTATTATCAAGATAAGTTTAATCATATAAATATAGTTTTGTATTTGTGATTCCATCAAATTGTTTCCCATTAAAATTGTATTAATTTACTTGTCATCTACATAGGTTCAATTTATTGTATATAGAAACCTTCGTAATGAATACCATTTCATAACAATATTGCGCTATTAAAAACGTAAATGTACAACTAATATATTTTCTAAATTTCATTGTATAATAACATCACTTTTTTATTATTTTGCAAGCTACAATAATCTTAAACTTAATCCTTCTTCTTCAGTTTTAAGTAACGGGAGAAAACCATATAATAAAGTATTTTAAGAAATAAATAATATAAATTATTTAAATTCATTTCCTACTAAGATCAACAAAAGTGTTTTTTTAATTTTAGTTCCTTTTTATTAAATAGTTATCAAAAAATTATTGATTTGATCAGGAGTTGAACTCGTATTCTTCACATTCACATGAAAAAAAATGAATCTCTGCTTTTTACCAATTGTATTACCAAGATACTGCCAATTGCTTTCAGTTTTCATTACAAACTGCTAAAACTCTACTTAAAGTATTAAAAAATAATTAAATTCCATTAATGAATTAATATTTAGTAAAACTGTATTAACATCTAGTGACATCCACTACAAGTTTTAAAAAATGCATTTGAACTTGAATGGAAGAATAAAAAGTATTTTTTTGACTATTGAAAATTTGAACAATATATATAAATAAAAACTTATAGGGAGAGTGTGGATCAATAGAAGGAATTGAAAAATGAAAGTGGTTTGAATTTCTAAGTAAAAATATAATATATTGTGGAAAATTAGTCAAAAAATATTTTTCTCAAAAAATAATTTATTTTTTTTGCAGAAGTATTCCAATATATTGCTAGATATTAAAACAATAAATTTTCCAATATCTAGGAAAAATTTACATGGCGGGGAATTAGGTGCCATTGACAAAAATGTTTTAAAATTTTAAAAAAATATAAAATTTATTTTTCTACACAATCAATTTTTGAAATTTGGCCAAAATTCAGTTTAATTTTAAATTTATTCTAATTAAAATTTCGAAATATTTGGCTCTAGGCACGCAATTTCTCCTCGTTTCAGTAAGAAAATACATTGCTGCATAATATGCATTGATTGCTTTTTCAAAATTTGAAAAAAAAAAAACTGTATAATTTTTGGTACTATGGAAAATATTTTATAGACGTGAATAGATAAGTCTTATCGCTCTTTCCTGTATACAGTTATGCCTCACCTAGGAGAATAGGTTGAATTTCTTTCCTAAAATTTTTCTTTTAGGTTACGCATCTGCAAAATAATGCTAAAATATATTCCAAGATTCCAAAGTGTAAATAAAGGATTAAACGCGACTGTTGGATGAGAGCAATAGTTGAGACAAATGAGATTCGAGAGAGAGAGAGAGAGAGAAAATCGTTTGTAACTTGAACAAATTATATAAAATTTTTTGAAAATTCGATTTTACTTTGATCAACAAAGAAATTTTTTACTATAGTTAATTTTGTTAAATAATTATCAAAAAATGTTAAATATCAAATAATTATTAAGAGTTGATCTCGCATTCTTCACCTTCACGTCAAAAATACTCAAATCCTTACATTTTACCGATTTAATTACTGCCTGTTGGTTTCAATTTTCATTATAAACTATTAAAATTCTATTTATATTATTAAAAATTAATTTAATTTAATTTATGAATTAATATTTGGGAAAAAACTGTATTAACATCAAGCGCCATCCACCAAAAAATTAAAAAATGTATTTGAACTTGAGTGGATGCAAAAAAAGTATTTTATTAAAGATTAAAAATTTGAAAAAACTGTGTAAATAAATAATTAAACATATAGAGAGTATGAACTAATTGTAGGATTTGAAAAAAAAATCAAAATCTTGATTTCCTATAGCTTATGAAATGTTTAAATACCATATTATTATTTTTTTTCATTTTGAAATTTTAGGTTTTTTTTCTTCCATAACTGAGGTTAGATATTAAAAAAAGTTCGAAAAAAAACAGATAACACATCCTTTAATTTGACAAATTATTAAAAAAAAAACTGATAATATAGAATTGTATTTTTGAATATATTGAATAATATATGTGCAATGATACTATCTTCTCAAAAATGTTTTGTAGCGCATAAAAATTTTCAGAGCAGATTTAGAAGGCAAACATGACTAAATTTATAATGAGAATCGGAAACTGTAATTTATTTCAATTTCAGTTAATTAAAATGTCAGAAGCTTTAAACAAACACGATTGAACTGTTCGGAGCATGATTCTTATCTATTTTTATCCTATAATTAATACAACATAATAAATGAACAATATTACATCTTAGTGGAATGCCAAAAAGCACTGTCATATTAATTACATATTGAGAAATAATCCTAGTTTAAAGATGAATTCATTACAGAACATGCAACTTCCTTTAGAACCAGTTTTGGAGTACTCTTATTATTTATTGTGTCTCAACGTAGCATTAATTGACTTGGGTACAGTTTGAATCTCGATTTCATGCATAATTACCTCCAAAGAAATCAAGTGAAAGTTTCGAAAAGTTCAAGGTTCTAAAAGCTGTTTGTGTGTGGTAGCAGGTGTTGTTCAAAGTCGAATTTTCCGCAGACCTTGGCGAAAACTCAGAGAACACAATGCGAAAATAGAATGCACTTTCTAGCTGTTGACCGGATACCACGCGAGGTAACTCACTGCTTGCGCAAACAAAGGAGGAATATCTAAATACTGCTGTTTCTGTTGACAGAATTGCTTGTCTTATTAATTATAGTGTCAGCAAATGAAGTATGTCTTCTTTCATGGACGATGCGTAACTATTTCACCAACCACACCCATTACAACATCAAGTGTTTAAAAAGTTTTTTTGAAATATTAATTAATTTTAATGGTTCCAAAAATAGATATGAAATAAAATTAGAATGGATAATTAAAATAAAACTCAATAAGTAGCAGAAAACAATATTAACAATTTTGCGATTTTGCTTGAATTCTTCAATGAAAGATTTTGTCTATGAAGATTTGTAACAAAATTAGTAGTTTTTGTAAAATAACTTAAGGTTCTTTGCATCATTCTATTAGAATTTTCATTAATGTTTGTTAGTTTACTCTGTCAAAATACCAATTTATCACTGGGTTAGTTGTGGTTGAATTGCATATTCCTTTAAAAACTTCCTTGTGAGGGCACTGATTATAATTTATTTAATTTAGGAAGTTGATTTCATAAATAGTAACTACATAATAATTAATAATATTTCATAAATATTAACTAAATATATGAAATCTCATCTTAAAGTTCAAAATAAAGTACCATCAAAAGGTTCAATAATTATCTTTTCAATGATACCAATTTTTTGAGCATATAATCATTTTAAGATTTCTTTTTTTAAGTGATGTTTTAAAAATAACTTAAGTGTAATTTCCAATATTTTATTTCACACAAAATCAGAATAAAATTTAATTTGCACAGTATATTAAGAGTGCTTAGAAAAAATGAGCTTTTATCAACATGTTGCCATCATATTGATAAAAACTAAAATTGTAAACTTACTCTTATTGCAAATTATACCTAGGAAAGTTTAATTTTCAATACCTATTTGTTCGAAATGCTATTAAAATGTGATTTCGCTAAAAATTAAAACAAACAAATGGTGATCTTTTAGACTATCTATATTATTAATTCTATAATTAAATATTGTTTACCGCAATCATTGTTTAATATGCAAAAATTCACTTTAATTAGGGTTTAATAGCTGAGTTTGAAACATTTTGTAACATTAGTGTAAGCTGAATAAAAAGGGGCCTCAACGATACAATTTGTTAAATTTTATATGAATCAATAAATACTATGAATTTTAAATTGTTAATCAAATTTTCAGTACCACTTTTTCCACTCAACTTGCGAAAAAAGGGGAATTTTTTGCAAGATGAGTCCTGAAAAACAGAATATCTGGATTCTTTAAAAAAAAGCACGTTTTTAATCCTTTCTAATGGCTCGTTAGAAGAAAATACGCCAGAAAATAACTGGTATTTTTTAAAGACTGGGCCAATAGTCCATATAAAAAACAATAAAAAAGATAAAATTATTGATTATCCTAAAATAAACTTATTGAAAACTTTATAACTCAGTCAGGTTTAAAAGCAAAATATTTAAATATTAGATTGTCAAGATAACTTTGATTAGTATGATTCATAGGATAGAAGGACTGCATAAAATTTAGACCACATAACTCTTTTTAGTTGACGTTTTTGTTAACCCTTTTCAAGACGCAGTTGGGAACTTTTATTGAATAATTCTTTGACATAGTATGCAAAAAAAAAAAAAAAAAAAAAAAAAAAAAAAATGTTATGAAAATTTCTGTACTCATATAAAATTTCTATTCTAAAAGATTTTATTTTCTGTACTCATTAAAAATGTTTGGATTCAGCAAAGAAAAATAAATTATTTATTGTGGTTGTATCACTGCTACCTTAATTTCAAGTTCAAATTTATGAGACCTCACAGAAAATTACAGAGAGTGATAAATATTACAATGGGCAGAATATTTTAAGGTTTCTATTATAGTATGATACATATAATATCAAAATTTGATCCTTAAAAATAGTTTCTATTAAGAAACCAGGTTACGTAAAATATTTATTAGAAACATTTTGCGAGCAATAATCCTGGTGAACCAGTTGGTCATCAAGTGAGACTAGTATATTTATGCAATGGAAATTAAAATACAAATTATAACTAAAACTTATTATAAACAATGTTTTTCAAATTTTTAATTTATTTTCTTGCAAATAAATACAAATTTATTCTATCCACTTATCCAAAAAATTTTTAGTCGAATAACCTCACAAGGCTACTCCTCCTAGGCTAACTAAAAACATTCGGGTCACATCTAATTGACCAAGCCACCGTAGTAACATTTGTGGGAACTAAAAGGGAATCCTAAGGGCCATCACTGACTACTGTACAACTCTTCCCTTGGGAAGCATGCCTCATCATCAAAAGGAATAGAGAACTCCCACCCTTTTTGTATTTACTCAGACGGTGAGAACCAGCCATGACCGAACTCTTTCCATTCTCTTATCTGAGGTGCCTCCCGCACCCCCAGTGGGAGAGATTTTTTTAATAAAATAAATTATTGATGAATCACAAATTTTAGCAATACAAGCAATCTGGTGGAGATTATTGAAGAAAAATTCTGTGAAGATACCATCATTCAACAACCTTCTGTACTGTGTATCTGGACCACTTATAAGGCAATATTCATAATTATCATCTGGCAATCAACCCAATTATCCAAAACCAGAGGGAGCTTAGGCGACATACATCCACCATTTTTGACAATAATCGGAAGTTCTGTTGAACTTTGTTCTCAGTCTCCAAAAAAAGAAGAAGAAAATATCAGCATTTTTTTTCCTCTTGTCGTTGCAGTTTAATTCGGGAATTCGATTTAGGTTTATATTATTTTACAAAAGTATTAAAACAAAATAAGGTTTAACCTGCCCGAGAATTGTACAGGTGCACGAGAAAACTAGCTTTTTCTCAACATCATACCATCTTGCTAGTGAACCCTTATATTAGAAACTTAAATTAATTATCGCTACATGTCAACGTATATTGTTGAACGTTACTCAACAATCCCAGTTGGATTTATACTTATTTCTTCTTAGCTGATACACAGCGAGTTGCTGCTGCCGAAAACAAAATAATAATAAGTGCAATCAATCAATAATTTGGCCATGTTTTTTAGAAATAGGATCAGATATACGAAAATAAGAACAAACAAATATATAAAATAAGAACAAACAAATACATAAAATAAGAACAAACAAATATATAAAATAAGAACAAACAAATATATAAAATAAGAACAAGCAAATATAAGACAGAACAAATTTTTAATTATTAGATTAGTGTATTTTTTTATAATTGTAAAACTTCGTGTTCTCTCAGAATGGTAATGAAAGAAACTATTTATGGTATCTCATGAGACATTTAATATTCTTTCAGTATTCTCAAATTTAATTTTAAAAGATAAGATTAAAATAGTTTCTTTTAAAATCGATTAAACTTAGAAAATATATCTATGCCATAAAATTGTTAATATATTTAAAAAGATAAATTTTGAAAATTAAGATGGTGCAACATTATATGTACTACAATATTAACACTAAAATTTAATAAAACGTTAAAGGTTGGTCTGCCCAAAACTTTCTCGCAAAATCTCTGAGAATAACTTGCATGATATTTGCGTACTATAACTACAAAATATTAACCTTTAACTTGGATTTAGCATTCTACAGAATCTATTGTCTCTTCGGCAAGTTTTTAGAGATTAGTCCTAAATAAATAGATGAAGTTAAGATACAAATTTTTTCTTTTTGAATTTTAGATAAGTGTTTTATCGCTATAACCATCCCATAGATGTAAACAATATGTTGACAAAGTTTTATTGCAATCGGTGTAGGAAGGCATAAGAGACATACAGACAACCATTCATTTTTATTTATATAGACCAAGGAAAAATTTTGGCACAAAATCACTTCTCCACTTGACAGTTTTATATTTAGCTGTTTATATACATTTATTTTGAGTACAGTTTTTCCTTCATTTATGTACCTATAGTCTCGCATCTCGTGGGAGTACTCTGTTTTCAATATCTTTGTAGACGAAAAAAAAAAATTCAGTATGATATAATTTTGTAAGTATCCATAAAAAATGTTCAAGTCATTATAAAATTCTTAGTATTTTCTTTAAAACTAAAGGTGTACATACACACTAGAAGATTTTTTAAAATTTTAACTTTAAAAACCCAGTTTTTCCTCAGTAGGTCATTAATATATGTTTATACAAATTTCAGTAATAAAAAACTAATTTTTAATTAATTAATTAATGCTTAATAAACTAATTAGCATATTTTTTAACATATTCTGAATTATCATTTGTACATACACACAATTCTAGCTGGAAATTATGCCTAATATTAGTCTTCATTTTCAAATATTTTCGTAGGAAATCCCATTAATACCTCAATCTTTTCCTTTATAGGAGACTCAGTTGAAACTTTTTTTATGAAGAAACTTTCTTAATTCGCTTAAGGTATCCATTAGGTATCTATTTTAAAATTGATTTTTATGCTTATGATCTGAAAATAAAGTTCAAACTTCGCAGATTTAAAAAACTGACTTTGTTTTTAATATAAGTAAGAAGAGATACTGAAGTACTGTAGTTTCAACAACACGCAACAAATAAAAAGGAAATCTGAAGCAATGATATTTTTAACCGAAATTGAGTGATTTATTTACTTTTATAGCAAAATTCTCAAAATTAATATTTAATGTGTTTATATTAACCTTCTACTTACTCAACCATATTTTACATATTAACTTTGTATTACGTATTAACTTCGGCATTTTTGGTTTAAAAAACACGTGGAAACTACATTTAATCCACTATATTTGGATGGTCTAATTTACAAGTTGATATCTGAAAGATTCAATTTAAGAATGAATATTTCAGTGTGATTGATCCACTGAAAATATGATATTTCAAATTCAATTTAATTAAATTTTATGAATTTTCGTACCCATGTATCCGTTTTGAGGGTGTGGTAAATTGCAGATTTTAAGATCGCTTCATTTAGGTTTACAGACATTTTTAGTTCAAAATATAGATAGTTTTTGAGAAAAAAATCACTGAAAAAAATTCAAATGCTCTAAAATTTTTATTTGTTAAAATAATTTTGATTTCGTATTCTGCTACATTTTATGTAGTTTGAGCAATACTTATACATGATAAATAAAAATTAAATAATTTTTAAATTAATTTCTTTTTTTCCTATCACTGAAATTTTTCTACATTTTCCTTAGATAAACAGTTTTTTTTAATTAATTAAATTAAAAGAGATTCGTGATTTTTTTTTCCTTTTAATAGTGACTTTTTAAGTCCACTTTAGCTATTTGGTACAGTAAAAAACTGCTATGTATTATTTTTTAAAAATCGATCTCATAATCTAGTCGGATAACTTAAAGAAATATCTAGTTTTTGCTATCAATCATCATAATTTTTATAAAGGCTCTTTTAATGTTGTTTAGATGAACAAAGAATATTAAAAATCAAAGTTTAGAATGCGAAATTTTAAATATAAGATTTTATAACGTCTTCTTTAAAAATGTGAATCTTAATATTTGTATAGATTGCATTTGCAGTCATGATTGTAATGTGCGATTTGTAAGAAAGTATTCTTTATTATTACATAATTGTTTCGATATAAATTCTTTTGGAAGTTATTTCATAAAATAAATCAGAATATAGTTCAATTGTTTTTTAACAGATGACAGCACTAGCATATTTCAAATAGATAAACTTTTATAAAATTACTGTGCATTATTTTGTCGGTTGTGCTGCCATCTATAAGTGACATTTTGAAGTTATTTTCTCAATCAAAAGCTCAGAACTACTAACTTTATTGCGTGAAGTTCAACAATTCAAGAAATAAATTAATGTATAGGGAAAGATTTGTTATTAGAAAAATATACTATATTTTGAAATATTTAGCACGTATCTCTGTCTTTAGTTAAAACAGCAAGCAATTTTTTGCTTTTATTTTAAGAAAGCTATAAATATACTTACCATTCATAATTATTACCAAAATTTGTCAATCTAATTAATTTTATTTAAAGCTGTATTGATTGAAAAATCTTTACAAACAGTTTACAAAATTCATTAATCCCATCTTTTGAAATTTAGAAACATGGCAGTTCACTACAGGTTGACAGAGACAAAATTTATTTGCATCTCAATCTCAAAATTATCTCAATGCCCAATGAATGCATAAGCTTTTAAAATCAGTCATTTTATCTTAAACAGAAATGCATTTCATATTAAAATAATAAAATTTATTTCCATATGGTTCTTATGAGTTTTTTTGAATCCCTCTTTGTAAAACTGTATGTATTCATAATGAAGCATTTAAAAATTTAGAAAGTTATTTTTGCAATTATAAATATATTGTTAATTCCTAAGTTTATCGCATTCTGGATTTCATAAATTTGTCATTCAAAAAATAAAATAAAAATATTGTATAAAAAATATTATATAAAAAATATATATATTAAAAAATTGTCATTGTCATTTTGTCATACCAAAGGTTGCTTGAAAAAATATTGTATCTGTTAATGAAATTGCCAATAAAATTAGTTGAAAAAGAAAATAGTGTCAATATAATTACGTTTTAAATAATCTATTATGAACTTCAGTAACAGTACAATAGTTTATATAATATTTCAATTTTGATAAGCATTCAAAAATGAAAGACTGTTAATTATAACTGAAATTTTTAGAACTTCTTTGGCATTTACTAAATCAACTTGAAAATTTTTACTTCAAAATCTCTTAAAATCATTAAACTGTTAATAAATACTTATAAAAAAATTGAACTTTAGAAGGATAATTTAACCATAATCTAGATATTTCCTTTTTTTGTACGAATTTGAGATTTTTAGACTAATTACATCATTGATTACGTCAAATAGTTCTATTTATTAATTAATTCTATTAATGAACAAAATTAAATAAATATCTTTATGACTTGAGTAAAAAAAATTAAGCATTTAAATTTTCTACTTCGAAAAAGTTTGCAACAGCTTATTCTTTATTTTAGCTAAAGGGGCTGATTCAATAATAACTCAAAATGATAATGCAACACTATGTAAAAAAAAAGGGAAAGGACACGCGATTGTTTCAGGTAGTTAGAGAACACTGAATTTTTTTAGGAGTAATTTAATGAGAAACATTCTATTTACTATGCATTCCGATAACTGTATTTGAAACTTGAAATAAAAAGTACGAATCAATTACGATAAAAATTTCACTACATCATACAGAGAAAAAAGTAGAGCGACACTTCTAAATAATACGAATAAAAATCTTATTAGTAGATAATACTTTTGCCATCGTCTTTGAATGTTGTGGCATTGAATAATTAAAGTTTAAATTTCTATTTGGTAACTTTTTTCTCATACCTCACCCAAAACTCTCCAGAGCTCAGTTACAGATACAATCTGTTTAAATATCTCGTAAACGGAACGAGCAATATTTTCTCTTATTCTCTTTATTATTTTGAAGTGAGGGTTTTCTGCAGATCCGAGCAAACCCGAATATTGTTTGCTACAAACCAATTTTTAACTCTATTATCTGATTAATTTGATTCTCTGATAATGGAATTAAAAATCCAGCTATTTCTGCCTAGCACACATCCATAAGGAAAAAAATAGGAATCCTAAACACGCATATATTTGGTATGCTTCGAACTGCCTTTCAAAAACACTAGGTTAGTTCATCTTCCGTATTACCAATCAAATTACTGAGTTCTCCCGGGACAATACCAATAGAATTGATAGATATCTGAACCTTCAAAATTCAATTCAATCTAATGAACAAATGTATCGAAGGTCTCTTTTAAACTCTAGGATTTGTGGATTTCTGCTTACTTCAGTCTGCTCTCAATGTTCCTGTTGCCATTAGTCTAAACAACAGTCCATTTAGATTAGGACTTCCTTTTTCTGAATTTGAACTTTTGTAGCTTTTTATGTAGTTTTAGATACTGATACTCTATCATGTTGAAAAATCTAGTCGTTACCTAAAAAGCTCAATGCCATATGGAGGGAGATACAAATAGTGATGAATTATTTTGAGTTTTGGCAACTCCACCATTCGTTGGTTTTTTAATTTTCAAACGATTTTTTATCTCTTTTTGTATGACGTTCGAAACAATATTAGGATTGACATGTAACTGATGTGCCTCTTTCACTTTACAATAATTTACGTCGATGCCTATTTGGACTCATTGAAACGCCCTGTAAGACTTCTTCTAGACATTTAAAAAAAAGATGTAAAAGGTGGCTTTTGATAAAATAGTATGTTTTTTTTAAAATGAGGACAGTTAGAAGGAATGAAACATCAACTTTTAAAATTTACAATATCTTCCAGAACAATTATTTTAGCACTTACCATCCTACATTTTATCACACACCAAAAATCATTAATCTAAAAAAGAATCTTGGATCAAATTTCGAAACATAATTTATCAAGTATGATTTGTATGCATACGTCAAATATGATATACATGTATGTATTCCCTCGTAGTGCATAAGCAAATGTGTTGATTAAATTTGAATTAATGGGATAAAACATGTAGTAAGTCTGTTTTTGTAATTTCCGAATTTATTAATAACTATTTTAAATTCATCAGTTTGTCAATGGCATTTAAATATGGAACAGTTGGACGGTACGCGTATTTTCTTCCAAAAATTATTAGATTAAAACTTAATATTTTATTACAGTCTTAATTTAAAAATTTCATCGTTCTTAAAATCAGTAACTATTTTTGCTAAATTAATTAAGAGAGTCAAAATAAACTTTTGTATCAATATATGCACGACCTTTTTTTATCTACAATTTTATATGGATATTAAAATATTTTTGCATTAAATAGAGTTTAATCATCATAACAATATAACGAATTTCATGTAGTTATATAATATTATTTTGCTTATTACACTTTGAAATAATTGAAGATTAAAAATATTAAATGATTACTTCTTCAAAAATTTTAAAAAATCCCCTTTTGCATTAAAGTGAAAATTAATTAAGTTTCCTATTATAGCAAACTAAGGAATGACAAGTATTCTTCTACTTGTTAAAAAAGCGTGTTAAAATATCTCTAGAAGTTTATGTCTCTTTTTTATAGGTACTCGTTCTATTATAAAAACATAGGTAATATTTTTATGCCTATAGTCATTATATTTTTTCATACCTCATTTTGTTTTAGCTTCTCTAAAAATCGAGAATAAAAAAATTAAAACTAAATTTTAGAGAAATTATTTGCATTAAAAATTTCGTGGAATTATTCATCAAATTTGGAAGTTTTATTTCATACAAAAAGGATGATTTAAAAATTATTTTTAATAAAAACTATATATTGCTGCATTTTTCATTTAATATTCTCTTAATTTAGTATTTAGTTATTTTATGCTTATTAAAATTAATTATAAATTGCTTTGTCAAATATTTTCTATTATGTTTTAAATTGATATTAGATGTATGTCTTATAACGCTATAACCTTAAAGCATTATAAGCGTAAATGTTTAGTTTATAATCTTCCACCGGAAAGAGTCTTTGTCTAGTTTGCCATCACCGTTTTTGTAATTGCTTTATTCACGCATGAACATATGTTTTAGAATAATTTTGCAATTTAAAGTTTATTCATTCATAATTAATTTATAAAAGTAAATGTCTCATCTTCCTTAAGCAATTATTATTACATGAATTTAGGTAAAAAAAGTAAAGGAAAAAAATTAAAAGTCTCATGAGTCAATAAAATGTATTTAAGGGACACAATAAATTCATCATTTTAGCCAGATTTTGATCAAACATCTGTAAATTGGACTATATTGGTCACTTTGCTATGAATTTATCTTATCTCTTTATCAATATTATGGTATAACCTTGCCCTTAAGAAGATTTTGAGAAGCTCTAAGTACATTCTAGAATTTTGTAATCAGCCATATGCAAGATAGCCATATAAAGAATCGAGCTACGTATAATCAAACTTATGAAGTTTTACAACTGTTGGCTCTTCCTTTGTAATTTGTGACACAATTTGGTGCACTTAATCCTTAACTGAGTAGGGGTTAGCTTAACTGGTTAACCCTTAACTGAAAATTTAGGACGTAACTGGGGAGATGAGGTCTACGAGATTGCATTTTCTTAACACTCGAATCAAATTTTCTAAGGAAAGAATTAGATTGAAAATCAGCCAATATATTCTGCAGACATTTTTTTACTAGATAAATATGTTTTTGAAATGTTCCAAAATATTTTATCCCTGCAAAAAGTAAATATGTTGGTGCATACATTTTTATCTCAAATTGCATGTAACAATAAATACAATTCTTGAGAAAACATATTGCTTTATACTTTTTAAATCATATATTTTTTCGATTATATAAAGCTTTATAGAAAACAATATATTGTAAAATTCCACAATTATATGAAAAATACAAAAATTGACAATTTGTAAATCGGGCCCTTTTTTTTATGGGCTTGTGTAACTTTCATATCACTGTTTTGTAGGGCATTTTAAACTTATAGATTAAGAATTATTATAAAAATCAACCTATAAATTCTGTATATATATA